>OY856412.1:762733271-763333271 GCA_963693085.1 Alisma plantago-aquatica | reverse complement strand
CTGAAATTTATTGAAATTTTGACAGAAATCTTAATAAATGCAACAATGTCCGCTTCAACAGTTTGTTCTACTGACACCTATCATGTATAAGGAGAGGGTCCATGTTTGTATTCTATTATGTCATTATTTAAATCCTATCATTATTACACATGGTATCAGAGAGGTTTCATCCTCCTTGATCTCCCCTAAACCTAATGCTTCCCCACCACAACCTCTCCTAGCCCCCCCAGCTCCTCCATCCAGAACTACCACCGCCCTGCCCAGAATTCTCAAATTGTCGCCCCTTCTACAGCCTGTCATCTCTCCTACCACCACCCCTCCCTTCTCCATTTGTCGTCCCTGCTACACCAATGGAGCCCCATCCCACAGCTCCTCCCCTCTCGTAGTCACCCCGCCCGCCGATCCTGCCCCCTTCAACCACAGCTTCAAGTCGCCGACCCCCCTCCCCCGGTGCCATCCTCCAACCCACTCGCAGACCCTCCACCACCTTCTGGCCCCTTAAGCCAACCATCCAGCAAAGCCTCCTGCCTCTCCTGTCGCCCCACTTCCATATCCACTTGTCGGTACCATGGTTGTATAGGCGGCCAGGTGTTCCATATGGACGGCCAGGCAGCCTAGGCGCCCAGGCATTTCCAAGCGTTTATATATATATATATATATATATATATATATATATATATATATATATATATATAATAGATATATCTAAATTGCATATATAGTAAAAATAGTATATTCAGAAACCTGAATTTGTAGTACTTTTTTGGGAGATATTTGCCATTTTCCTGTATTGGGCTTTTGTAAAGCCGATTTGAGTTAATCATAAATGGATTACTCATAAATCAAAAATCAAAAATGTTAACTATATTTGGATTTCTATTCATGAGGCAGTACATTGATAAAACAAAACAGTAGATTAATAAAGTCAAATAGTAGACAAGTTAAAACAGTACATTAATAGTAATCAGTAGATAAATAAATAAATAACAGTAGACAATAAATACAAATCAGTAGATAAGTAAATACTAATCTGTAGATAAATAAATACAAATCAGTAGATAAGTAATTACAAATCAGTAGATAAAAAATTCAAAACATTAGATATGTAAATACAAATCAATACATAAATAAATACAAAGCATTAGATAAGTAAATACAAATCAGCAGATAAAAAAACTCAAAGCGTTAGATAAGTAAGCTCAAAGCAATAGATAAATAATTACTCATCGGTAGATAAACAAATACAAAGTATTAGATAAAAAAGTACAACTCAGTTGATAAAAAAATATAAATCAATAGATAGTTAAATAATTTTAAAAAGTAGATGAACAAATACAAGGCCATAAATTTATATAATGTGATGAATCAAAAATCAGTAGAAGAACAAATCAGTAGATAAGTAAATACAAATCAGTAGATAAGTAACAAAAAATCAGTAGATGCATAAATACAAATCAGTAGATACACATACAAATCAGTAGATAAGTAAATTCAAATCAGTAGATAAGTAAATGCAAATCAGTAGATACATAAATTCAAATCAGTAGATACATAAATTCAAATCAGTAGATAAGTAAATACAAATCAGTAGATAAGTAAACACAAATCCGTAGATAAGTAAACACAAATCAGTAGATCAGTAAATACAAATCAGTAGATACATAAATACAAATCAGTAGATACACAAATTCAAAACAGTAGATAAGTAAATTCAAATCAATTGATACAAATCAGTAAAATTAATAGCTTAGTTACGTGTATTGCTTCTGAGCTCCCAGATTAGGGTGGGGCTTGGGCCGCCTGGGCGCCCGCCTGTACAACACAGGCCGGTACATCTAAGCAACAGCCCCGCACCCGCAACGGCAACATCTCCCCACACTCGCCACAGCCCACCCACCATTCATCTCACCCACAATTCTCCACCCCACCTACAGATCCTATCCACCACATCATCATCCTCCTACCACACTTTGGTTCCCTTTGATCCCGCTTTGATTCACTAAGTCCAGGCTGCTCCTGGTATAGAACACCTTCAACAAAGTTCTGCTTCTGTTTTCGGGAGGGAATTCCTCCCTCCCATCAACCTTCGTCCCATGTCAGTCCAAATTGACAATGTGGGTTGGTTTTTTAATTAAAATTCTTAAACGCCCATGATTTGGGTTTCTGAACTCTGCTACTGTTATTTAGGGTGATTCATCACGCCCCTTTAAACTGAACTGCTGCTCTACCACATCTTTCTAATAACTTGTGTGGTCTAAGCAAGAATTGGATTCCATCATGGCCTCTAATGATAAATTAAGAACTCTTTGTGTGACCACTGTAAAATTGGATGGTTCTAACTACCAAATGTGGTCAGCTTCTTTTGAGTTTTACGTCAAGGTCCAACGTCGGTACCCACCTTATTGCTAATGCACATGCCACATGTTACTTCTACCAAGACTGCTGATGAAAAAACTCAGCAGTCGTATGACTTGTGGGTCAGGGATGACTCTCGAGTGATGACTTCGATGGTCACTAGTGCGGAACCTAAAATAATTCAATCCTTCCTCAAACTTCAAACCGCTAAGGCCATGTAGGATCAGTTATCTCATGTTTACTCACATCAACAAAACCCTATAAAGGTGTTTGAACTGAAAAATAATTTTCTAATGATACCTCAGTTGAGGATGATTATTATGAATGTTGTGCTCTTTGGGATGAATTTGAAGTTTACCATCCCCTAACTTCTGATATCACTCAAATCCAAAGACAGTGAAATGAACTGCAATTGGTACAATTTCTCGTTGGACTACCTACTTCCTTTGCGGGAGTCGTGGATCAGATCTTGTCCAATGATCCTCTACCCAAACTGTGAGATGTCCTAAAACTCCAATACCTACGATTTATTTCTCCAGTTGGTTTCTCTGAGGCACCGCCTCTTGCGGTATGTTCTGCTGACACTAGCCGCGACAGAAGATGTGGTTGTTTTGGACCATCTTGTAAGGCCCTTAACCTAGCTTAATGATTGGGTATGCTTGCTTTGCTTAATGATGATGCTTAGAACCTTCCCTAATCTTTTGAGATGATCTTAGAACTTGTGGAGAGCTTAAGTTTCCAGCTTGAGCTTGTTTGGATGATGTTTGTGCTTTTTGTGCTTGTTTTGGGTCAAATTGCAATTTACCCAATTGTGACGTTATCTTGCAATTTGCCACCTCTAGAGTGTTCTTTCTCTCTCTTGGCTCCATGAGAGAGAGTGTGGTGCTTAGGGGCACCTTGGTTGAGGTATGGTTGAGTGGTGACACCAAGGAATGAGGTTTCGGCGAAATTGGCGAAATTTCGCCCAAAAATTTCAATTTCGATGGGATCTGGTACCGAAACGTGTGACTGTATCGATTTCGATGAGTTTCGCAAAAAACTCGATGAATTTCGCCAAATTTCGACGAGTTTCGCCAAATTTCTATGAAAATTTCGGTAATTGCAATCCTTGTTATTGTTGTTTTTTGAAGAGGAGCAAAGAAGGATTGGAGTTACTTCACCATTTAGTACTCATAAATAGTATATACTTATAGCATATCATAATTGCATTGCATTTCCCTAATATTTGCTATTCAAATTATTAAATACTTATGCAATGCATGTTTTTTTATTAGACAATGAGGGTGCTAGGAAGCCGACCACACCAACAAAGAATGATTTAGCTTGGAAACATTGCACTAGTCTTCTTGGAACCAATGAAATGACTGACTATTGAGTCAATATCAACAACAAACTATCAACCCAAGTAAAATGTGTGGGGATGCCCTACATATCCAACATTTGATATTATAACATAAGTACATGCATGTATATAGCTATACTTACAAAATTGCATAACTTAGTTCCTACATTTTCTCATCGAAATCCTCAAGAAACATGACAATTCCCTTACCTCCCACATGAAGGACCACCCCTCCAACCTACCCCCACATAAAATTTTATTGCATAAAACGATGCATTTAGGTGTAGAGATCACGCCTGTAAAATTTCATAAATTAATTCGTTCATTTTGGCATCGAAACGAGCATGGTCGCATCTATCGAAATTTCAAAAAAAAAAATCGGTTTCCATGCCGTCAAAACGGCATCGAAATCGGAGACCTCCTTCCTTGGGTGGCACCCTTAGTGGTGAGTAGGGTTTTCTAGGGTTTGGTGTACCTTGACCATGTGCAGCTTGTGGGTTATCTCGACCTAGGTCGCGACCATGGATATGGTTTGTGGGTGTCGCGATCGAGATACATCCCCTAGGTGTGGTTGTCGTGACCAAGAGGGGTTTTACCGGTCTTGGGTCGAGACAAGTTGCTTTGTTTGGAGTGTCTCGACCTAGGGTGTATGAGTGTTGATCTCTTGTCTCGACCATGTTGATGTTTGATACTTTGTCGCGGCCATGGATGGTGTTCCATGGTGGGTCGCAACTGTGACCATGTAGGTGACCCAAGTAGGTCGAGACCCAACATGGAATGTATCACCATCTCATGCATGTGTGTTTTAAGTGGTTGCATGTTAGTTTCTTGGGTGGACAAGTGTCCCTTTGGGGTCCTATCTTGTTGACACCTCATCTCTTGTCCTACCTCTCTCCTCCTTTACTACATAAACCCTCTTCTCTCCATGCAAGTGATTTTTTCGGTCATCTTCCTTCTCCTTCCTTGCTTGGTCGTCCTTGAAGCTTGGTGGAGCAAGGATGTGTTGTTCTTGGTGCCTTGAAGGAGGATCACCCTTGCATGTGGCGCTTGTGGTGATTCATGCTCATCCTTTACCTTAGTTAGTGTTTACCTCTCCTTCATGGTGTTTTCCTTGGATCTTCTACCCCATCTTCTTCCCTTTTCTCAGCCTTAGACCATGTTTTGCCATGGTGGTCGTTCTTGAGAGTAAACTTCTCCTCATAAGGGGGCATAGGCCACGTTTTGACAAGGCGACACCCAAGTGAGAGGAAGTTTCTTCTCTCTTTTCCCCCTTCTTTCTTTTGGGTCAACTATGGGCTTCTTGCTCTCTTTTCTTAGGTAATATGTAACCTTGATGCCTTCTCTTTCTTGAGGTGCTTTTGTGGCCGAGAGTGGAGCTTCATCCTCCCTTGGGATTGTGTGCTTGGAGTTGCCTTTCTTGGAGAATTCTTCCTTAAGGCGGGTGATATAACTCTCTACCCTCTCTATTCTTGCACTCTTTTATACATGCATGTTACTGTTTTCTTCCTCTAAACGTTTCCTTAACATGCTAGTGGATGATGCTTAATTCTAGAACCTAGTTGATGTGTGAATCATGCTTGGCTGGAATGCAATCCGAAATCCTAGTTTTGTACCCGTTTTTGGTGATTGTGGTGTAATGATGGTCTTTTCCCTATCTCTTGACCTTGGTTTTGATCGCATGCATGATGAACGAGTGTCTTGATGTTCTATGAGGTTAGGGTTCTGTTTTGGTGGTGCTAAATGTGGTTTCTCTTTTTTGTTTGATGCCCCTTTTTCGGTGATCTCATGATGCAAGTTTTAGGGTTTTGGTAACGGGTTTTTGGGAGATGTTTTCCTCCTTGAGGATGATGGTGTTCCTTGTTGTTCTCTTCTGTTCTAGCCGTGGTTTGCTTCTGTTTTGGACGTTGGTTAGCCTTGGTTTGACGATGGTTCTTTGTCTTAGTACTAGTTCGACCATTGGTGGTCATTACACCTAGATCTTTTTTCGTGGCATCGATTGAGATACTTGCCCTGAATTAGTTAGGACATTGCTTCTGTTTCGGAAGAGACATGAATTTATGATGAAAGTGGCCTTTACCCTTTGTCGCGGTCGTGATATCTCACCTACCTCTTTGTTGGTCGCGACCCATGGTGGTCGAGATGCCTTTGGTTGTGTGGTTGACATTGGTGTTCTTGTGGGTGGTCAAAACCCTAACCCTACAGGGTCGTGAGAGGTTGGTTGAGGGTCGAGGTGTACAACCTGGGTTGAGGTCACAACCATGATGTGTTGCGGTCGCGACACCAAGGTTGGTCGTGGTTGATACATGTATGAGGGGTGGTCGCGACCCATGTATGGTGGGTGCGACCCATGTGAAGTGGATGGTCACGACCTATGTGAGAAGGATGGTTGTGACACATGGGTGATGTATGGTTGAGAGTCTTGAGACACATGTTTATGAGTAATGAATGAACCACGTATGGTGTTGTTTGGTTGGATGCCTAATCAACCTTAACTCTGTTCCTTAATCTTAATAAACCCCAAGAACGTGGATGGTGACACAGTTCGGGTTTAGTGTTAGATCGGGTTGTAAACCCTAATCTTAATCTAGGGATGATTGATGTGTTGCTTTGCTCTCTTGGAATGACTACGAGATTATGATGTTTTCTCTTTTCTGTTTATAAATCCCTAACCTTGCAGGTGAGATGAATGCCATGGCTTGTATATGCTGTGGTGATGATTATGTGGGTTGTTGCTTATGCACAATGATGAAGCATAATGTGTGTACATGCAGGGTTATGTGATAGGTCTTAAAACATGGTGATGGCTTAATGGCTATCAAGAGGTGGCACTCTCAAGTGATGTGATATGGGATTGATAACCCACAATGATGTGTAACATTGGTGATGGCCTTGAGAATGGCAGAGCTTTGAGTATCATGTGGTGGTTGTGTGACAAGTTCACACCTTATACATTTTATATCTTCTAGGAGTTGTACCATACTCTTATTCTTGTAGAGTTTGTTATGGTTTATACATTGTAACTTGATTGATGCTAAAAGCCACCCAATTGACTAACTAATCAAGTGGAACCCTAATCATATAGGTGCCATGTGCCATAGATCCTTTCCAGTGTCAGCTCTAATTGCTAGATTAGTGAAACGAGCATAACTCGGATCGCATATTTTTTAAATATGCAGGGGCACAAGTCGAGGTATCTCCTTGCGTCCACAATTACAGATTGTCTGTGACGACCATGCGTGAGCCGATCCCCTTGTGATATGAACGGTCGTGTGAGCCACTCCTTTTAAGAACGGTCAAGCGTGAGCCTGTTCTTCTAGCGTCGTACCTATACCAAGGTGGGCTAGGTGTTTATATATGGACGGCCATGTGTGAGCTGATCCTTCTGTTGACTATATGTCACTTTTTGCAGTTGATTGATCTGCGGTGTTTCTTTTGTGCTGACCAAGAGGTGTTGAGAGGTCGTGGATTCTAGCTCTTCCATTTGATCTTGTATGGCACCGATTTTGACTTAGCAGTGGTCGGTTGGATCTATGGGTACGACTCAAATCCTCCGGGCAATAATAAAAGACATAACACAGCCGTGTAGTATATCCTGCTTAGGGTTAAATATGAATAATATTGATTGAGCCCCTTACATTATCCTTTTACTGATTTCTTGAATATAAGACAGTAAGAGAAATCAACTATTATACTTCATATTCCTTTTTAGAATATAACTTGATCTACTATTCAATGTTAGTTATCTAGCCTTATTTAAATTGCTTCATTTGTTGAGTACATAACTACATATCATTTAGCTGAATCTTCTCAATCTGCATAGTATATTGTCTGACCTGCTTAATATGTTATTTGTTGCTTAGCTTATATGTGCTTTTATAAACGGTGGAGAGTTATATCTCTGTGGGTTTCCACATCTTTTAGGTGGTTGAGCACGAGGAAGTAGAGATCGTGTTGTTGGTGTTGAGCAGCAAGAGGACCAGTAGTTGTTGAAAGGTTGGATATGTTGCTTGTGTATAGAAGTAGAGTCCTATGTGTCGCCCTTGTACACTCAGGTCCTTGGGGAGATTTTTGTTGCATGTATCGCTACGAAGTTTTGGTTTTACGCCCGTTGTTGTATAGAGATGACATATATGTATATGAATAGGTTATCATGTGTAACGGGATGTATCTTAAGAGCCAGTGATCGGTATCTTGTACAATGTTTCGGACAGGTGATATGCAATACATGTGGCTTTTATGGAATCATGTGGATTATGTTGCAACACTTGTGGTTCGTTGCAATCAGTTTTAATTTCTTGTGTTTTACGGTAACCTGGTTGTTTAGTTTTATTCCCATGGTTTGGTTTTGAGTAATCTCGTTTGTGGCGCGTCGGGACGTCACACATCTGGACCTAGACGAGGCCCCTTCTGGACCAAGGCATGGTCAGCCCTCCATTGGACCTAGCAACGGCCCCCATCCTGGATCCCGTCAGCAGGCGAAATAACTACAATGAAGACCGTTGTCGGGTGAAACATGGTTACCCCAGCACATGGGCTAATCAGGTGTCTACTGACTACACTGAGGAACCGGCCCAAACCTCCATTGCTTCTACGGATTGGGTTCGAGCTGAATTTCAAAATCTTTTCCAAGGACTCCCAACTCCGACATTGACTACACGCCCGGATGGTGATTTTGCTTTTCCTACATCCTCAATTCCTTATGATAGAAACAAATGGGTTATTGTCCACTCTGGTGCTACTACTCATACTTCTGGCAATTCTAGACTTATTTCTCATATGACTACTACTACTACTATTCCACATGTGACCGTTGTTATGGCACTCACACCCCAGTACATGAGGTCAGTATAATTCGGACTACAAACTTTATTTTCTCAGATATGTCGTATATGTTCCTCACTTTCCTCTGAATCTTCTTTCTGTTAGTAAAACAGTCAAAAAATTTCATGTTCTATAACATTTGACCCTGATGGATGTGTCTTTCAGGATCTCCACACGAGGATGGGGATTGGTTCGGGCCATGAGGGACCAAAACATACTATACTGTCTTGATGCTCCACAGTCTGTTGCACTACTATCTTCAGTTGTTTTCGGACTTCAGTGGCACTACATATTGGGGCATCCATTAGCATCCAAGCTGAAGCATTTTATTCCTTCTGTATCTAGTGAAATAAAAAACGCTCAGGCGGGCCGCTTAAGCGCCCATGACCCCCAGCCACTTAATTTTGCCATTAATCGCCTGCTTAATCATTTTGAACAAAATCACCCGCTTTTTGCCCGCCTCACCCGCTTTTTCCCGCTTTTGTTTAAAAATCCTAATGTAAGCATCTAACATTAATTAATTACATAGCCAAGTAGTATTGACTATAATATACGAAACTTGTATACATTAAATGTTCTATGATATAGCTAGTCCTAATTTAGAATGCATACTTTGTGTGTAAGCTGTAATAATTGGGTACTGCTGTAATGCATCTAAGTAAATATCCTATTGCTCTATTATACTAGTAATGCATGATTAGTTTTACTGATTTCCTTGCTGCTTTCAGTGATTAATGATTGGTACTGCTGGTTAGTATTACTTTAGTGATTACTTTAATTCAATAATTCATAGTTTGTTATATACAATTACTGATCTGCTTGCTGATTTTAGTGATTAGAGATGTTGATTAATAGTAAGTATTGATGAATACTTAGTTAATTACTGATTTGCTGATTAGATATGTATAGAAGTTCCTTATAAATATATTTTTTATATACACATACATGTAATTTTGTATAAAAATATATAAAATTTAGACACCCGCTTTTTCAAAAATCGCCCGCTTAATCGCCCACCTACCGCTTAATCGGTTACAGGGTGTCGTCCACACGCCTCCCGCTTCCCGCTTTCTAATACATTGTCTGTATCTAAAATTTTGTTTAAATGTGAAGCTTGCCAATTAGGAAAGCAAACTCGATGCGTCTTTCCTGGGAAAATGACTAGTCCTCAAAATCTATTTTTTATATTGTCCGTGTTGATATATGGGAACCATGCTCAGTCGCAAGTGTAACTGGGTTCCGTTACTTTACGACATTCGTCGATGATTACTCTCATGCTACTTGGTTGTTTTTACTTAAAGACAGGGCACATATTCTTGACACTATTACAGCCTTGTTTTCTAAAATTAGAACTCAATTTAATAAGCCCATCAAAAAAACCGGACAGACAATGCCCTTGAATTCATGCAAAAGTTTGTTAGTCTTTTTGTAAAAAAACTCAACACCATTCATCAAACCTCTTGTTCTTACACGCCTCAATAGAATGATGTTACCTAGCGTAAGAATCGCCATCTCCTTGAAGGTGCTAGAACTCTCATGTTTCACTATCATCTCCCTCAACAATTGTTGGGCTAATGTTGTCTCCACATCCTATTAGCTGATTAGTAGATGCCCTCTTCTGTCTTAAACAACCAAGTCCCATATAGTATTTTGTACCTTGAAGCTCCCTATTTTTGCGCCACCTAGAATTTTCAGTAGTACCTGCTTTGTAAGAAATATTCAGACAGGTATAACAAAACTTGATCAGAGATCTACAAAGTGTATCTTCTTGGGGTACTCAAGAACTCAAAAATGGTATGTTAGAGTGGATGTCATCTTTTTGAGGATACTCTGTATTTTTCTACTATGGGTTTGACTCCATCTACAGATCTTCTCGATGGCACCCCTCTTCTTAGTCCTATTGAACCAGACTCTCTAGAATATGTTGTTCCCGCTCCTGATGTTCCTCTCAAAGTTTACCAAAAATGTTGCAAGACTACAACTCCCTCTATGGCCCCTCCCTCGACCAATCCCTCATCTTCATTGACAAATCACAACATCAATCAGGTACACTCTGACTTGGATACTCCGATTAGCATAAGGAAAGGGGTGAGTTCTTGTACTTTACATCCTATAAGTAATTTATGTTCTGATGTTAATCTTGGTTCAAGCTTTGCCAATTTTACTGTTGCACTTTCCACTATTTGTGCTCCTAAAATTGTGGTTGAAGCCCTGACACATCATGCCTAGTGTCGTGCCATGGAAGTTGAAATGGAGGCTCTACATACACAACATACATAGTTTTGGATCTTTATTGTGAAATATCAACCTGATGAAATGGAGGCTCTACAAATGGAGGCTCATGTTTCTCCTATAGGTTGTTGTTGGATCTTTATTGTGAAATATCAACCTGATGAAATGGTTGAACCCCTTAAGGCATCTTGTTGCTAAGGGCTACACAGAGACTTATGGTGTGGATCATTTTGAAACTTTTTGCCTATTGTTCGACTTAACTCTGTTTGTATTCTTATATTTGTTGTTGTCAATAAGAGTTTGCCTTCATTTCCACTTGACATTAAAATTGTTTTCTTGTATGGTGATCTGCATGAGGAAGAGTATATGGAGCAACATCTGGATTTGTTGCTCGATGGGGAGGGGTTCTAAAGTATGCTGCCTTAAGAAAGCCATTTATGGACTAAAATAGAGCCCAAGAGCATGGTTTGATAAATTCAAACAGATCCTTGCTCACTTTAATTTAAATTCCTGCACTATGATCATTTTGTATTTGTGGAAAAAAAACTATTGTGGTAATAGTCATTTTGATTGTGTTTGTGGATGACATCATCCTTTCTGAGAGTGACCATCAGGGTATTTAGGATACCAAGGAATACTTAAGAAAACACTTTATCACTAAAGATCTAGGAACATTGCACTAGTTTTAGTGAAATGAAGTATCACATTCTTCTTCTGGAGTATCTCTATCTCAGAGCAAGTATGTCCTTGATCTACTACAAAAATTGACATGTTGGAAGCCAAACCAGAAAGCACAACTCTGGATCCCAATACTAATTGGGATGATATTTCTTCTCCTTCATATCCTAATAGCAAGCAATATAGAAGACTTGTAGGAAAGCTCATTTACTTGACAATTACATGAGCAAATATTACAACAACTGTTGGACAACATGTATCTTGATAAACCTCGAGAATGTCACTGGGACGATACTTGAAAAGCTCTCATGGAAAGGGTCTTCTATATAGGAAAAATGTGCACTGCAAGATTATTAGATTTTCTGACTCTGACAGTGTTGGCGGCAGGGCTGGAGGAGGATTGTAAATCTACTTCAGGTTATTGCATCTTTATTGGTGTTAACCTTGTCATTTGAAGAAAGAGGCAAATTGTTGTGGCTAGATCCAGTGCTCAGTAGCGAGTCATGGCTCATACCACATGTGAGCTGATGTGGGTTCAAGGCTAATTAAAGGAGTTGGGAGTATGTGATTTTGAGTCCATGCCTATTATCATGATAATAAAGCCTTTATCTTCATTGCAAGTAATCCCACATTCCATGAGCGCACCAAGCACATTGAGATAGATTGTCATTTTGTCAAGGAGTTTATACTATTCATGCGCATATTTACTCCATACGTTTGGAATAAGGATCAGCTTGATGACATCTTTACAAAAACACTGCCAAAGACAAGATTCATCTCTATGGTGGAAAAGCTAGGCATGCATGATATCCATGACCCAGCTTGAGGCGGAGAGTTAGTATATTTAGTTTTATGTTATTTATTTTGTATCTTGTCTTTTATCCCATATAGTGAACTCTATTTTATTCTGACTCCTATCCTATATAAAGAGACGGTTCATGCTTGTATTTAATTATCTTATCATTAGAATCCTATTATTATTTCAAATGTACTACTCCAGATGCCACTTATTTTTATGAAGAATCTCCCAATACTTGCTTGTGGCCTGCTTTGAGTTATGTGCATAAAGGAAGCATTACACATTTGATTGTTGTTACTGATATCATGGAACAAGACATCGACTTCGAGTCGACTTCAAGAGGTGTGGAAGAGGAAGTTTGTGGAAACATCGAGGAAACTTCAAGGATTTTTACAATTAAGCTTCGACGCATCTTTGACAAAAATTAAGCTAAAAAATAGTGATTACAGGATGAAAATTGATATATTTCATCAAATCTAGCTTAAAAAAAATAGATGTTTATATATAGCCATCCATACAGGCTTACATATGTAGAAAAACACAGTCATATGCAAATGTACAAGACGTTTTCATGTCAACTTAGACAGGCATGGAAGTTCACCAAGTTTCGACATCGACGTCGAACATCGATAGGTGCAAACATATATAACATCGAAGATTAATCGCCAGATGTCGAGGATGTTTAGTACCATGACTAATATTATACTTTTTCCTTCGTCTACTGCTCAAAGATTGATGGGAGACGTGTTGATTACCTGTCTGAGTATTAGATAGTTTGAATGCTTGATTGTAATATGGGGAGTAATTTCATGTATAGGTGTGATTTTATTTTTCTATTCTAATTTGTCTGTTTGCAAGCTGACTTGGGATTCTCCCTAAGCTCCAGCTTGATGGGGAGTGTTGAGAGTAATTAATATTTTAATGTCTTAACCCACACCGGTTGCTTAAGTCACAAGCATTCTTGAGTTACAAGCTTGTGTCTCCCCTTTCCTACATATAGGAATGAGGTTTTGTCTAATACAAAACACAAATTAATTAGCACTCCATCTAATTTTCTACATAGCTCATATACATATATGTTTTGCTCTTCATGTCCACAATGTATGGTGAAAGGGTGATCACACCATGGATGCATGTATGAAAACCCAATCTCAAACCCCATTGGGAGGATGAATTATCCAACATGTTCAAGCAAGTAACCAATTAGCATTGATTGAATGTACTAGCCATTGATTTACCCACCTTGCTTTTGTAAGATCCCAGGGAGAATTTCTTCCTTTGGGCTTACATTAACATGCAATATTTTTGTTACGAACTAGCCATTGATTTACCCACCTTGCTTGTGCCAAGGTCCAAAGGAGAAATTTTTCCTTTAGGATTACATTCACATGCAATGTTTTCATTACCAACGAAAGAGAAGTAGATGGAAAGTTGAAGCAAAATAAAGGAAATAGAATGAAATGAGTGTATCTTTTGCATGATTTTCAAGATAGTTAATATGTTGATACAATAAGGGAAGGATGAATTACTACCATGTATTTGTATCACTTATTGAAGGAGATAAGAAGACGCGGTGAAATAAAGGGGGTGGAGCAAAATAAATGGATTATGTGTTGTTCATAATTTATGGGAAACAAGTTAGGGGAGTAAGCATGTCTCCTTAGGAAGTTAGATTGTAATCAAAATTCTAATTCAATTCATCACATTCAGACAAAGCCTTGATCTTAACTAAGAATGGGGAGAAGACTTAGCACAGTTTAGAAAGGAGAACTTCTAAATAGACTCGTGATGAAATAAAAATATCAAATTGTTAGTGTATGTGAGCGTATATGTATATATTTAGGGTTGTGTCCCCCCATATCTTCACAATTAGAGAAGGGTATGAGATTCTTGACCTCTACGATGTGTGTGCTTGTGTTGCCTCCACATCTTCACAGTTAGCTTTGTCAAGTGTCGCTTGATAAGCTTAAAGTCACATTTCCATATTTAGAGAAGTTAGAATAGGCCAGCTGAGGAAACACTTGCATTCTTTGTTTAGATCTAGGGAGAAAAGTGGAGCAAAGTCTATTTTCATTTGATTCATTCATAAGTACAAGATCCAAGTGTTTCACATCTAAACTTGGTTATAAGTATTTTTGTACTTTTATTGACGATAGTTCTCGTCTCGTGTTATATGCTTCTATTTGATGAAGGATAGACACTGTGAAACACAAAGCAGTTTTGGGAAGCGTAGGGTTGCACAATGTGTGCACCCTCACATATATAACACTGAAACATTTACATAGTGGTCCACATATAATATGGAAATAACAGAACAACTAACAGAATATATAAAACAGGAATATATATTAACACACCCCCTCAAGTTGGAGCATAGATATCAATCATGCCCAACTTGTTCGTCAGTATGCAGAATTGCTTCTTCGCCAGCAGCTTGGTGAAGATGTCAGCAACTTGGTCTTCAGAACGAGTGAAGGGAGTGCATATCTTGCCAGTCAGAATGGATTCCCGAATAAAATGACAATCTACTTCAATATGTTTAGTGCGCTCATGATAAACTAGATTATTCGCAATGAAGATAGCAGCTTTATTATCACAGTGCATAGGTATAGCAGAAGAAGAATCAACCCCGAACTCCTTTAACAGAGAGCGCACCCACAACAATTCACAGGCAGTATGGGCCATGGCCCTATATTCAACTTCAGCACTGGACCTGGCCACAACATTTTGTTTTTTACTCCTCCAGGTAACAAGATTACCTCCAACATACGTACAATACCCAGAAGTAGATTTTCTGTCAACTCTGCTGCCTGCATAATCAGAATCAGAGTACCCTTCAAGAGAACAGTGTCCATGCCACCTGTAGTGAAGTCCCTTGCCAGGAGACTTCTTCAAATATCGTAGAATCTGACAAAGAGCATCCCAGTGACACTGTCTGGGTTTATCAAGGTACCTGCTAAGAAGACCCACTGCAGTAGAAATGTCAGCTCTGGTGACAGTCAAATAAATGAGTTTACCAATCAGCCTCCTGTACTTTTTATGATCAGCAAAGAGAGAAGAAGAGTCATCATCCCAATTTACATTAGGATCTAGAGGAATATCAGCAGGTCACGCCCCCAGCATACCAGTCTCCTGCAATATGTCAAGGACATATTTTCTCTGAGACAACACAAGAGCATTAGAATTTCTAGAAACTTCTATGCCCAGAAAATATCTAAGCTTGCCCAAATCTTTGGTAGCAAAGTGTTTGCCTAGATGAGATTTAGTAGCCTGAATACCAAGAGAATCACTGCCAAATATGATAATATCATCAACATAGACAATCAGAATAATAATACCAGCTGAAGTCTTCTTGGTGAAAACAGAATGATCCACCTGAGAACGCGGAAACCCAAAATCAATCATAATTTTGCTCAATTTATCAAACCAGGCACGGGGACTCTGCTTCAGTCCATAAATAGACTTCTTTAACCTGCAAACTTTGTGAGACTCCCCCTGAGCAACAAACCCAGGAGGTTGCTCCATATAGACTTCTTGTAAATCACCATACAAGAAGGCATTTTTCACATCTAGTTGCAACAGTGGCTAGTCAAGGTTAACAGCAACAGACAGAAGAATTCTGACAGAATTAAGACGAGCAACAGGAGAGAAAGTCTCAAAATAGTCAATACCATACGTTTGGGTGTAGCCTTTAGCAACTAACTGTGCCTTCAGCCTTTCAACAGTGTCGTCAGGTTGATATTTCACAGCATACACCCATCTGCAACCTACAGGTTTACACTGAGGAGGTGGATCCACCAGCTCCCAAGTATCTCGTTCAGCAAGGGCCAACATCTCCTCCTTCATAGCAGACAACCATCCAGTACTCTGTAGAGCATCCTGGATATTCTTTGGAACAGCAACAGCAGATAAGGCATATACAAAATTGCTAGAATGAACATTCAGATGATCAGTAGAAACAAACTGAGCAATACTGTGTGATGTGCAGGAACGAGTACCCTTTCTAAGAGCAATGGGTAAATCAAGATCAGAATGTACCTCAGGTGTAGTAGAACCTTCTGGAGGTGAAGATTGGTTTTCATGGGGGGTTTCTTGAGTAGAAGGTGCTCTGTTCCTGCGTTGATAAACTATAAGAGGAGGTTGATCAGCCTCAGTAGTGACTTTGTCAGTAGTATCAGGCACACAATCAGAAGTAACAGGTAGAGGTGAGGCAATAAGATCAGACTGTAAACTGTCACCACGAGTCGAATAATAAGGAGTATCCTCAAAGAAAACTACATCACTGCTAGTATACCATTTTCTTGCAGTAGGACTGTAACACCTGTATCCCTTCTGGGTACGAGAATATCCCAAAAAAATGCACTTCTCAGCACGAGGAGACAGTTTATCAGAAGTAGGTCCAACTAACCGTACAAAACAGGTACATCCAAAGATCCGAGGAGGCACAGTAAATAGCTGAATATCGGGTTGAAGAACTTGAATAGGTATTTTGTTTCCAATCACAGATGATGGCATTCGATTTATCAGAAAACAAGCAGTCAATATAGCCTCAGGCCAAAACGAGCGAGGAACATGTGCATGCATCATAATAGTTCTAGCAACCTCTAACACATGTCTATTTTTACGCTCAGCCACACCATTTTGCTGAGGTGTATAAGCACAGGAGGTCTGATGTATTGTACCCACAGATTTACAAAAAACATCCACATCTTTTTTAACAACTTCCAGTGCATTATCAGTACGAAAAATTTTGACAGGCATACCATATTGTGTTTTTATTTCAGCAAAAAAGAACTTGATAACAGACAAAACTTCGGACCTACTTTTCATCATAAACAACCAAGTAGTCCTTGAAAAATCATCAATAAAAAGAATAAAATACTTATGACCAGATAGACTTGGCACATGACAGGGTCTCCATACATCAGAATGCACTATATCAAACATATTTTTACTGCTAATCTGACTGCGTCTAGGATAAACAGCTCTAGTCTGCTTTCCAAGTTGACATGACTCGCACTGAAAGCTACAAATGCCAAGATCAGACACTAAATGTCGAAGCTTTTCAGATGATGGATGGCCCAGCCGGTAGTGCCACTATAATGCAGAAACTGAGGTAGATAATGCAGGAGTCACAGATGCTTTAGCTGCTTTTGGCAAATGATCCAGATAGAAGAGTCCATCAGCACCTTCATACCCCCCACCAATCTTCATCCTCGTGCGAAGGTCCTGAAAAACACATGAACCAGGAATAAAAGTCAGACTGCACTGTAGGCTTCGCAATATCTTGCTGACAAACAACAGATTCAAAGGAAATCTAGGCACATATAAGGCAGATTTTAGCAGAAAGTCAGAAACAATATCCCCTACTCCAGACACCGCAGACTTGGAACCATCAGCCAACATAACAGATGAGGGTCTAGCAGGTTTAAATAATTTGTGAAACAGTGATCGATTTCCAGAAATATGTGAAGAGGCACCGGAGTCGATGACCCACTTAGTATTACCAGGAGTAGAAGAGGAGCTCAGGAAAGCAGTGTCATAACCAGAATAAGTGGCGGCATGAGCTCCACTAGTCGAAGTTTGAGACGACGCACCAGCTCGCTCAAGAAGAAGACGCTCCACCTCAGCACGGATGTAGTCAGTAGTCGCACCCGAGGAGGCAGAGTCAGTAGGCTGAGTCGTTCCTTCTGATGCAGTAGTAGTAGAGTCAGCAGCTGCATTGGCCCACGGCGGCTTACCATATTTCTCCCAGTATTTTTCTTCAATATGGTTGGACCGGCCACAGAAGGTACAAAGGCGCTGTCCTGACTGAGGACGCGCACCAGCAATAGGGGCAGTAGAAGAGGCTCCACGACCAGGAGCAGCCCGCCAGGGGAGGACGACTATCAGTAAAGCGACCACGGCCACGACCACGGCCACGACCAGAAGCTGCAGCAAGAGCCGAAGAGTCCCCAACATCAGTAGTCAGAGACGAGGAAGACGAAGGCAAACGCTGAAGGCGTTTGTAGGCACTCTGTAGTGACGGCAGAGGGTCACTGGCTAAGATCTGGTCCACAACTCCAGCGTAGGACTCGGGCAATCCACATAGAAACTGGACCAACTGAAGCTCCTGGCGTTGACGCTGCATGGTAGCCAGGTCCGTGAAGAGAGGGTGATAGGATTCCAGTTCACCCCATAATCCAGTGAAGTCAGAGAAGAAATCCGCAATGTCCGTCCCCGTGAACTGTAGACGTCCCAGCTGCTTGGTGATGTCAAACACCTTCTTGGGATTCTGACTATGCGAGTAAGTACCGGCGAGCTGATCCCACATCTGCTTCGTCGTAGGTAGGTGAAGAAGTGTGACGCTAATCTTCTCAATGCTGCTGTTGAGAATCCAGGTCATCACAGTGGAGTCGTCACGAACCCAGTCGTCATACGCCTTCACATCTTTAGCATCAGCGTCCTCTGCGGGTGCTGGCGGACCAGCACGGGTAAGATGTGAGTACTTGCCCTGGGATCTGGCATAGATCGTCATGGAGCAGACCCAATGTGGATAGTTGCGCCCATCAAGCTTCACAGTGGTAACCTGACGGCGGAAGTCATCATGTGAGGACGCCATGGGAGCAGTAGGCACAACAGGAACAGGCACGATCAGGCAGGAGACGGTCTACGCCGTCAGACAGGCACAGCAGGCACAAAAAACACGGAGAAGACCTCTCACATACGGTCTACGCCGAAGCGCAGAACAGAACCCGGTGGCACAACGGCCTACACGGGCAGGCAGGCAAGAGACCAAAAAAAAACGGTCTACGTCACACCAACTTCAAGCCACCGGATCGCTGTAGGACTTCACGGAGCCAACGTACCGGCGGCTAGGACCGCGGAGGCGCACCGGCCCCCTGCGGCGGAGTGGGCGCCCGGCCCCGGCGGCGGCCGGCGCTGCCTGCTGCCCGGCGGCTGGGCGGCGGCCGGCAGCTGGGTGGCTGCTGGGCGGCGCGGGCGGGAGAGAGGGAGGGGGCGGCCGGAGAAGAGAGAGAAGGGTGGGAGGGTGGCGGCTGGATCTACTGCTCTGGTACCATGTGAAACACAAAGCAATTTTGGGAAGCGTAGGGTTGCACAATGTGTGCACCCTCATATATATAACACTGAAACATTTACAGAGAGGTCCACATATAATATGGAAATAACAGAACAACTAACAGAATATATAAAACAGGAATATATATTAACAGACACAATGATGATCAGCAGGGTATTGAGAAGCTAAAGACCTTCCTTCAAGAAAAAATTTGAACCAATGACTTAGGCTATCAAAAATATTTTCTTGGGATTGAAGTAGCCAAATGCAATCCTTGAACTGTCATTTCACCTTCTTACAAAGAGCTTTATTGGGAACTATAGCAACAAATACTGCAATGGACCCCAAGGTCAGCAGTAACAACTTGATGATCCTTGATATTACTAAAGGCTTGTTGGAAAATTGAATTATTGCACTAGAACCAACAGTGCCTATGCCACTAGTGTGGTTAGTCAGTTTTTGGTGAATTCGTGCATTGGTCACTTGGTTGTAGTTTGGATGAACTTTTTTCAAATCCTTGTAATTAATGTAACGCCTAACAAGCCATCCCATGACATGCGGAAGTGACGACTACAATCTCGTGAATGGTGTAACGAAACCATGAACTTCAATAATCTCGCCAAAATTTCAAGTAATCGAAATTGCCATCATGCTCCCTGGTTTCATCTTCCTTCTAGTCGTGCCAGCATTGTCAGATGTAGGGCACTACAAGCTATGCATAGCTCATTCTACCTGCCATGGCGCCACCTAAATAAACGGTACAAAACTACCACCAAACTAGGCCATAGAGGTTGTTATGCACTTTCGCAATATCTGAAAAGTGACACTAAAGGATCTTTGTGAAAAAAACATATACACATGAGAGTTCATGTTTTTATGATGCACATTGGGTAGGATCTCGCACTAGCAGAAGGTCTTATCTATTTGTGGGAGGTAATCTATTGTTGTGGAAGAGTATGAAGCAAACTATTGTTGCTAGATCCGGCATTGAATCAAAGTAGAGAGTTATGGATAGCAATATGTAAAATAATATACCTTAAACATCATTTAGAAAGTGAAGTTTTACAAAGAGGATTCCCACACAGTTGAAGTGTGACAATCAGTTTGTCGTAGAAATTGCCTAAAATCATGCCTTTGATGAGAGGACAAAGCATATAGAAGTTGATTGTCAGGTCTCAAAGAAATATTAAGATGGGTTGATTCAATTCCTTCCAATCGGGTAGGAAGATGAGCTAGTTAAATTATTCACTAGGTTCATGAACAGTTATCGAGCTCAATTCTTACGTAACAAGTTGGACCCGCTACCCCTATGAGGGTAAGGGTAAGGATAAGCCTTTACCCTCTCCATTGACACCCCAATCAAGGCGCCCACCTAGGCACCCTAGGCTCTAGGAAAGGGAGCCAAACCTAGGATCTTAGGTACTTAGGAGACCTAAGTGGTACCTAGGGCCTTTTAAGCCTAAATTAAGCCACTCTAACACCAAATCGGCATGACTTAGGTCTAATTAGGACAAATTTATCAACTTGGTCATTTTAAGACTGATACATATCTGATTTAGGCCAAATAAGGTCTGGTTTTGCCAACTTAGCTCTGATTTAATCCAATCAGGTATAAGTTGGTAAAGTTGTGTGGTTTGGCAAAAATTTATCCAACTTAGGTCAATCTAGGGTATATTAGGGAAAGTTAGGTCAGATTGGATCATGTTACTCCAAATTAGGTATGATTTAGGGTAAACTAGGTTTAATGTAGGTCAAATACAGTATCAGCTAAGTCAAGTTAAAGTCAAATTAGAGTTGATAGGTAAAATTTAGGTCATGTTCGGTGTGATTTATGTCAACTTGGGGTTAAATTAAGCTTAGAGAAAATCAATAGGGAGAGAAATTATGGCTGATAGGTACAATCACATCGTACACTCAAGTGGTGTTTACGTATCAAGACCTTTTTTTAGAAATCCAAACCGTTGATATCCACTATTATTGCATATATATCCTACATACAAAATTTGAGCTAATTTGAGTGGTTGTAAGTCAGTCATTCAAAAGCAATAAAAGTGGCATACATAATTTTTATGGAATGCATCGTTTTTGTTGTCTTAGATGGATGACCTAAAGTGTTCAAATTAGCTCAAATTTTGTGTATAGCTAAACACAAGAAATTTAAAAAGATCGATAGTTTAGATTTAAATATAAAAGTTGCATGATGTAAAGCAACTTGAGTGCATTGTCATATTGTGTATATGTCACTCGAGTGTATGCTAGCCCTCCATGCCACCCTCCCCCCCCCCAACTCTTTCTGTCTATCTATCTATCTGTTTATCTATTTATATATATGGGTTCATTTTTAATACCTGTGTGGGTGGCTACCCGCTCTAGAAGTAGTTACTTTTTCTGGAGTTTTTTTACTTTACACGTGTAGATGATTACATTACCTTCCAAATGGTTACATTTATAACGGATGTACAGTTACATATTTGTTCCAGAATCATTAGTGTGTAATCTGCCCAATTTTACTTCTTTAGTCGAATAGTTACTTTCTTGATAACATAGTTGTGAAATAAAAGAATTGAACTAATATAATTGTGATGATTACAAAAACTGACGACCTCTCCTTTATATAGGAGAGGAGAGACGCCCTATTACTTAGGACCAAGGAATAAGGTTTCGGCGAAATCACCGAAATTTCGCCCCAAAATACCGATTTCGGTAGCATCTGGTACCGAAACATGCAACCATACCGATTTCGATCGAAACTCCAACAAGATTGCATTTATCGAAATTTCGATAAAAATTTCGACGGTTTCGATGAATTTCGCCAATTTCGAGATTTTTTGTACACAAATTGAAAAATTTCGATGGAAATTTCGATGGAAGTTTCGATAATTGCAATCCTTTGTGTTATTGTTGTTTTTTGAATAGGACTATAGGGGGATTGGGGTTATTTCACCATTTATTACTCATGCATAGCATATACCTATAATATATCATAATTACATTGCATTCCCTAATATTTGCTACTCAAATTATCAAATACTAATACGATGCATGCTTTATGCTATATTTTATTTTCTTCAATGCGGACGACATGTATCCTAGTGGTGGTTAATAGACAATGAGGGTCCTAGGAAGCCAAATACACAATAAATAATGATTTTACTTGGAAACATTGCATTAATGTTCTTAGGGCCAATGAAATGGCTGACTGTCGAGTCAATATCAACAGCAAACTATCAACCCAAGTAAAATGTGTGGGGGATGCCCTACATATCGAATATGTGATGTTAGAGCACAAATAATTACATGCATGTATATAGCTCATAATTGCAAAATTACATAACTTAATTCCTACATTTTGTCATCGAAATCCTCAATAAAAAGGACAGTTCCCTTACCTCCCCACATGAAGGACCCCTCCCTAACCGACCCCCACATAAAATTTTATTGCATAAAACGATGCATTTAGGTGTAGAGGTCACGCCTGTAAAATTTCATAAATTAATTCGTTCATTTTGGCATCGAAACGGGCACAATTGCATTTATCGAAATTTTTGTCGAAATTTCCATAAATTTCGGTTTCCATGCTGTCGAAACGGTATCGAAATCGGATACCTTATTCCTTGCTTAGGACCCAAGTAAACTAGATGGGCTGGAATATAAAGGCCCACTAAACTAATTAGTATATTAACTAATAGACTAATACGGACTCTCTAACAATAGTTATTTTTTTGTCCAGATAATTACTTTTCTAACAAAATAGTTACTTTTTGGGATGTACGAGTAGCAAAAACTTAGTTACCCGCGGATAACAAATTAAACCCCTATATATATATATATATAAAGAGAGAGAGAGAGAGAGCGAGAGAGAGAGAGAGAGTCAGGCTAGTGTACACTCGAGTGTACCGGAGGCACCGTACACCTCAGTCATTTTTAAAGATACAATACCTTTTTGAAAAATCTAAACCGTTGATCTTATTAAATATCTTAAGAACATACTATATAATAAATTTTAGCTCATTCGGGCACTTATAGGTCATGCATCTAAAGGAGCAAAAATCATGTATTTCAAATTAGTTTTGTGCGTCGATTTTGTTGTCCTTAGATGAGTGACTTACACTCATCTAAATGAGCTCAAATTTTACATGTGGTCTATTATTATTGTAACCATGAAGATCAATGGATTAGATTTTGGAAAAACATGGTCTAGATAGGCAAACACCATTGGAGTGTACAACGTGATATGTACACTCGAGTGTATTCTAGCCTCTCTCTCTCTCTCTCTCTCTCTCTCTCTATATATATATATATATATATATATATATGTGTGTGTGTGTGTGTGTGTGTGTGTGTGTGCGCGTGTGTGTGTACATACATATACATATATAGGCCATTTATTCATTGCCCGCGTGGGTAGCCTGTTGTTTCGCTACCCGGCAGCCAAAAAAGTAACTCTTCTGGCCAGAAAAGTAACTCTGCTGTCAAAAAAGTAACTATGGTGATAAGAAAGTAACTGCACGACTAAAAGAGTAACTATGTACAAAATATACAGCAGATATATATAAGGATGGGTTTTTTTTATTTTGGTGGGGCAAATGATATTATTTTTGGATGAAATTTTTTGGGGAGCTAGATAAAATGCTCCTCTGCAATTGCGGAAAAAAAAATTTGAAAAAAAGTGGTCGGAAGGGTGGGCGGGTAGCTACCCGCGCGGGCAATAAATACAAGCCCATATATATATATATATATATATATATATATATATATATATATATATATGTGTGTATATATATATATGTATATATATATATATGTGTGTGTATATATATATATATATATATATATATATATATATATGTGTATATATATATATAGTCAGGCTAGAATACACTCGAGTGTATTCGAAGCAGAATACACTCGAGTGTATTCGAAGCAGAATACACTCAAGTAGTTTTTCATGATGCAACATTTTTTTCTAAAATCTAATCCGTTGATCTTCTTAAACATCTTGTGAATAGCTCATATATAAAATTTGAGCCCATTTGGACATTTGTAGCTCACGTTATAAAGACATATTTAGTCGACCCTCTTACGACTATTTTGGTGGATATTTTTCCATTTGGACATTTGTAACTAATGTCCAAATGGGCTTATTATAACTAAAATATTGTAAAAATGCCTAGGAAAACCTAGGAACCCCACGTAAGAGGCCCTGGGGTAAGGACCGCTTAGCCACCTTGACATATTTAGTCGACCCTCTAACGACTATTTTGGTGGATATGTTTCCACCTTCTGGATGACATGACAATGTGTTGTATGCTAAGTTGTTGAAATGCCAATGTTGTATGCTAGATTGTTGAAATGCCAATGTGTGATTTTGTTTCAAAATCCCACCTAGCAATACAATAAACATCTAACCTAGAAATCAAAAATGTTATTTTTGACAAAATTAAAATCCAAGTTCCTCGGTTGGTACATAATTAATATGAAGCATCAGATTTAACATATTATATCAACAGAACTGATTTTGGACCCGATATTCACTTAAGCTTTAGCTTTTTGTGTACGACTATAAAATAAAATGATATTCCTACATTTCATGTACTCGCCTTTGCCATTTACCCAAGTTATATGCTATTTTTCCTACTTCCTGATCAAAATTAAGAAATTGTTATGACATCACCTAACAACCAAGTTGACTAAACCATTGGAAAGGAGACCAAGAATTCTTGTTCAACTCTGGTCTAGGTATAAAAACCTTGCACAGAACTCACATCGCCGCCAGTCTCAAAGTTGAGCCCTTGAAGATCTCAAGCTAACCAGCAGCAGCTTTTTATAATGTAAGCTTAGGAGCCAGTAAATGCGAAAGGAAAGGAACAACAACAACAAGAATTGATTTCCAACTTCAAACATTTTTCAATTCGCCAAAACCAAGACTTCAGATATTATTGTCTTGATAGATACTGCTTTTCTAAGTACCACTTTGATATAGCAATTATTTGGTTAATATATGTGGAAAAAAGAACATTACTAGTTTTGAGGAAGTTCAACTTGTTACAGATATTTCCCAGTACAGTGGCATACCTTAATTTTCTGCTTTGACATACTCAATGAGCCTATCAATTGGGGTGCAAGCATCAGCTGGTTCAACTTGATACCAGACAAAGTGATGTCACCAACGAGGCACTTCGATTGTCCACAATCAACCTTCTGCCCATGCTCCATGCCTGTTTCTAAGTTCTGTTCCTTGAAGATCAAATCAGATTTTTCAACCTTCCCTTGAAATTTAACCCTTCCAGTTGCTTTCATGTGTACAGGTTTTAGTGAATCAAAACGGTTCATGAAAAGTAACGTTGAAATGTCAAAACCGCGCAATTTCAAGTCCATATCAAGCCCCTCAACAACTAGCGGTACATGTTCAGAACGCCTGGAATGGTCATTCTGCCAGCATCCTTCAAGATATGAGGTTTTGATTTTCATATATAAGTCGAATGCGACAGATGATGAAGTGATGTTAATATAGTCATGACAAATAATAATTTCCCCACGAGCATCGCCGAATGAATCTTCAGCCCTTGGAGCTGCCCACTTTATGTCAAATCTCCTGAAGTCGAAATGTCCAGAATATACAGGGAAAAAAGAGTTACATGAAAAAGGTGGAGACAGCTGAGTTGATTGTATCATAGTACTAGTAGTTATGTTTACGAAAGAGCGGACAGGAAGTATTACTCACATTAAAATATTTATCCATGCATAATGCTATGCATTGACACATGGAGGAACCAATATGTGGATGTATATAATAGATTTTTTAGACACTATAAATGCATGCACATCTAAATGTCTCTGTGTAAAAGGTTCTAAATAACTCACGGTTTCAAAAGCGATCCAGATAACTTGGTCTCTCCGTGTATTTCGCCAATGCTGAGCGGCATCAGCTTTAGGCTCGGTGAATAACGATGTATAACTTTATCAAATATCAAATTACCAGACAAATTTATATCCATAGCTGAATCATCTGCTTCACCCTGTTCAAGCATTAACAGGGTTCTTTTATAAATTGCCCAAAACATTGATTTTGGATCTTCAATAGATACAAACATCTCAACTTGTTTAAGAAAAAAGTAGTCACTTCTTTACATAAAATAATACAATGATTGTTTTCATTTTATTTATTCATCATTATACTGATTCAAGAAATAAAAATATTCACATTTTAAATATAGTAATACAATTAGGTTACATGCAGGGCATGTCCAATTACTAACAAATTTAACTTTAACACCAAACAAAATACACAACATAATTGAAGTTAGAAAAAGCTATGGCTTTAGCTTCTACCATTTACTTTTATCAAGTTTTATTAGATATAGTTTTTCTTTTGGCAACTGTTTGGGTGTAGTTATGAGAGGGTGTGTGGTGGTTTTGGATATGGAAGTAGGAACTCAAGAGAGACAATATTGATTTTGTGGTCGCCTATGATATGAATTTGGCAGACACCCATATAAAAAATAGAGGTCCACGTTTGATCACTATCAAGAGTAGGAACAATTGTAGCAAAATTTATTATATCATCTAAGGCGGGCATATCGGAAGATATGCAATGATTGTAAAGTGAACCCTTGAGAAAAACTCACCACCAAGCAAAGGCTGGTCTTTTTGGATATTAACATAAAGATCAGAACTATGAAGCATAATGACCCCCAAGATAAAATAATCAAGTAGTGGAACCCTAAAGAGGACAGAATATAAAGGTATTTTGTGTGTGTGTGTGTGTGTGTGTGTGGGGGGGGGGGGGGGGGGGGGGGGTTATCAAGGGAGACACTATTTTTTTGGTCTTCCTATCAAGGGAGATACTTGGGGCTTGGATTCTGAAGTTGATACAATGTGGCATAATAGGAGTTGCATTCAAAATTTTATAGCGTGAGGTGTAACGAGTCGTTTTTGTCATGGTGAGGCGAGGCGTAAGCCTCTCCTGTGTTTGAGACGTAAGCGTCAAAATATGTACAAGGCACTCATCAATAATTAACTGTATACATATATGTACACATCTATACAATTGAGGTGAGGCATACTCTCCTGTGTTTGAGACATAAGCGTCAAAATATGTACAAGGCACTCATCAATAATTAATTGTATACATATATGTACACATCCATACAATTGTATGTATGTGTAAATGTTATATATGTATATATGTATAACATAACTATGTATATATATGTGTAAATGTTATATATGTATAGCATAACTATGTATATATATGTGTCTGTAAATATATCCAAAACTAAATTTATCAAGAATTCTTTGAGAAGCTAACAAGGATAAATATCGATCAAAAGCAAAGTTAATAATAAAGACCACAACAACAATAAAGTAAATATGTATCAAATAATTCAACAAAAATGATTTTATTATTAGATCCAAATTTGCAATTGGGCAAGGAAAATTAGAGGAACATAATGTGGAATTAGTGGGAACAAGGAAGCGATATTAGTTAAATTCGATTTGAAATTTCACTAACATTGTATACTAACATGTACCATAAAGATAAATTTAGCAATGAAGTTTGATAAATCTAATCCAAAACATTATATCTACAAAAAGTATCAGTAATGAGAAAACGGTACCTAGCTACAACTCTACATAAAATCTTTCAAGGAAGTGTTTACAGATCTCAAAAGTAGAAAAGTCAGTTATCAACATGAGATTATCATTCTGAACTGAGGTTTACACCTCAGCTAAGCCTCATTAAAACCAACGTTTTGCAAAACCAAAGAGTTGGGGAGGGATGGAGCTCTTTGTTCCTGGTGCTGCACATCATATTAGAAATTGAACAACCATACCATCTCCTCCACATGCCCTACACGAGCAAAGCTCAGGTAGAAAGAAGAACAGCTAATTTTGAGCAAAGCTCAAACTTAGTTAAGGGAAGAGCTTTTGTCATCATGTCGGCTAGATTCTTAGACGGTCTATTTGAATCTTGCCTCGTTGTAACTTCTCTAATGAAGTGGTACTTGACATCAATGTGCTTCGCTCTCTCATGTGACATTTGATCTTTGCTAAGATGTATGGCACTTTGACTATCACAATGAATAATGACTTATTCTTGATCCATGCACAACAATTCATTAAATCCTTGAGCCATAAAGCCTCCTCCACGACTTCAGTTGTCGCCATGTACTATGCTTCAGTAGTAGACAAAGCAATAGTACCTTGTACAGTGGCCTTCCAACTAATAACTATAGATCCCACTGTGAACATTTAGCTGTGAGAGATCTCCTCTTATCGAGATAGCCAGCATAATCTGAGTCCTCGTACCCTATCGTGATGACTTGAGCTCCACGAAAGACTAAACACTTATTCGAAGTTTGCTTGCCAATGTGCCCTGCCAAGACGAGTTATGTAAACAACTAACCACACGGACTGCGTAAGCGATGTCTACTTTGGTGCAAATTGTTAGGGAGTCTAGTTATTTTTGTTAATTAAGTATCGAGTCTGCTTGTATATGGGCCCAATTGTGTCTTGGCTCATTAGGATTATACTTGAGTTTATACCCTTATCCTATTTATAGGAAAGGGGACTGTCCTTCTATCAATAACATACGTATGGGATTTTCCCACCCTATTTTTTCTCCACACAAACCATAGCATACATGATGATGTCAATGGCATTGAGTAAGATAAATGTCCCAGTCAATGTTCGAAAAGCGGCCCTGCGTGGGCCAAGTGGCCGCATATGCGGTGCGGCCCACCTTGCCACACTATATGCATAATCAGCCTAGTATCGGCCATGGTTGCATATGCGGTCCTGGGAAGGGCATATGCGGGGTTGTATGCAGCCTGTTTTTATTAATAGTTTTGCAGACATTGTTTTGAAATTTCAATATAATTTGTTTCAATTCAATTCAAACGACTTACTCACCCACACACCCACATGTACATGCGTGTATGTATCAATAACTTTATATATCTATCTATGTTATAGAAATATATCATGGTATACTTACATATAATACTCACATTCATCTTCAAACATGTAATAATCAATTTTATGAATATGCATTTTAATATATATGGACATGTATATATGATATATATCAACAACTACATAGTACATACACACATTTCCACATACATGCTCATATTGTATATTCATTTACACGTCAATATGACCATTTCGATATATTATACATCTATATTTGTATGGACACTTATGAACAAACATAATTTTGTGTTCTACAAATTAAATATATATTTTTATGCTATCTACAATTATACTAGTAGAAAAATTCAAAACCACACATATTCCCGGATACAGTAGATACTTTATAAGGTGGCCTCTCTGCACGCATAACGCATACAACTTTTAAAACATTGTGCACCATCAGACTGTGGAGGCTGAAAAACTGATAACCTAAAGTGAGCGGTCAATAGAGTTGCAACAGGTGTTGCGTCTAACATGTGGAACATATGAAGATCCTTCTTCATGTACTTCTCTTGTGTCAGGATAAGACTTCTATCTTTTCGGTCACTCTGAATCTCCATGCCAAAAATCTTCTTTACTTCAGCTAGGTCTTTCATATCAAATTTTCCAACTAGAAGAGATTTCATCTTGGCAATCTCACGTGTGTCTAAAAGCAATCAATAGTAGGCAAACAAAGGAAATGTCATTCAGCCATTTGTAGTCGAAACAAGCATTGTAGCTACTCCTAGAACATCCATTGTACGTCATGAAAGAGTCACATCTCATGTACCATTGTCTAGGAGATTTCTTCAGCCCATAGAGAGACCTCTTATACAAGCACACATGGTTCTCTTTGTCTTTAAAACCTTCTAGTTGTTGCATGTATCTTTTTTTCTAGTTTACCATGCAAAAAAGACATCTTTACGTCTAGATGTTGCAAGTCTAGGTCTTGAATGCCTACCTAAGAAAGAAGCGCCCAAGTGGAACTATGCTTGACGACGGGTGAGAAGACTTCATTATGATCAGTGCCTTCAATATGATTGTAGCCTTTTGCAACGAGGTGTGTCTTGTATCTTTCACATTCTTTCTTCTTATAGACCCACTTGCAGCCCACTACTTTCTTGCCTTTGGGAGGTACCACCAACTCCCACGATTGACTCATGTGAAGACATTCCATCTCTTCCTTCATTGCCCCACTATGAAAAATCAAGGCATGTGACTGCATCACAAAATTTGATGAGCTCGTCACCAATATTCACATCAACAACATTGGAAAGGGCATAGACCACCATGGAGTCACCAAAGCCATAGCGGTGGAGTGGTTTGACATTCTGTTTACCTTTGCCTTTGGCTGCACAGTAAGAACTCTCTGAAGTCTCCTCTGTCTTCAGTAGGCATTGAATCATCAGCATAAAACAGGGACCTTGGCCATCAACATGTGAGCTGTCATCTTCTTTGGTTTCCACCTATTGTGAGATGCCCTTAAAAGAACTTGTACCACGGCTATTTGTGCCTTGCATAGTAGACGCCATGACATTCATTGAAAGTAATGTTGCACTCTACCATGAAACATGGTGAAGAAGTATCCTTACACCAAAGACAGTATCCTTTCAACCCCGGAAGCATAACCAAGGAATATGCATGTTATAGCTCTCGGTTTTAATTTGCAGTATCAGAATGTGTAAGCAGGGCAACCAAATATACAAAGATTCAAATACTCAAGTAAGTTTACCAGACCAAGCTTCTTCAGGAGTACTTAAATTAACAAAGGTGATGTAGAACGGTTGATATAGCATCAGCCCTGAAAGATCTATCCAAGCCTACATTCAGAAGCATGCATAGGGCCTTTTCCAAAAATGTCATGTTCATTCTTTCTGCTACATCGTTCTTCTAGGGCATGTGACATACTATATGATGTCTCCTGATCCCATGATCACGTAGAAATCATTGAACTCCTTAGAACAAAAATCCAACCGTTATCAGTACAAAAAGTCTTTATGCTTTTATCAGTTTGATTCTCGACAAGAACGTTCCTCTGCTTGAAAGTAGACTACATGTCGCCTTTGCTCTTGAGAAAATAAACCAAAACCTTCCTTGTGCAATCATCAATGGAGGTCATCATGTATTTAGCACGACCTTTCGAAGGAACACAAGAAGGGTCACATAGATTAGAGTGAACAAAATCTAGAGCATCCTTGGAAGATGAATTGTCATATCGAAGCTAATGTGTTTGGCCTTCCCGATAACATAATTCTTGCATAAATCTAACTTGACAATGTTTTTGCCACACAACAACCCTCTCTTGCTTGAAAAACATCATCCCTTTCTCAGACGTGTCCAAATTCATATGCTCGAGCTTTGTGTTGTCTTTAGATGGAATTGTAACTGTTGCGGAGCTTGAGATAGTGAAACCTTGCAACATGTACAGGTTGTGTGAATTTCTCATTGCCTTCATGAGGACCCGGTCAGCTTTAAGAATATCAATATCTTCATTTTCATCAGAGAACTCGCAGCACATATTCAAGTCTTCCAATGAGATGGGATTCTTCTTTAACCCGACAACATGTCAGATGTCCATCATTATCTGATTTCATCATCAAACATCTTGATCTTCACTCTACCAACACCAATCATCTTGCAAGGACGATCGTCACCCATAAGGATATTTCCACCATGATGAGACTCAAAGGTATGGAAATAGTCCATACGCTCGGTCGTGTGATATGTGCATACTAATTTACAAACTCGATTCTTCTTGTAGTCGTAGGTCGGTGATGAAGCAAGAACATGGTCATTATCTTTAGAACATCCATGAGTCACCTTTGCATGAGTTGTAGCATCATTTGATTTCTCATGTTTTTGTATGCTTTGCAACTTGTAGCATTCATATTGAGTATGATATGTCTTCTTGCAATAGTTCCACCTCCTAGATTGACGTGACTTTGACTTGTTTTTCTTTTGTTTTGAAATTTTAGGGTCTTTGTCACATGAAGCTCCCTTCCTCTAGCGGCCAATGTCTCACCCGCTACTTTCGATGAAGTATGATCCTTCTCTAATTTCTCTTGAGACGTCAAAGCCATTTTTCATGGAGTGAGATAGTCGTTGAATCCTAGAATATCATCATATCCCGGAGATTCTTATAGGACGATGGAAGGGTACAAGGGAATAAAATTGATTAATCCTTGTCCTCTATCTTCACATCGATCGGCTCGATGTTGTGGATGATTTCATTGAACTCATCGAGAAGAGTAGTCGAGGAATCACCTTCTTCCGTGGGAAGCATGAAAACGCGCTTCTTTAGTACAAGCTTGTTGGTGATGAACTTTTCATGCAAAGTGCTACAAGTTCATCCCAAACTTCTTTGGCGGTCTTCAGATGGACGACCTCATAGAGGACTTCATCCTCCAAGCAGAGAAAGATGCATGCACGAGCCTTTTGATCAATATCCTCCCATCGATCATCTACTATCGATTTTGGTTTCTTCTCCTTTTTGAGAAGAGATTTGTGGACTCCTAGTGTGAGGCAAAATTTGCACTTGACTTGCCAGAATGAGAAACTTTTCAGGTGATCAAACTTCTCGATGTTGAACTTCGACGTCATGGTGAAGATTTGGTGATAGAGCTTACCCTGGTACCACTTGCTAGGATATGATGTTGATGGGAGACCCAAACAACAAGGCGCAATGAGCTTGTTGGAGATGGGAAAGCATGAGATCAAGCAATCTAATCCAAACACGTATGATGAAGATCAACAACAGAGCAAGCAAGCAACCACAAAGACCAGATTTGTAGTGATTCCGCAAATTCCCAATGTGGGAGCCTACATCCACAGGGGAAGATGATATTATTGGAGAGATTACAGAGAGATGATTGCAGAAGAGAGAATAACTCAATCCCCTTTTACACCTGAAAGCCAACCATGGAAAGGTCGGTTGCTAGGATAAGAGCTCTTGGAGGCTTGAAACCCTAAGGGAAGCCCTAGGTCCGTCTGTGGCTTTAGGTGTTTGACAACATCTCATGATGTCTTTTTGTTTCTCTTCTTGTTTGGGATGAGTTGGGGGTCTATTTATAAGAATAGGACCCGTGGTCAAAGTCCCAAAGTCACCAGTATCTGTCCAATTCGTGATTACGGTCTGGCTTGGACCATAAATCGCACCGCAATCCAAAATACAGTCCAACTGGACTGTAATTGTTGCTTGTATTATATATGGTCAGTTGATAGACTAGAAATCCACTTGTCAGTGCTAAAAACACATCCCGACAACGCTAAGGCTCGGTGTAGATGTCCAGTTCATCAATGAAGCTTTTCTAGAGAGTTCAAGACACTCGCTCAACAGAAAATATGAAAATCAGGCATGTCATCCAAATAAAATTCCTATTGGAGTATGGGGGGAAAATGAGCTTCGTGGTAAACGACTTTTAACAATAAGGTTTATGAGAACAAAGACAATGTCAAATGAATGGAGGAATGGTATCACACAATAACTAGATAGACGCCCAAAGCTACACGAACTATAGAGGTATCAAGTTAACTTGTCACACGATGATGCTCTCGGAGAGGAATATCGAGCAAAGAGTAAGATGTATTATACAAATCTCAGACAACCAATTAGGTTCCATCCCTAAAAGATCCATAACCTATGTTGCTTTTCTATTAAAAAGATTTATGGAGACGTAAAGAGAATAAAAAACCACTCTCCATATGGAATTTGTTGATTTTGGAAAGGCTTATGATTGAGTATATCAACAAGTGCTTTGGTGAATTTTAGGGAAAAAAGGTGTTCCAATCCAATACGTTCATTTGATTAAAGGCATGTATGATGATTGAATGGTGAGTACCAGGTCAAGAGGGGAGATTCCAAGATTTTCAATCACAGTTGGGGTACATCAAGGATAAGTTCAAGACCATACATATGTGTTATTGTTATAGATGAGTTGCCAAGGCATGTTCAAAGTGATATGCCTTGGTAAATGTTATATATTGATGATATTGCATTGATCGATGAAACTAAAGAAATTGAAATTACAAAGTTAAACTTGGGAGTCATGCTTTGGAATCTACAAGATTCAAAAACAACGAAAGAAAAATTAAGTATATGCATTGCAATTTCAACAAGTCTACTATTGTGACTTCTAGGCTAAGTTGGATGGAGTGGATGTATCAAAATGTAATAAGTTTCTTTACCTGAGTTCTATGATTCAATGGCAATGTTCCACATCTTTGTTTGGGAAATTAATCGTGCTAGTGTAATAAGCAATTCTATTTTATTTGCTTAAGCCCATGCATCAGTCTAGTTTATCTTATAGAGTTTTGCATGTACACCGTACCTTAAGTCAGGTCTATAAATAGGACTCACTGTTCTCCATTTTACAATAATACATCAGCAACAGGGCGGTCCATTGATTGTGGCACGCTTGTGATGATCCACTAAACTGTTGTAACTAAACCAAAGTTCCCTCTCGCAACCTCTACCTCCCCATGTACCTACCTTATATACATGGGTGAGTGTTTCTAAACTAGGGAATCTCTCCTCATTCCTATCACAATGCTTCCTTCTGCAATAATGCATAGTCGCACACCTTGGTGGCATCCTTTGTATCATCGTGCTTCATACCGATGTCCTTTGTCATCCATCATGATCCTATCGGTGCGATCCAACTACAAATACATCTGGCATCAAAGACCCACCTCAGACAATCGCCTACAAAGATAATGCCTCAACCTCCATTATCAAATTCAATGAAGTCAACTACTTAGTGTGGATGAATTTTATCTATAGAATTCTTCAATTGAAATATAAGTTGAAGTGCATTGAGAAGCTTGCCAAGGACACCCCATAGTAGAAATAGGGAAACAGCCAAGTCAAGAATTGGCTATGGAATGCTATTGAGCCCTTCATGGCCACCAATTAATTACATGTTCCACAAGAACGATAAAGACTTGAGGGGATGCTGCTCGTAGCCACTAATGTAATGTGCATCTCCAACATTTGGGACAAGCTCCTTGTTGAACACTAGGGGGGCAAGTTATTGGATGAGTAATATGACGTCACCGTCACCTTTTCAAGTCGAATGGGTTTATTCCAGCCAATCACCTCTAATGAACAAACCAAGAAGGGTGCAATTCTCATCACCATGTGATTTTGAACAGTCTGCATTCAGCCTTTGCTCTAATTCACATAGTTATCTTGGCAGACGATTATTTATGGAGGACGCGTACTCTTGCCTACAACAATCAGATGTCTCTGTATGCCCACAGCACAGCTCAACCATTCTACCAAACTCACAGCTAGTCATGGAAGTTGCAACTCGAGGTTGAGGACATGGGCGTAACTCTAGACCCAAGTGTACCTTCTGCAACAAACAGGATCATCTTCAAGAGAAGTGCTACCACAAGCATGGCCATCCCTACGGGACGTGGACTTAGAGCAAACATTGCCTACATTGCTCAATCTACAGACAACCCCATCACGATATTCTAGATAGAATATGAGCAGCTTTTGTAAGTGTCTTATTAGGTCTGAAGACTCCGTGCCTATGCAAATTGTTGTGACCACATTAGCGTATCTGACCTCCAACCAACATAACATTGGGGCCTCCGTGGTAGCATCCAATTTTCACTAGATAGTTGACTCTAGGGACACAACATATGACTGGCATGAGACCTTCTTTCATCTGTTGAATCATATATTTCCAAGCCCCCTATCATACTTGAAGATGGATCAATTAAAACGGTCCAACAATATGGCAATGTTGAATCATTCACAGAAACTTAAACTTTAGTATGTGCATTGCTTCCCTCATTTTTCTTTCAATTTCATGTTAGTTGCTAAACTTGTTATGCCTGTAAAAGCAACGTAATGTTAAGTAGTTGTGGCTTTGTGTTATAGGATTCTTGGAAATTCAAGACAATTGGTTCAAGCTCTTGAGTTGGTGATCTTTACTACTTTGGCGACGGCACTCCATACTCTGCCCTTCTTTCTTCTTTGCCTCTTCAAATTCATCAGTAATACAGACACCCCTCCTTAGAGAAGCTCAAACGGATAGAGTTGTTTTTATCGAGTTCAAAAGGTATTCCATGTGATTTTTGTCAATTAGGGAAGCATCATAGATTTAATTTCCTTCCAAAACTTCCTTATGTTCAAAATTTATTTTTATTTGGTTCATAGTGACTGTGTTAATGGGTTTTATCATTTTTCTACTTTGCTGACGATTTCTTTAGAATGACTTGGATATATTTGTTGAAATTTGTGAAGAGATGTGTGGTACTTTCAATAATTTCATAAAATGGTTTCAACACAATTTTATAGATCCGCTAAGATTTTCCGAACCAATAATGCTCTAGAATATATCACAACGCCATGCATCTTTTCGCTCCGATAATGGGGGTAGTCCATCAAAGATCTTGTGCTCACACCCCACAACAAAATTGGGTCATGGAATGCAAGAATCGTCACTTAGTGGACTTACCTCGGCTCTTATCTTCCAAGCTAGAATTAGTCCTCAAACTCTGCTATCTTATCAACTGAAAAATCATCTTGATCACCAAAACATGATTCTATTTTCGCTTGTGCTTCCTGATGACAAGATTTTTCATCTCCCTCTCCAACTTTTTGGTTGCACTGCCTTTGTTCATAACTTTGATTGAAGGTGGACAAACTTGACCCATGCTCAATCAAGATGGTATTCATTTGCTAATCCACCTTGCAAAAAGTTTATAAGTGTAAAAGTTTAAGCAACCAAGGCATGTATATCTCTAAGGATGCTACAATCCATGAATCCGACATTTTCTTTGTCACACCTTCCTCGCCTTTCTTGGTCTCAAAATGAGTTTGTTGAATTGGAACTTTTTTATCATGTGGAGTCTATACATGTAGAGTCTCCCCCCACATATCCTCCTACCACTCCCTATCATTCCTCCTAAAATATTTAGGCTTCTAAGTTTTTCAATGTCTCTCACCGACACCCAAAGAAGAATCCCGAACTCCAGGACGTGGATTGGTCATCCAATTCTAAGGATTCCATATAACCTATGGCACTCTGAAATGGTATACTTTCTTGCACTCTTCATCATCCTATTATCTTATAGTTGTCGTTTTTCCAAAATTTGACGGCTCTATGAATGCCTCAAAGTTGGGTGGTTGCCAAAGGCTTCACCCAGACATATGAAGTTTAGTTCTTTGAGACTTTTTTGCCAGTCACTTGTATTGCCTCAGTCCGGAAAGTTATCTTTTTAGCAGCTCAAATGGACCGGATCTTATTTAATCTTGTTACCAAAAATGTCTTCCACCATGGTTAGCTAGTGGAGTAAGTTTATATGCAGCAACCCTCGAGTTTACTACTGAGTGGGAGCCTTCCCACGTCTTCCGCCTCAAATGCTCAATGTACGGTCTCAAGCAATCACCAAGGCCGCATTTCAACAAACTAAGTGCCCTCCTTGTCACTCTGGGCTTTTCTAGACTTCTAATGACAATAGTTTCTTTTTATCCAAAATTACATCCGGTATCATCATCCATGTCGTCCATGTGATGATACCATTACTACTAGAAGCATGCTACAGGGATCTCGATCTTGAAGGAGCCTCTAAAATCACACTTTCACAGGGAAACTCCGCTACTTAGGCATTGAAGTTTTACGCTCCAAAAGTATGACATGGACCTCCTCGCTAATTCCAGCATGCTCAACTCCAAGAATGTCTCCTCTTCGATTAACTACCATACCAATGTCACATCTGAGGGGAAGTTCCTTCATGATCCTGAGCAACCCTTGAGAAGCTGATTTATCTCACTATCACCCGTCCATACATTGTTTGTGCAATCAGTGTAGTTAGTTATCATATGCCTCATCCTCTTATCTACCACTAGATTCGGTACAACAAATTCCATGATTTCTAAAAAGTGCATGAAGAAGCTAGCTTCTATATCAAAGCCTCCTCCAGACATTTCCATAACCCGTTATCAAGGTTTTAAAAAGCGCAAAGCGGGAAGTGATCGGACATGAACTTGTAGTCGATTTATCACCGGGCGGGTGATTAAGTGGCCGCTTTTTTTAAAAGCGGATGCTTAATTTTTCAAATATTTTTAACAATTTATACACATATATACATACATAATATTATGATTTGTGAATGCTTTACATAATTAAACATATATATTCCTCTTAAATTAACACTGAGTAACAACAATAAAGAGTTAATAAATTCAGCTATCCACAGCAAATCGCCCGATCAACGTCGGCTTGTTAATATAAAATAGCTAGCTAGCTATACCAAATCAGCAGCTAACTATACATTCATATTCATTTAGTATAAATTTATAAGTATATACTCATAAATATCAAATCACATTATTGACATTAATGTTACTGAGTATAAAATGTCTGACACGGGAAAAAGCGGGAAAAAAACGAGAAAACAGCGGCCAAAGCGGGGAAAAAGAAGCCGCTTAATCCGAATCCTCTCAACAGCTGCTTATGGTACATTTCAATCGGCCATCACCTTGTGGCGCTTAAGCGGCCGCGGAGGACGATTTTTAAAACATTGCTCGTTATATTGTTGTTGATTGGACTAGAGATATCAATGACAAAAGATCCACACATGAGTGTTGTATCCACTTAGGAAATCATCCCATGAATAGGTGAAGTAATAAGTTATTAGTAGTTGCTCGTTCTAGCATTGAAGCAGAATATTGGGTCGTAGCCACGTGCTTGTTGTGAGATTCATCTAGTGACAATTCTTCAAGAACTTGGACTTCCTGCGTTCCTCCGGCTATCCTCACATGTGACAATCAAGTTGCTATCCGCATCGCGAACAACCATGTGTTTCCTGAGCACACCAAACACACAGGTTGACTGTCATTGCATATGATATTTGATTTAACACAAAAAGATTTTCACTTCATATGTCAAGACTGGAGAACAGACTGTTGACATCTTAACCAAGTCGCTTCCAACTTCATCCTTCAACTACTTGTGTAGCAAGTTGGGAATACATGATGTATGTTCTCTAGCTTGAGGGGGAGTGTTAGTGTAATAAGCAGTTCTATTTTATTTGCTTTAATAGGACTAATGGGCATCCCCTACTTAAGCTCGTTAGCATTAGTCTAGTTTCGTTATAATGTGTTGTGCGTACACCGTACCCTGAGTTAAGTCTTTACAAAGGACTCATTGTAATCTGTTTTACACTAATTAAATGCTTCTTATCAGATTACAAGTTTGATGCAGCCATTTATGTTGTGTGGTCACCCATCCAAACCACAAATTGGTAATCGATCTACTAGGCAAGCATGGGCCACATATGTGGCCACCTGGCAGATCAAGCAGCTAATTAAATCATGATTTTTAAAAAGCACTACTAACACCCATAACACCCATATATAGACACACACATATATATGGATGTATACATACTAATATATCATATAATTATATTTTTATGTTTTGATACGCAAGCCCAATCGTATATATTACATATACATATTATGTATATTAGTATATACACTTTACTGTTGTTTTTACTTAGTATATTTTGGTTATTTGTCTTTTAGTCACTTGTTTCTTTATCCCATATTGCTTATCTCTAAACGATGTACTACTCTCTTGTCTTATAAAAAGAGAGCATTGTATTGGTTTTATTCAGTCAATAGGAAGCAATACTTTTCTATTCTATATGGTATCAGAGCGTCCTGATCCTCCCTAAACCCTAGCCGCCTCTCATCCCCCCAACCCTAGCCGCCCCTCTCCCTCCTCTCTCTCCCCACCCCCCTTACGTCGCTGCCACACCTACCCACCCCCCTGCCGCCGCCCACAGCCATCACCACCACCACTCCTGCCACCACCCACCCCTCTGCCAACCCTCCATCACCCTTCAACACCCTAACCCACTCCATTACCATGGCTTAATCCATCAAGTACACCCAATCATCTACCCATCTTCTTCCCCGAAACCTCCGGACAGCTTTGGTAACTTTCCTGTTTCTGGCACATTGACGTCATAAAAGGCATCTTTCGCTCGGTTTGCCTGCGCCTCATGGTGGAGTGATTGCTCCTCCATGTTAATGTAGGTTTCTATCTTCTACTGCTGCCCCTACGAGGGTTTCTGAGATCCATACTTGAATCTTCTATATGCTACCTCTAGTCCATGTGTTGGACTTTTGCTGCTGACTAGTGACTACTACCTCTGTTGCTATCTACGCCCTTGATTCTGACTATCTCTATCATCTCGGATGGCGACTCTTGACCTTCCTCGCAATCTGTGTGTCACTACCGTCAAGTTGGATAGCCCCAACTATCATCCCTAGGCAGCCTCCTTTAAACTATACGTCAAGGCTCAATGGCGTTTCTCTCATCTGTTGACCAAGGGTCCGGCCATCCCTGCTGCTGATGTTGATGACAAGACCAAACAGGCCTACGATCTCTGGTCCAAGGAAGATTGTGGTGTTATGACCTGGATGGTCAATAGTGCGGAACCTAAAATCAGCCAGTCTCTCCTTCGCCTCAAGACTGCCAAGGATATGTGGGATCAGCTCTCCCACGTATACTCTCACCAGCAGAATCCGAAGAAGGTTTTTGAATCTTCAAGCTACTGGCCAAACAGGAGTACTCTGCTACTGACTCCGTGGAGGATTACTACAACAACTGTTGTGCTCTCTGGGATGAGTTCGAGGTCTACCATCCTCTGACTGCAGATATCACGGAGATCCAGCGTCAAAGGAACGACCTTCAACTTGTCCAGTTCCTCGCTGGTCTGCCTTAATCTTTTGCAGGAGTCGTTGATCAGATCCTATCTAGTGATCCCCTTCCTACCTTGAGAGACATCCGGAAGCGTGTTCAACGCCTTCCTTCCGTTTCGCAAAACCTACCTGACTCTTCTGACGCAACAGCCCTTGTTGTTCGGATTGGTGACTCCTCCCGTGGACACGGTCGTAGTCAGGGACGTGGCCGCAGGCGTTCTTCTGAACCAGGACGTGGCTCCTCTTCTCCTGCTGAGACTACTGAACAACGTTTTTGTACCTTCTGTAAGTGTACCAATCACAATGAAGATCGTTGCTGGATAAAGCATGGGAAACCAGCCTGGGCGAATCAAGTTACCACAGATCAGCCTGACACTGCCACTACTTCTGCACCTTCGTCTGCCGATTGGATCCGATCGGAGTTTGAGAAACTAATACAAGTACGGCTTGCTTCCTCTATCGAGGCTTCCACTGATGGTAGCACTGCTCTTCTGACTCAGTCCGGTAAAAACACTTGGGTGATCGATTTGGGTGCGACATCCCATATTTCTGGCAATCCTACATTATTTTCTCATTTACATAACACTACTATTATACCTCTTGTTACTCTGGTTGACGGCTCTCAAACAACGGTTACTGGTTTTGGTGATATATGCACTCCTAGTTGTCTGCCTCTGCGCTCTGCTTTATATGTTCCTAAGTTCCCTATAAATCTGTTATCTGTCAATAGAACTGTGAAGAGCCTTCGCTGCTCTATTACATTTGACCCGGATGGTGTTGTTTTTCAGTATCTGCGCGAGGACGAAGATTGGTTCGGGCCATGAGGGACCAGATGGTTTAAATTACTTGGATGTTCCAAAGACTGCGGCGTATCTGACATCTTCTGTGACTGGCATCCAGTGGCACTATCGGCTGGGACACCCGTCGGCAGCCAAATTAAAGCATTTACTACCTCATATTTCAGATTTGTTTTTCATTGTGAAACTTGTCAATTGGGCAAGCAAACTAGAGCAACTTTTTCAAAGAAATTATGTATTGGTTCAAAACAGTCGTTTGATATTATACATGTTGATGTTTGGAGACCTTGTTCTGTCTCGAGTATATCTGGATTCCGTTACTTTCTGAGCTTTATTGATGATTTCTCTAGGACCATCTGGATTTTCTTGCTAAAGGATAGGTCTAATATTCTTGAGACTATTACTGCTTATTTTGTTGAAATACGTACCCAGTTTAACAAACCTATACAAAAATTTCGCACTGACAATGCTCTTAAATTCATGCAATCCTCGGTCAGCAGTTTTTGTCGCAAACTGGGTATTATTCACCAATCCTCCTGTGCCTACACCCCGCAACAAAATGGAGTCGCTGAACGCAAGAATCGCTACCTTCTTGACATTGCTCGTACTTTACTTTTTCACTATAATGTTCCCCAGTGTTTTTGGCCTGAAGCTATTTCCACTGCGTGCTATCTCATTAACCGCATGCCATCTTCTGTTCTTGGGAATCAAATCTTGTACCCTGATGCGCCCTTATTTTCTATTCCTCGCATTTTTGGGAGCACTTTCTTTGTTAAAAACCTACGTCCTAGTTTAACCAAACTTGATCCCCGTGCCATCAAGTGTGTCTTCTTAGGGTACTCTAGGACTCAAAAAGGGTACCGCTGTTATGATCCAATTTCAAAAAAATGGATGGTCTCGGCTGATGTTGTTTTCTTCGAGCACATGTGATAACACTCAAATATACGCATTTTCTCTATGCATTTTATCTATGGTTGTGTCACTTTGGTCTTAATATGCCCAATAAGGCTCATGTTTTATGCTTTCTATCTCTTCATAGATAATGTAGCTAGAATAGCCAATAATGTAGCTAAATAGCCAGTGTTGGACTAACGTGCGCCGAACATAGATGAACAACCTCTTATCCATGCTCTCTATGCTAAACTGAGGCCCAGTGAATTGTATTGTTTGATATATAACCTTATGATGAATACATTGTCATCACAGTCTTGTTCTTTACCCTGGGCCCAGTTTGGCTCTCATTACTTGCTTTCACTGTTTAAAACTCTTTATACACCCATGCTAAGCTTAATGGATTTAATTCCTATTTTAATTGGATTTTATCTTGCATGTGCAGATTAAAGTGGGCACAAAGGCCCAATCTTCTCGGTCCATCTACTATTTGGGCCCTTGTCTATTCAAGGCATCAAACTGCGAGCTCCCCTCCACTCCAACACATCCGCCCGTGATACCTCCAAACAACCGAGCACCGCGACGAAGATATCCTCCGCGGTCGGGACTCCACCTCCCATGATCGCGGTCTCCATCGCCTACCTCACCGCGGTCGCGATCTCTACATCTCCACCGACTCACCAGCACTCATCCCTCCAACCGCGGTCGCGGTCTTCCTCTCCTTCCACCATCGCGACGCGAGCACTGGTGCCGTGAAGACAATCGCGACTTCTCCGCAGATCGTGACCTTCACCTCCCTCCACACACCGCGATCACCTACAGCTATCCCAGACCGCGATGGCCAAGCGACCTCACCCCTCCGCTTGATCGCAGCGTCGACCTCCACCAACTTCAACGTCTGCACAAGTTCCCTTCACCCTCGCCACGACGTCTGCTCCCTTAGACTTCCTGCTAGATCACAGTAGCAGCGCCAACCCTCACCGCTGCCTCCCTTCGATCGTGATCCCATGCTACACCAGCGATCGTGACCTCTCCAACAGACCGCGCCCGCGACCATCCTCCAAGATCGCGACCTTCACGTAGTCATCACAGCAGCAGAGAGGTCGCAGCCTAACGCCTGCCTCTGCATGCCCTAATCACACCTGCGGCATCTCTTCCTTTTCTCGCCCGCCCGCGGTCTTCTCTTCCTGCCAACTACCCACCTGCCCGCGGTTCTGCATAGCTACAAACTGCGACCGCGGTTTCCAGTAACCGCGACCTCACAGTAACTGCGACCCGAGATCACAGCAGATCGCGACCGCGATTCCAACAATCGCGACCTGGAAAGAAAACCAAGATTTGCAGCAAGGCCACGCCCGTGGTCCATTTATTTGGCAGCCACGTGCAAGGCACATGCCAAGGACTCAGCCCAACCTATAAATAGAACAGTACCCCAACCATTTGGGGGGATCCAGTTCAGACGCCGAGAGGCTGCCGGATTAGAGCTAGAGCCCCGTCGGAGCATCCCAAGGTCCGAGAGGACCAAGGCACTCAGCCTACATGCTCCCTCAACCACCAGCCTCCACACTCTCTCTCCTCCATCTGCATCTCAGATCTACTCTCTCCAAAGGCGGAAGCTGAGGAGAGAGAAGATATGTGCCACGTTCATCCTCACCACCGAGGAGAGAGAAGATCCGCTTCACCGCCATCCTCTACCACTGGTGTACGATCTCCAAAGGCGGAAGCTGAGGCGAGAGAAGATTAGTCTCCGCTGACATTCTCTCACCTCCACCAGGTTGTTCGGAGCAGATCTAGAGAGAGAGAGGACCGAGGAGTCCAGAAGGACGAAGAGGAGGACCAAAGGACGAGATCCGGCCTGCACGGAGGCCAAGGAGCGAGAGCCACCTCTCCTCTACGGGCTATATCTCTTTCTTCTTCTCTTTCATTCTACTGCATTCCTTTGTTTCTTGTACAAACGATGTTTTCCTATCTTTGTTCGGTGCCAACTATGCTTGTCCATGGCTAGTTGAGCTCCTTCTTGGCTATGTAGCTCGATCTGGGCATGTTTATGTACTTTTGCCTTAAGCAAGTAGATTCATATCAGATCTAGTATGTTGCATGTTCTATTTTCTCTTTCTAAGTTATGATTGCTAGTTTGGTTGATCTCTTACTCGCTTGAACTGGTATTTCTGCCTGTATCGAGAGATCCGTTGTAGGAATAGCTAAGAGACGATAGTTTGAATCTGAACCCGAGAGGAGGAAGATCCAGGGTACTCTATTCCTAATATCTCTGAATGTCCTAAGACCCGAGAGGGAACTTAGCCTATTCTGAGGTATTGATATGTCATCCTCGAGAGAGGCTCGATGGCATATCGTTGATGGTTCTAGTCACGCATCGCGAGAGCGAGTGGGACGACCCACAGGACAGATGCCACTGTGCGTACTAGGTGCTTGCTTGGGTGTTCGAGGGTTGTCTGTGCCCGAGAACGAGTGCATAGACTGTCCCGTTTGTGGTTACATAGCCAGGAACTCTTTTTCTCTTATTAGTAGAACCACGAGCTCTGTTTTGTTTTCTTTTATTTTCTTTGTTTTGTTTTAATTCGTGACAACCCGCTAGACTAGTTCTAGCACCCCTTTTTTACCGACTATCGTTTTTGGCTTATCTAACCCAAGAACAAAATCTTAAGCGTCCTAAACGTCCCCATGTCCCTGTGTTCGACCCCGTATATCTACTTCGACCCCGTAATAAAAGTTGTGGGCGTCCTTGAAGATTTCAGGTTATAAATGTAAAGCTTGATTCCTTCATTTGTCCCGCGTTCGCATCCGGACATGAGAAAAAGGACGATCAACATGCCATTCTATTCTTCTGATGGGTCTGCCCTTACGTTAGATTTATTAATGGAGACACCATTACCGATAATTGATGATTCTGATTCCCTTGATATTGTTCCTGTTGCTGCTATTCCTCAGCTAAAATTTTATCAAAGACTGAAGACGACAACTCCCTCTATGGCCCCTCCAGAATCTTCTTCCTCAATGCCAGATCAGTCATCATCTCAGTTTAAGGAAAGGAACTAGAACATGTACCAAACATCCGATTGGGAATTTCTATACTACTGCTCACCTGGGGACTAACTTTGCCAATTTTACTGCTGCTCTTTCTGCTGTTTCTATTCCTAAAAATGCTTCTCAGGCTCTTAAACATCCAGCTTGGCGTCAGGCCATGGAAGATGAGATGTAGGCTCTTACTGATCGTAACACTTGGGATTTGGTTGATCCTCCCACTGATTGTTCTCCAGTTGGATGTCGTTGGGTGTTTACTATTAAATATCAACCAGATGGCACAATTGAGCGTCTCAAGGCTAGGTGTGTTGCCAAGGGCTACACACAGACTTACAGCGTCGACTATTTTGAGACTTTTTCACCTGTGGCCCGGCTGAATTCAGTTCGCATACTTATTTCTGTTGCAATTAATTCTGATTGGCCCTTATTTCAGCTTGATGTGAAAAATGCTTTTCTATATGGAGATCTACATGAGGAAGTCTATATGGAACAACCTCCCGGATTTGTGCTTCAGGGGGAGTCCTCCAAAGTTTGTCATTTGCGGAAAGCAATTTATGGCTTAAAACAAAGTCCCCGTGCTTGGTTTGATAAACTGAGCACCATTCTTCAGAAATTTCATTTTAGACGTTAACCAAAATACTTCCGAAGTCTAGATTCACTGCTATGACTGACAAGCTGGGCATGATTGACATCTATGCTCCAGCTTGAGGGGGAGTATTAGTATATACACTTTACTGCTGTTTTTACTTAGTATATTTTGGTTATTTATCTTTTAGTCACTTGTTTTTTTATCCCATATTGCTTCTCTCTAAATGATGTACTACTCTCTTGTCTTATAAAAGAGAGAGCATTGTATTGGTTTTATTCACTCAATAAGAAGCAATACTTTTCTATTCTAGAATGTAACATATGTTTGTATATTTGTATGTATATGTTTTGATATATTGACATATAGAGATACGCACATTCCACTTTGTCATTCATATATTTGTGTATACAATTTTAATATTTAAACATAGACCTACATAACACATCTCAAAAGATAAATCTATATATCCACATATATGATATAACTATATTAAACATGTATATTTATATGTCTAATTTTTGCATATATAATTGTATATTCTTCAATTTATATTTATCATTCTATACGTTTAATATGTTTTTACGAGTATATATAGTTAATATATTTAAAAATTTCTAAATTGCATGTACCATGTACAGTCCTGCATTTCATATATACTCTATGTGGTACTTGCTCCGCTCGTATACTGCATACAGTTTTTAGAACAATGTTCAATATGATTTATGTCACGGGATTACAATTGGATGGATGCAAAGGAGTGGAACTAGAATAGTTTGTGATCAGAAGATCCCTTTCAGATTGAAAAGTTTCATAGAACGGTTATACGGCCATGCATTTTGTATGGGACTGAACGATGGCCATGGGCAATCACACAATGAACAAACAATGTGTCTACAAGATGAATCTAGCAAAAATCTGAATTTTAAGATTGATATGTGGGAAGACGAAGGAAAAATCGCTTGCGCAATAACTATATCAGGAGAAACGTGGGCATCGCGAATACTGAGGACAAGCTACATAAAGATCGCCTCAGATGCTATGGACATGTACAAGGCAGCACAGCAAATGCACCAATCTGGAGTAATGCTACATAGTCATGCAAATTAAAAGAGGATGAGGCGGGCCTAATACAACTTGGGGAGAGCTTTTAAGGAGATGTCACAACACATACATCTTAATGAGGATATGGCCCATTATGGAGCTGAATGGAAAAGAAGGATCCATGTAGCTGACTCCAAAAATAGTTGGGAAGGAGGCTCAGATGATGATGAAGAACTATTTTGGATTTGTGGGTGTATCTAAAGTTCAAACTTTACTTCTTTTATGACAAATTGATCATTGGCAGTCTATTACTCTTTGAAGTACAACTAGGTTATGCACTATAGCTATATAAGTAGCTAAATATCATCCAAATTAGTTTGATAATAATTGTTAGCCTTAACTAATTCTTTCCTGTTTTACAATTTAGCAACAAAATGGATCCTTTTATATCAACTCATATAAATAGTATAATAGTTTAATTTACGGAATTGTATAAGCTTCTTGTATGTTGGTACTTTGGCATGATTATCTTTATAAATAATAGTGAAGAGTTGTGCCAGAATACTGCTCGCCTCATTTCAAATGATACACCTTTAGATGCTACACTTTGAAACCTTGATTACGTTAACGACAAAATTCATTGATTTATCTTCAAGTTAATAAAATTAATTAAGTAACACCCCTTTGAAATAAAACAACTATTTAGATACTCTAGTCAGTTTCCTTGTGGTAGCTTTTTGCATAGTGCATTCAAGAACCAACGACACTATTCAGTAACAATCACATACAAAAGAAACCCTTCAAAGATGGTTAGTCATAAATCCTCTAAATAATTAAATGAAGAAGACTTGAGTTATGGATCAGAATAGTACGATAATGTAGCATAAGTTGAAAACAATATGAATGAAAAAAAAAGACAAACACGTTTTTTCAATCCACAACCTCGGGACAGATCCATGCAGCTGACCCCAAAAATAGTTGGGAAGGAGGCTCAGATGATGATGAAGAACTATTTTGGATTTGTGGGTGTATCCAAAGTTCAAACTTTACCTCTTTTATGACAAATTGATCATTGGCAGTCTATTACTCTTTGAAGTACAACTAGGTTATGCACTATAGCTATATAAGTAGCTAAATATCATCCAAATATCATCCAAATTATTTTGATAATAATTGTTAGCCTTAACTAATTCTTTCCTGTTTTACAATTTAGCAACAAAATGGATCCTTTTATATCAACTCATATAAATAGTATAATAGTTTAATTTATGGAATTGTATAAGCTTCTTGTATGTTGGTACTTTGGCATGATTATCTTTATAAATAATAGTGAAGAGTTGTGCCAGAATACTGCTCGCCTCATTTCAAATGATACACCTTTAAATGCTACACTTTGAAACCTTGATTACGTTAACGACAAAATTCATTGATTTATCTTCAAGTTAATAAAATTAATTAATTAACACCCCTTTGAAATAAAACAACTATTTAGATACTCTAGTCAGTTTCCTTGTGATAGCTTTTTGCATAGTGCATTCAAGAACCAACGACACTATTCAGTAACAATCACATACAAAAGAAACCCTTCAAAGATGGTTAGTCATAAATCCTCTAAAGAATTAAATGAAGAAGACTTGAGTTATGGATCAGAATAGTACGATAATGTAGCATAAGTTGAAAACAATATGAATGAAAAAAAAAAAAGACAAACACGTTTTTTTCAATCCACAACCTCGGGACAGATCCATGCATTACCAGCTCCTCGAATTTCACCCCCGTCAACTAAAGTGGCTCGCATACCATATAAATCCACAACCTATAATAATAATGTTTAGATAACGGAAGAAGCAGGTCTTTAACAAAGAAACTGAGCAATAGCACCTACACAGTTGTCAGTGTTGAAGGTAAAGTTTGCTGATACATGTGACAAGGGAATCTGATCAATAGCTGCCACAGCCCCAGCCTCCTTATTCTTGTTTACAGCTTCAGAAGCAGGGAGTGCCGATAGATTAGCAGGTAAATTAGGTGCTTTCCGAGAAACAATTCCACTCCCAACAAAGATAGGAGCATCCAAGGGACCTTGACAATTAAATACTGCAGTAACAGAGCCAGCCAACTGTAAATAGAAAAGGGATGATAATCAGTTCTGATTACTGAATCGCACATTCAGAGTTTTTATGTTTTAATTGAGATCACAGCTCAAGTATATAAACTTGAAAGAAAGAAAAAACCATATCTTTGCAAAAACACGTTTACATCCAAAGAATGAGGTTTCGGCAAAATTTCGCCCAAAAATTTCGATTTTGATGGGATCTGGTACCGAAACATGCGACTGTGTCGATTTTGATGATTTCGATGAGTTTCGCCAAATTTCGATGATATTGATAAATTTCGATGAATTTCAACAAATTTCGACGAAAATTTCGATAATTGCAATCCTTGTTGTTATTGTTGTTTTTTGAAGAGGGGCAAAGGGGGATTGGAGTTATTTCGGCATTTAGTACTCATACATAGTATATATTTATAGTATATCATAATTGCATTGCATTTCCCTAATATTTGCTATTCAAATTATTAAATACTTATGCAATGCATGCTTTTTTAGTTTATGCAATGTGGACGACATGTATCCTAGTGGTGGTTTATTAGACAATGAGGGTGCTAGGAAGCCAACCACACCGACAAATAATGATTTAACTTGGAAACATTGCATTAGTGTTCGTGGGACCAATGAAATGATTGACTATTGAGTCAATATCAACAACAAACTATCAACCCACGTAAAATGTGTGGGGATGCCCTACATATCCAATATTTGATATTATAACAAAAATAAGTACATGCATGTATATAGCTTATACTTGCAGAATTGCATAGCTTAATTCATACATTTTCTCATCGAAATCCTCAAGAAACAGTACAGTTCCCTTACCTCCCACATGAAGGACCACCCCTCCAACCTACCCCCACATAAAATTTTATTGCATAAAACAATGCATTTAGGTGTAGAGATCATGCCTGTAAAATTTCATAAATTAATTCGTTCATTTTGGCGTCGAAACGGGCAAATTTCGGTTTCCATGTTGTCGAAACGGCATCGAAATTGGATACCTCGTTCCTTGTTTACATCATTGTATAACATTGGAAAAATAATCCAACGTATTGTAGAAAATAGTAGTGATGTTCCATATTCTTCATTGGCAAAATAAAGAGCACATCTGTTTAACATGGGGATACAGGAAGGTGAAAATCAAACAGAAGAAAAATAAATACAGCACATATTATGGATAATTGATCAACTTTTAATACTCCCCCTCAAACTGGAGCACAGATGTTAGTCATGCCTAGCTTGCCGAGCATAGCACAAAACACTTCTGACTAAGAGGCAGTATGAAAACACATGGTCTTTAACATTTGGTAAAGGAGCACTACCTTGCTTACTCAAAAGTCGTAACTAAGGTGACAATCAGACTTCTACATGCTTAGTGGTTTTGTAGGAGACCAATTTGATAAAAAGGACTAGCTGCCCTATTATAATTTGAAAAAAGAGACAGGAATAGGAGAGGTTGGTTTCAGAGTAAACTCTTATAGTAATGTTCTAACCCACAACATTGCACATTGGTATAGTTAATAGTTATTTAGTTTATTATGTAAACAGACCTAAGTATGTTTTTCCCATTAGGGTTTGATCCTGTGCTTTGTATTAATCCCCTCTCCTATATATAGGAGCATGGTTTTGCATAACAGAATTAACCTCATTGCCTCCATTTTACTTTCCGCACACACAATATTGGCAAGCTTCAGCTTAATATTGTCATCATTCCTCATTGTCTCCATCTTACTTGATTATGTTCCTCATTTTGCTTATCATTATCCTCATTCACTTTTTTCTTTCTCTTTCTAAGGACCGACTGAAGCTAGAATTAATAAGGCCACCTCCTGCTTGCTCCTCTTCCTCATGATCCTTCACATCTCTAGTCCTCCTCCCCTAGCTTCTTCCTCTATTACTCCTCTTTTGAACCAACCTGTCGAACCGGTGAATCGTGCAGGTTCAACTCTGAACGTTTGATAACAACATCATGCATCAATGAGGCTTAAATGATCTCATCTATGATGCATAGATGTTATTCTCATCTCAGTAAAAAATCTGTGTTCTATGTTTTGCTAATTTCCGTAGTACCAACAAGTGTATATTTTCATTATTGCATTGGTTTCAAAGTTTGCTTTGATATGTTGCTATATCTATGTGTTTTTATACGTTATTTAATTTATCAACAATCCTTCTATTTAATAGTGTGTTGTGGGGTAATAACAAAAAATATATCAATACATAGAGGACAGTGTATCAGTGATGTTGTACACTAAAGTCAATTTTCACACCATTGAAGAATCCTATGAATAGAACTGAATCCTTCCTCTCCATCCCTCCTCTTCGAAAAGGATTGGGAGCCTACACGAAAGGGTATAGGAAATTCCTATATTGATTGTAGTTTGACTATGATTAGAAGCTTTCTTTCACATCCAACCATATGGATTTGAAGAATATAGTGTTTTGCTTAGATATCATCCAAAACAATTCAAAGGCGGAAGCATTTCATCATGCAATTGATTTGTATGTTCATCTAAATCCATGGCGACGATGTTATAAGTCCAATTTTGATCAATCTAGAACATAACCTATCTAGATGAAAAACTTCACATATGTTAGGTTGGATCATGAGAAGCATGTTTGAAGCAATCTAAAAGCAAAGACTACGTATAGAGAAATTCCTTCCACCTAGGTATCGCGTAGATTCCTTCTCGTGCATATACATGATGCAGGGCAAATCCTACTCTTGGGTCCAAGTGCCTAAGGATGATTCTAGTTAGGATTTCATTAGCTCTTACATTAAGCTATTTAATGTTTGGAAATTTAAGAGCACTATGTAATAGTTGGGGTCACGTTTGAAAGTTCTCAATGAATTACTTTTTATTTCTTATTTAAGTTGAGTCGTGAGCGGAAATAGACCAATAAGGGCTTCCCTCTCGTTGTTTGTATATCTCAATCCATGGAGGTATGGACGGCAAAGTTAAATTTAGATGAATGAATTGCGTTTTTGCAACGTGGTTTGCATCAGTTGGTATCAGAGCTAGAGATCTAAACCAAAGGTATCGATCCCACCACCTCGAGAAACGGCCAAAACCCCAAGTGCTACAGAATTTGTCTATCCTCCATCGGTTGACCTCTTAAACCCTAGGTCTAAGAGCCATCACCATCGCCCATTGGATCTAAAACCTTGGGTTAGATCCAATCCTATCCATCAAATTTTTATATTGTTCATGGTGAACAATATGCAACTTGAATTGTTACTCACAAGTAATGTTAATTTCCTTACTAATCTTCATCTTCCTCTCCATATCTCTTCTGAAATTTTTCTTCAGCAACCACACAGGGTTTCCCACTCTTTTTGTAAGGATTCCAGGAAAAAAGGGAAAAAATATTATTCATATTGAATAGTACACCAGCAGTACTATTCATAGTGAACAGTACGCCACTGGTATTGTTCATTTCGCCTCCAAATTTGATTTTTGGGGCATCCTCTTTCTTCCCCGCATAACATCCCAACTCAGGGAGTCTTACCGCCACGTCCCAGATTTTCACATTCTGCATCAACCATGGTGAAATTAGCACGCTCTGCAGACCTAAATTTCATTTTTTTCAAATTGTGCTCAAACTTCACCAGAATGAACCATGGTACGTGATGAAGACTTCCAAGCCAAGATGACCGTTTTGACGCTCGTTTTCCGGCCCAAGACATAGAGATGTAGATTTCAAAGATAGGGTCACCAATTTGACAACACAGATGGAGCATCTTCTGCAAAGGACGAACATCATGAGTAGAATCTGCACAGCTATAGACAACCACCTCTACAAAAGTTCTTGCGACCGTTAAACCTCCACCGGTCATCCTATTCCCTTGGTTGCAGTGAAGTTGGGCACTGATACACTCAATGCCCAATGGGACGATTAAGATTCAGAAGATGAAGATAACTTTAATCACAATATGCAGCTGCAACTCCTCCACTACTCAAAGCGACGCACTAGTGTTTCATGATGTGTTCTTCCCATTGCTCCTGGATGCAACTTCCAACTTGAAGACGTTGATTGGTATGATTTAAATGGAATCATAATGTTTAACTGACCAACCTTCTTCGCACGAGGACATGGCATTGAATCACGGCATCAGCTTTTGATTTTAATCTCACAATGAGATCTTTCGCAACAAAAGTGACTAATGCAGGATAAGTCCTACTCTTAGGTCTAGAAGCCTGAGGATGCTTCTAATTAGGATTTTAGCTCTTTTATTAAGTTATTGTGTCATAGGATTTATTATGCACAATGATTTAAAAAGCGGAAAACGGGAGGCATGCGTACAGCACCTTGTGGCCGCTTGAGCGCCAGGCAGGCACTTTTGAAAAAGCGGGTACCTAAAATTCTTATATAGTTTGATAGAAAAATATACATATTTGTATATAAGTAATATATTTATAAGGACTTTTATACTTATCTAGACACCCTACACAACAACAAAAAAGCACCCACACAGTTTTTGACACAACTGTAATACCCAAATAGTTTACTGTCACGGTAGTAGATATATTTATAACTCTATATACTACAATGCAGTAAGCAGTAGAAGATATATAATGTATCAATGTACATTATGCAGTAAACAATAGAATCATATAGAATGTTTTATATAATTTATTTGTATCCAGTAAACAATAGAATATATATTGCACTATAGAATGTATTAATATATTACATTGTATAAGGTAGAAATGTACAGAAATACAATATGTAGTAGATAACTAGATACATAATGTATGTATTAATATATTGTAAAATGCATTATACAGTAACGTTTCATATTATACAATGTACAGCAGCAATGTATTATACTATTATAAACTCAGTACTGTATATTATATTACATACATATACAGTCAGCCATACACGTACACAGATACTAGGAAAGTCAACCCATAGTAGCAGCAACAACATTTGACTACAAAAAAAAGAAAAAAGAAGCAACTATACAAAAAACTAGTGGCCAAAAGTGGGCGCTCAAAGCAGGGAATCATGCGGGCCAAGCGGGTCTTAGGCAGCCGCTTAATGGCTGGCACCTGAGAGGCCGCACAAGGCCTTAACCAGCGGTTGGGCCTCTTGGCCCCCAGGCGGGCACGTGGACCGCTTTTCAAAACAATGATTATGCACATATTTCAAAATTTAGGAGCTCTATATAATAGTTGGGGGCTTATTTGAAAGTTTTCAATTAATTAGTTTTAATTCCTATTTAAGTTGGGTCGATAGTGTAAATAAGACAATTAGGGCTTCGTGCATTATTTATATGTACCCACACCAAGGGTATAGTTAGGCGGAGTTGAACTACATGAAAAAATTGAGCTTTTTGCAGCGTGGTTTGCATCAACACGTGTGTGGTGAATTATGTGTACACTAACTTTCTTGAATTTTTTATTGCAACTATGTTGAAGTGTAAATACTTTTGTCATGGTTCTAGAAAACCCACCTTGAGGCTCTCGAGGCTTACGCCTTGAGGTGAGGTTATCCAATTTGAGGCTTACTCCTCAATGTAGCCTCGAGGTGAGGCTATCCAATTTGAGGCGTCCTCAATGTCATGGATTGAGGCTTACGCCTCAAATGTCTGAGGCTTACTTCACAACAATGACGCTTTAAGGCTTAACTAAGGTGCAAGCCTCGGTTCTAGATGATAATATCTTATGTTAACAACCAATTGTTCTGACTTATGAGATTATTACAAACACTTCCTTCAAAAGTTTCGAATTTAGAATTATTGAAGTTAATTAATATTTTTTTATGAAACTATTAAAGTTAATTATTATCTGCTTAATAATAAAACAATAAATCATTCTTCGAGTGAGATCTTTCAGTCTTCATTGTTGGAATTGTCATTTGGTTTGATACCTTTTTATGTATTATGTCAGTGAAATTCATCTCATTGCTAACTAATATTGGTTCCACTAACTCCTAGTTTAATTTCCCCTAATTTTTTTGTGTTCGTTCACATATTTGGATCTAAGAGCAAAAATCATTGATATCTCATTATTTTCTATATATTAAATTTACTATTGTGGTGCTTTTTTATCTCTATTTATCCTTATTAAGTCACGTAGATAATTTCATTTTAGTTTTTGTAAATAAAGTCATATTGATTTGATGTGTCTAAAACAATTATAAGTCTTATAAGATTAGAGAGTAGGTGCAAGAGATACTGGATAAACAAAAAACTAAAAAAAAAGACAAATCTAAAGCATATATAGCATAAAGCGTATATACCAATACTCCTCAAGCTAGAGCATAGATGTCTTGCAAGCTCACCTTGTCCACCAGAGTAACAAATCTAGATTTTAAAAGCAGCTTTGTGAAGATATATGAGCGATCTAATCTTCTATTCGAATATAAGGAGTGGTGATGTAACCTAACATAACAGATTTCCAGACATAGTGACAATCCACCTCTATGTGTTCGGTGCACTCATGAAAGGTCGGATTGCTAGCAATAAAAACAGAGGCTTTGTTGTCGCCAAACATAGTAACAGGTTATGGATCACATATTACAAATTCTTTGAGAAGACCATGGACCCACATTGGTTCACATGTAGTATCAGCCATGGCTCTATACTCAGCTTCAGCACAAGAGCGAGCAACAACTGTCTATTTCTCACAGCGCCACGTGACCAGATTTTCTCCAACAATTGTGCAATAGCTAGAGCTAGACGTCCTATCACTTCTGCTACTAGCATAGTCTGAATCAAAGTAATCACTGAGTTTATAGTGTACATGTCGCCAGTATAGTAATCCTTTCCCTAAAGAATTCTCCATATATTTAAGAATGTAACATACACCATTCCAGTGACATTGTTGAGATTTATCCAGATACCAACTATCAAGTCCTACAGCAAAAGTAATGTCATCTTCGGTGACAGTGAGATAAATCAGCTTACGAACCAATCTTCTGTATTGGTGGTTATCAGGAAAGGGAGGAGACGACTCATCATCCCAATTTGTTTGGAATCAAGAGGGGTACTTGTGGGCATAGTACCAAGCATGCATGTTTCTTTTAAGAGGTCAAGGACATACTTGCGTTGTGATAGATAGAGGCCAAAAGAGGAGTGGGAAACCTCGATTCACAAAAAATATCGTAGTTCCCTAGATCCATGGTAACAAAGTGTAGTTCAAGATATTCTTTAGTTGCTTGAATATCCTCCTTGTCGCTTCTAGATAGAATAATATCATCCACATACACAATTAGGATGACAAGGCCAGAGGTAGTCTTCTTTTTTAAAACAAAATGATCAAAATACAGGCATCGGAAGACAAATTCAAGAAGAATATCGCTTAATTTGTCAAACCATGCTCTTGGGCTTTGTATTAGACCATAGATAGCTTTGTGAAGTCTGCAGACTTTGGAACACTCCCCTTCATGTTGATCTTCATATAAAAAGGCGTTTTTGACATCAAGTTGATAGAGGGGTCAATCATGACTAACAGCAATAGAGATAAGTATCCTAACAAAATTCAGTCAAGCAACTAGAGAGAAGGTTTCTAAATAATCGACCATATGTATGAGTACATCCCTTTGCAACTAGACGAGCTTTTAGTTGTTCAATCATATCATCTGGTTGGTACTTCACAGTGAATATCCAACGACAACCCACAATATAACAATCTAGAGGAAGATCAAAAAGATCCCAAGTATGTCAGTCACAAAGAGCATCCATTTCAGCTTCCGTAGCTTGACGCTAGGCAGTATGTTGCAATGCTTGAGTAGCATCTTTAGGAACAAAAATAGCAGAGATGACAGACGTAGAGCATGCAAAGCTAGCACCAAGTTTAGCAGTATGAACAAACATCTTTTCATAGACCAATCAAAAGGTCTAGAGCAGAAGTTACCTCGAAGGTGTGATCTTTCGATGAAGGGGCATTTGGTTATTAAGGGGCCATAGAGGGCACTTAGGTCTTCAATTGTATACTTTGAGAGGTGGAGTGAGAATAGTAGTATCTTCATGGAAGTCATCTTCCAAAATCTGGGGTAGCGGAGTATTATCCAGATAAAGATGATCCACTCTTAGAATAGTATGGCATAGTTACCAAATTTGTCCTTAAGGGGGGTGTCCACGTCCAACTCTAGGTGGAGGACCATGTCTGAGACCACCAGAACAACGACCTCGGCCACAACCCGTGCCCAGCCCGACCTCAACAAGTGTAGAGTTTTCAAAAGATTCAAAGGGTAGAGCGGCTCTCTTGAGTACATCTCGTAGAGGAGGCAAGGGATGGCTAAATAATATTTGATCAACTACCCTGAAAAAAGTATTAGGTAGTCCAGCCAAGAATTAAACTAATTGAAGTTCATATTGTTGACATTTAACCTCTTTGATATTAGAAGATAGAGGATGATAAACCTCATATTCATCCTAGAGGGTCGGATAGTGGTTGTAATAATCCTCCACGGAGCCATATGTTAGGTATTCTTTTTTTACTAGATTCTTGAAGATCTCAAACACCTTTTTCGGATATTGTTGGTGAGTGTACAGATGTGAGAGTTGATCCTACATGGCCTTAGCGAATGAGAGATTAACTAATCTTTGGTTCTGCGTACTTATTCATCCACATCATCACGTCGGAGATGTCTTTGGTCCACAGAGTATGGGCTTGTTTGGCTTTATTATCAATCGTTTCAGCAATTGGTGTTGGTGCATCAAAAGTGAGATGAGAATACCGCCCTTGGGCTTTTACATAAAGTTCGAAAAAAGCGGACCGTAGATGGTAATTGGAGCCATCCAGTTTTACACTTGTAACACATAGTGACCTGGGGGGTCAGTTGATGCCATGGGGTAAAGAGAAGGTGGCGTGCAGCACACAGCAGTAGAAGACGGAGTTGTGTGACACGGCACACTAAATCACGCACTCATGGGCAGCAGAAGAGAGAGAATATAGAAGGAACGTAGGTGATCACACGTGGAAGCACCAACAAAAGATAGATGCGAGGACCACTCGTTGGAGCAGCAGTAAATGATCATAATCACTAGATCATGTGAACCCTCATAGGGGCAGCAGAAATATGTGAAGAAGAACCTATGCCACGGTGATATTTTAATTCACCGTGTGGCACAGGTAGAAGCAAAACACCGCTTTACATGTCAGCGGGAAATTTTCTGAAGGAGGGTGCGGAAGAGAGTGATGGTGGTGACTTGGGTGGAGAGAGATAGAGGGAGGCAGCAGCTGCAGCAAGGTGGGCAGGAGGGAGTGGCAATAGAAAGGTGGGAAGACAGGAGGGGAGGCTGCGAGGCACGAGGTAGAGGTGGTGGTGGCAGCAATTGGAAGGGTACAACAGGGGTAGGGCGGCGTGGAGGGGAGGACTGGCAGCGGCAAGGATAGAGGAGGGAGGGTTGGCAGACAGGGCGAGGTGGAGAGGGGCAGGGCAACAGGGATGGAAAGGGGCAGGGTGGCAAGGATGGAAGGGGGCAGGGCAACAGGGACTGGTGATGGTGGCTAGAGGAGGAAAAAAAAGGAAAGGGGAAGAGAAAGGGTGGCGGCTAGGGAGGGAAGCGGCAGAGGTACAGTGAGAAGGGAAAGGGTGGGGATGCTACGGTGGATCATAAACGCTTGATACCATGTAAATAAAGTCATTGATTTGGTGTGTCTAAAACAATTACAAAGCACTCGTTTTTATAGGATAAGAGACTAGGTGAAAATCAGAAGCAAGAGATATGGATAAAAGGAAAAGTAAAAACAAAGACAAGTCTAAAGCATAAATAGCATAGCATATATATCAATAGTTACGTTTCAGTTTATATACTTATTTATGTTATACACACATAATAAAATATATACACATATACATGTATATAAATATGTATACACATGTATAAATTTATTCATTAAAGAATGCCTCGTACATATTTGAGGCTTGCGCCTCGAGGCTTATGCCTGACCTCACCAAGACAAAACGCCTCTTTACACCTCACACACTCTAAAACCTTGTTTGTTGTTGTTGGCTAAATTGGAAATTATTAAACATTTTGTTTAGATGATGACAAACATTTCATTCTTGTGGATCTAACTTGCTATTTGAGTATTTTAGGATAAACGAATAAGGCAGTGGATAGTTGAAGATCAATACAAATTGGAAGATCAATATGCTTAAATTGCTTATATTTTCATGATTGTACTCAATGTAAAAACTTGTACAAGTATATATAATGTACAAGTACATAGATATCATGTAAATCAAGCGTTTAGATCTTCCCTATCCAATCACAACATTTAGATCATCCCCTAAGATAGAATCACAATTACACATTGATACACACACTTAGTAGATGACTCAACATGTTGAAACAGGGACATTCCCGGTCGACAAACTTCTCGACCGAGACACCCTCGGTCGGCAAAATTCTCGACCGAGAACCACCTCAGTCTAAGTCACGAGCACTGATTATTGACTTACACATGTAACCCTAGAACATCCCTCGATTGACAACATTCTCGACCGAGATAGACCTTCGAGCAGGTCCCATAGCCGTTAGACTGAGAGGAGGTGGTAATTAGAAGTTGGAGATGAACATTGCAACACATTCACTCCAAACCTTCCCTCGGTCAAAGAAATGCTCGACTGAGACACCTCGGTCGACAAACTTCTCGACCGAGACAGTTTCTGGATTGTAATTTTCAGCACGAAACAATTAGCCATTGCAATGCAATTCGTGGACACCTAACGGCTAGTTGGGCACTAAGAACACTGTAGAAACCCTCTAGAACATCCCTAAGCCCTTGCAACTCATCCCTATAAATAGGAGAGGCCTTAGGACCCCTAAGACACACAATTACAACTTGAGAATCAATCTTAGTGAGCAACAAGCAAAGCTACACTTGCAATCTTGTTCCCTTGAGCTCCAATTTTGTGTCCTATAGCTAGTATCTCCTAGCCACCACATAATCGCGTTCATCTATAGTGGATAGGAGATCTATATGCTTGATATAGTATCAAAGCGTTGTATTCATTGGTTAAGTATTTCCTTTCTTCCAATCTTGTTCTCTTTTGTTGTATATTGTTCTCCTTGACTACTCCTAGGTTGGAGGTTGTTGAAAGGAGGTGTGCTTGAGATTACTTCAAGGAAGGTTGCTTCAAGGGAGGTTGGAGCTACTTCTAAAAGAAGGTTATCTCAAGGTGGTAGAGCTACTTCAAGGTGGTGAAGGCTGCTCCAAGGACTTGGAGTTACTTCAAGAAGGTTGCTTCAAGGAGGTTGAAGGTACTTCAGGTGAAGGCTACTTTAAGGGTGTAGAAGGAAGGTGATTGTATTTTATGTAATATCCTTGCGAGGTAATAAAATTAATCACTTTCAAAGTGGACTGACTACCTTTGATTTCAAAGGTAGGAACCACTCTACATCCTTGTGTCTTCCTTGTTTCCACCTCCTTCTTTGGTTGAGTGTTCTAATTGTTTAATTAATTTTAAAAGTTCCAAAAAGCTTTATTCACCCCCCCCTCTAGATCTTTTAGTTGCATGCTAATTTTTTCATCTCCGAAAACAAATTCCATATTTGTATTTATCAAATAGTCTTTCAAAGAAAAAGATTAGATAATCGGTAGGGCATCTTGACATGTCGGAAATTGCTAAAGAAAAGGACATTGTGTGAACTACCATCTTGTTCTCGTCAACCAACATGGACAAGAACTACCTTGAACATGTGTCACTCAGTTCTAAGTCCCTGCCAGTTCTCATTTCATTCTCCAATATATAGAAGTTGTGTCATGGCATTGTACGTAAGCGCAAACTCATATGAACAGAATAAGAAATATTAACTTAATGATCATCAATTAGCACAACCTATAATTTTATGATATATACATACATATATATATATATATATATATATATATATATATATGTAACGATCTAACCATGTAAATGATTGATTACATGTTAATATGGAACTAATTTCATCCATTTCATCCAAAATTTCATTTTAGGGAAACCAAACAACAAAATGCACATACACAGGGACCAGGGTGCAATTCACAAAAAAAGAATTGCAACAAGGTGCGTAATTTTACAAATGAGGGCAGTGAGACTTTGTAGCATTAAGTACAATTTGGGCCTTCATATCACAACATGAGCCCAAACCGTTGCTTGTATTTTACAAAACGGTGTTCTACGCGTTGTTGGTGTTAAAGCTGATATATTTTGGCAATTCTTCTTGAAAATCTTTCTTCCTAGGGCTATTTTTCTTGATTCATAGGCATGTTTCCCCTCTCCCTAGAACATCTACATCTCCTTCTATTCCTACCGTCTTCTATATATATCTACAGAAATCCTCCAAATTATAACAAAATTCTTAGTCATACTTGTTGAGGCGGCCGACTAGCCGATTGGTCGTTGGGAGGGGTACCGACTAGCCAACCGCCCAAATTGGGTTGCAGCTTGTCACCCACCCAGGACGACTGGTCGGCCGACTAGCCCGACTAGGCAGCCGCTTAGTCACATATGGGCTTTTAGTTTTTTTCATTTTTTTTCATGTTTGACTATTTCTGTTTGTCTTTTATCATCACTTGATTTGAATATCAATTTCATTCGCACTACACTAGTTTATCATATACCTTCATTTATAGTTACAACAATTTATCAAGTACTAAAAGTCAGAATTTCACAATGGTATGCCACTCTTCTATTTCTAATTATACTTGTTGAACTCAAATACATTAAATCGTCTTCATTGAAAATAGTTTGTGGTGTTTTATGACATCATTTACTAAGTCTGGATTATTACATGCTTGGATATATGCTTACATTAGTTGATTTATATAATGTATTGCATATAACTATATGTACTTAAGTAATATTATGTAGATATTATACCTACGACTGGGCGACCGACCAACCAGAGAAGCTGACCGGTTAGACTCCTACAAAATTTTGTAATCTGTAAGTTTGCTACTTTGTTTTAAAATATGAATTGTTATTTGTAAGAGTGTACCTTGTAAGTTTTAAGTCCCAAGTTGTAAGTTTTAAGTTTGTATTTGTAACAGACTCGGAAGTTTTGTTCCTTTATGCACTTGTCAAGATATGGAAACCCACCCTGACCTCTGAAGACATATATTTATCTTATTTGTAGCTTTCAAAAAAAAATATAACTTAATTCCTTCATTTCATCATTGAAAATGACATTGAAATCCATATCAAAGAAATTTAGTTTCCTTCAGTTACACATGGGGGAGACCCCCCCCTCTCACATCTAATATCTAACATTATAGCATAAATAAGTGTATGTTGGTGTTTACATCATTCTGGTAAAAAGATCATGATTTAATTCGTTCAGTTCGAAATTGAAAACTTCCAAGGACGTAAATGTTGATTTTGTAAAAAGTTTTTAAAATATCTATTTCTGGGCTTTTGGAAACATCATTGAAATCGAATATGATAATCCATGAATTTTACAGAAATTATAATAATAAACAAGTTCAGGATATAACTAGGATCCATGTGATTGGCTATACATAATATGGTCAAGGCTTATATGCTCCTATTTTGATTATTCTGAAGCCATAGTTGACGTGGATTCTTTCTTATAAGGTAATAGGGCAACTTGGTGATCACATAGTATTGTCATTTGATGTTTGTATTGCATACCTTGTTAGATTCAAAATCAAAGATGTTAACATAGGAATGGAGACCGTAGCATGATTTCCAAAGAACAAAAGGTTATTCCTACAGCTGTATCATAAATTTGAAAATAGAGATGATCAAGGATTGATAATAATAGAAGTTAAAACTATATAATCCAACCCAATACTACCAAAATTACATGCACATTTCAATTCTGGAAGATGTCTTGAGAAGAGTCAAATGAAAAATGAAATACATGTTAAAAAGCGCAAATCCACATACGGAAAAGAGCAGGGGCTTCATTTTGAAACTTTTCATAAGGGAGTTCACTTCCACTGATGGAACCTGCGAGTTGTTCAGAACGGGTTAATATGTGACCACCAAAATGTATAATTGAAGCAACACTACACATAATTACACATAAGCAAGTATCTAACTTAACAAAAATTCAGCTCATCAGATATACATGCATGCAAACACGTCTTCATTTTGGAAATATGCATGCACATTTTCACATAGAATTACAACGAAAAATCACATTGGCGATCTTTTAGGCTCCTGAATATTTTGAATGGCTAATTTGTTGTTTGTCGATTTTTCACAACTTTTCAGACTTTTTCTTAATTATTAATGATGATTGTGTGGTGTGTTATTGTGTCTTTATAATAAATGTATAGATACACACACTTATATGTACACACACACTTATATGTACACACACACATATGTACACATACACACACATATGTACACATACACACAAAGAAACATATACATATATATATGGCCATTCATTCGCTACCCGCGCGGGTAACTAAATTTAGTTACCCGTGGATCTATTTTGTAATAGAAAGGTACATGTTTGTAATGAGACAGACAACGTTTGTAAGGAGATGACCAAATTCGTAATACAAAAACTCGTTTTGTATTACAGCGTAAACTGTTGTCATAAATATCATTTTTACTAGTAATTAGACGTGTAATACAAAACAAGTGTTTGTATTACAAATTTGGTCATCTCATTACAAACGATGTTTGTCTCATTACAAACAGGTACCTTTCTATTACAAAATAGATCCACGGGTAATAAAAGTTAGTTACCCGCGCGGGTAGTGAATATATACCCATATATATATATATATATATATATATATATATATATATATATATATATATATATATATATATATGAGAGAGAGAGTCAGGCTAGAATGCACTCGAGTGTACAGATTGCACGAATACACTCAAGTGTGTTTGCATATCAAGACTATTTTTTGCAAAATGTAAACCATTGATCTTCACCGTCATACTATAACTAGGCTACATACAAATTTTGAGCCCATTTGGATGAGTCTAAGTCACTCATCCAAGGCAGCAAAATTGACGCGCGAAACTAATTTGAAATGCATAATTTTTGCGGTCTTTATAACATGATCTATAAATGTCCAAATGTGCTCAAATTTTGCGTATGAGCTATTCACAAGATGTTTAAGAAGATCAACGGATTAGATTTTTGAAAAAAATTTACATCATGAAAAACTACTTGAGTGTATTCTGCTCCGAACTCGAGTAGAATACACTCAAGTGTATTCTAGCCTGACTCTATATATATATATATATATATATATATATATAGTGCAGTTGGCGAGGTCAGGTGTTCCCCATTGAAGGGACCCGGGTTCAAACCACCGGCCAAGCATTTCTCGAGTCGATACCCCCATGGGTGTCTAGTCTCTACTACAGGTTGTGATAGAGGGGGAGAAATTCTATCTTAATCCCATAATTTATATATATATATATATATATATAGACACACACACACACATGAATTGACTTATAATCAAAAAATCTCCAGATAGATGACCGTAAATTAACCAAATTTTTTATTTTTTTTTACTTTTCACAATTTATTTTGATTTGTTGGGCGAGCTAAAAGATTGTCGAATCCTAAATTTGACTCTATGCTTGCAAGATGGTGATAACTCATAATTGGGTGAAAGCCTAAAATGCAAGCATAATAGTTATCACCCTATAAATGAAATCTCATTATGATGTTGAGCATAACACACATTAATGATGACAAGTGTGCTAATTTCAATAACAGATGATTGAAGAGTAAGCCATGTATGACTAAGTGGTTAACACCTTTCTAATGTAGGGCCCTAAATTTGCTCTTTAAACCTAGATGTGCTTTGAAGTTGATGATGAACTTAGTCTTATAACTAGTAACAAAACCTCTGACTTATTGGGAAAAGTCATAGCTTTGCACGATATTTGGTCAGAAAAATCTTCTTACTGACTAAAACGTGGGTCGCTTACTTTTCACGACTATTCGCGATTTTGACGAACTTTCACGAATTTACACGATGTACACAATTTTGATATAAACAATTTTCAAATGTTAAAACTCGTGTCGAGCTTTTTAACAAATTTAGTGACCAACTTATGAGTGCCATCAAAATCATGCATCCCCCTCTTCCTCTCCTAAATTACAACTGTAAAGGCTTCCTCTCTCCAACTTGTAAAACAATAGTCTCTTGCATACACATTGGATCTTCGATGTTCTGCACACATACATATATGTCATATATATGTCTATGTGCAGATATACATATTAACACATATATATGTGTTTAAACAAAAGTAGATGCATTCGCAAACAATGTATATATATGACTATTTGTCGATTCATTCTCAAAATGTTGACTGAACTTTGGTGATTTCTCCCTAATTTTTCAGAAAGATTCTCAAATCACAACTTTTTCAACTAAGCGCAAAAATGGTAAAAACCCAAATTTGTCACTATGGTCTTATTAGTTGCATATTCTTGTAACAGCATAAACAAAGTGGAAGCTTTTTACAGTCGATGTAAGTTTGAGATGACATCCAAACTTAGACGAAGATCCTTTTAAGGTTGGGTGAATGTAATGTCCTCAATTTCTAGGGTTTTATAACCTTTTGGGAGAGAGGGTAATAATAAATCAAGGAGACCACAATATTAGATTGTATCTTGAGTATGTCACTCGTCAAATGATAAATTTTGGATGCATCTTGAGGTATATTCATGAGATCATATCATACTTATGGAATCATGTTGATGGATTTTCACATTTACGTGGTTGGATAACCAATTGAATTTATTGGATAACCAACAAGATCCTAAATTTAGCTTCAAGATATGTTATGATGCTCTTTAGGCACGTGAAAATTTGAGGATTTATGTATAAGCTTCGGTGATTATCTTAATGTGCATTACTATTGAAATGAGCCGATTTGAGGAGTTAAGTAGAGTGGTCAAATGATTTCAATGTGGATCCAAATTTGGTCAAGAGTTAGCATTAGATAAAAAGGAGCTCTGGTAAAAATTTGGTAAAATTTGGAGGTTACGTACAAAAGATGCATTTTGGAAGAAAGTGAAGAATAGGAGTTCTACTTGGAAAAATCACGACATTTCTATGTTTATAGCGATTTCTGGATTGTTAGATCAAGAATCTGACGGACAGCCCAAACACAGAGGAGGTTTGGGCGGGTCTGCTATAGGGTGATGTGGCCCAATATGAGCCACCCCTTGCGAATCTAATGCAACGGTAGAGACTTCACCTCTGGATTCCACGAAGGAACATGCGTAGATCAGTCCCTCTCTTCTACTCGGATCTCAACAAAAGGAGGATCCATCTGACTGAGCCGTTGGCTTTAAGATCTATTCAATGACCCTTTGCTTGATTTCTAGTGCAAAGTTGAGAGAGATAGTAGCTACCCCTCTTGCTTTCTCCACTATAATTTGTAGGACCCGTGAGGTGCAAGAGTGTGTATGGGGATGACTTGAAGGCTGGAGAAGGTGGCGTTCACAGTATTAAAACCATGGTAATTGTCCCTCTAAGCTTTAGTCTTCAGCTTCTCATCCAAGAGCAATGATTGAACCCCACCTCTCTTCAGTGTAGGGGTGAGTTTGGCAGAACAGATTGGGCTCAGTGTCGTTGACCTTGTTCACAGAGACTCAATGCATCTCTAGGATGTTGAATGCGCCAAGGAGAACTCCAAGGTTTCTAGTTTGTTACCTAGAGTCAACCTCCGACAACCTCTTTGGGGCCTGCGAAGTGGGGGGTTGTGGACCTCACTTCACTACATGTTCTTGTTGCATGTTTCCCCACTGCCACCACGAATTTGATTAGACTCAGGTGGTACCGTCATGTGAGCCTGTACAAGAGGTAGGCCATTGGTGTCCTCACGGCAACGAATTGTAGTCGAGAGAGGAGGAAGACACTGAATTAGGAGTTGCTAAGTCGGTGCGGATCTTAGCCTATAGGAACAATCAGAGAGGGCCAATCGCTCACATGGATCCGACTCAACTCAAAACAGATGCAAGGATGTGCACGACTCTAAGGCACCTTGGTCTTACAAAATTGATAGAAAATGCATTTGTTATTCAAATGAGGAAAACAAAATATGTAAATGGGGCTAGAAAATGAGAGTAACCTCATGGAATGATATTATTAGAGATTAGAAGTTCACATCTGGATCTAATAGTTAACTAGGTATTGAGAACCTCAATTGATTATAAATAGCTATCATGATTATCTTATTAAGAAATTTGGGGTGGGAACCCATAACACCACGATAACTTTGATTTAAGCTTTTATGCAAGTGATTTGATATTTTTTAGAAGCCCCTAAGTATAGGCGTAAAACCTAGAACAATTGTAGAAATCATATTAGGCTCAAAAGATTATCAAATATGGAATATAAGCATATATGGAAACATAAAACCTGATTAAGAACCCTAAGATTAGTATTTTATTACAATTGCACGTTAATGATCTAAAATGTAATCTAAACCCTATTTCATTATGTAACCCTAAGATTAATATTTTATTACCAGGACTATTATGTTTCAATCCAATGTCCCTAAGAGGTTCCAATCTGATGTTTTACTTACTGCCTGTTTCCTGATCAACAGACAACCCTCTTTGGTACTTCAAGGACGTATTCCTTTTTCTGTCTTACGTCCAAAAGATCAGCCTTTCCTTGTTCCTCTCAAAGTGTTTGGGTGTACCTCTTTTGTCCACAATTTTGATCCTAAGGTTGATAAATTATCTCCTAGGTCTATTAGTACTCTCTTTCTTGGGTACTCCAACACTAGCAAAGGATACAAGTGTTATTGTCCCAATCTCCGCCGTATGTTTGTGTCTCAAGATGTAACTTTCCATGAATCCACACCATATTTCTTGAGTGTTCATAGTAAGGGGGAGCAATTGTGTGAAAGTGAGAGAGTGCCACCATCAGACATCGGTGAGAGAGTGCCACCTAACATTCCTGACTATACTGTCATTCAGAAAGAGCAACCAACAGGTGATCCATTAATTCAACAATATCAACATGTTTATAGCAGACGAGGCAGGCAGGATCCAGAGGAGGTAGCGACTCCAGTCTCTGAGTCATCCCCATCTTCCTATACTCAAGAGATCTCTGCAGAACCATCTGACCTTGATGTTCCCATTGTTGTTCGCAAAGGTACTCGTTCTTGTACTATTCGACATCCTATTGCAAATGTGTGTTGTTTGTCGAAATTATCCAAGCATGCCAAGTCATTTGCTCTTGAGATTGATTTGGTGGTCATTCCAAGAACTCATCTTGATGCTATGAAATATACTTGTCGGAAATAGGCGATGCATATGGAAATGTCTACCCTTCTACAAAACAATACATGGGATCTTATTGACTTACCTCCACGGAAAAATGTTGTGGGTTGCAGATGGGTATCCACAGTAATACATAATCCCGATGGTTCAGTTGAGAGGTTGAAGGCTAGACTAGTGGCAAAGGGTTATACTCAGACATATGGAGTTGATTTCTTTCAGACCTCTTCACTAGTGTCTCATCTGAATTCAGTACGAATTCTTATCACTCTAGCTACTACCTTTGACTGGCCTCTATTTCAGCTTGATGTCAAGAATGCCTTTCTCCATGGTGATCTACAAGAAGAGGTGTACATGGAGCAACCTCCTAGTATGTTGTTCAGGGGGAGTGTCAGAAGGTGTGTAGATTGAAGAAAGCCATACGTGTTGAAACAATCTCCTAGAGCTTGGTTTGATAAGTACAGTGATGTTGTACTAAAGATGGGCGCCTCTCATTCTGTGACTGATCACTCCTTATTTTATTCTAGCTCTTCTGTTGGATCCATCATTATTGTTGTATATGTTGATGATATAGTTATCACTGGCAGTGATTCTACAGGCATATCGCGTGTGAAGGAAGGATTGCAGGGACACTTTCATACAAAGGATCTAGGCAAACTGAGATATTTTCTGGGCATTGAAGTACTTAGATCCATAGTTGTTGAGGCGACCGCCTGGGCGCCGCCTAGTCGGCCTGGCGCTCAGGTGGGTGACGCCTGGACTTGCGCCTACTTTGATTCTCCTTTTGGGCGTCTGGGCGGCCGCCTAGTGCGACTGGGCGAGTCGTGGCTGGGTCGGGCGGCTGCTTTTTTGCTGCCCGACTGTTAATTCCTTCTTTTTTATTAACTTAAAAATACAAGTCTCCCGCGACTCTTGGACTCCCCACCCGCTACCCTCCTACCCCCCCCCGATTCCCTGTTTGCGTGAAACGCAAACCGCAACCGCACGGAAAGCGTCCGGACGGCCGTGGTGCTCGGTGCTCCCTCTCCGGTTCCGCCTTCCGGTGATCGATCAAGGATCCTTCTTCTCGGTTCTCCTTCTTCCTTGTTATCTCCTTCTCCAAAAGCAAGAACCCCTGTTCATTGCTTCTCCAATCCTCTTGTTCCACGTCTACGACTCTACGTCTACGTCTACGTCTACGTCTACATCGGCGTCAAGTATGGAAGGAGATGGTGAACCTGTGACACCTGTTGGAGAGTTTCTACCACAGTTCCTCGACTTGGTAAATGATCCATCAAGAAAGGCTAAATTCAAAGACCCAAGGTGGAAGTATGGATTTTGGCCTAATCCGGCGGACAAGAACAAGTTGCAATGTGGATTTTGTGGGCACGTTAGCAATGGTGGGATCAACAGATTGAAACAACACATCATCGGCGGCTTTCCCGACACTGCAAAATGTTCTAGAACTACTCAAGCAATCCGTACTGAATTGAAGGAGTATAGAGAACTTACCAGGAAGCGCAAAGTTGATACAAGTTTTAATGAGAATGTTGTTAACTTGGACGGCGACAATGTTAATGCATCTACTCCCGTTGTTGATGTTGTTAGCAATATTGTTTCACCTGCCAATCCCATTGGCACTTCAGGCCTTGGATTCAAAGTAAATGGTTCTCTTGATGCTTTTGTGTGTCCTAGCCCTGCGGATGTTGTAGCCCAAAGGAAAGCAGGTGGGAAAGTACAGAAGACGATTGAATCTGCATACAAGAAGGAGGCGTTACAGGTGGCCCATGATAGCATTGTTGCTTGGTTCTACGAAGCAGGTATACCTTTTAATGCTGTTAATCGTACTTCCTTTGAGGTTATGTTAGAAGCAGTTGGACAATATGGAAGAGGATTGCTTCCCCCCTCTTACCATCAAATCAGGTTGCCCCTCTTGGAGAGGCAATATGCACAAACAAAGGAACTAGAGAGAGAGCATGAGAAACATTGGAAAATGTTTGGTTGTACTCTCATGTCTGATGGTTGGTCTGATAGGAGACAAAGAGGGTTAATCAATTTTCTTGCTAACACTCCTGAAGGTTCATTTTATTTGTACTCCATTGATGCTACTTCTGCAACTCATACATCTGAATACATGTTTACTGTACTTGATGAGGCAATATGTAAAATTGGGGCTGAAAATGTGGTACAAGTCATTACAGACAATGCCACTAATTATGTGAGTGCGGGCAAGAAGTTGATGAATAAGCACAAACATTTGTTTTGGACCCCTTGTGCTGCACACTGTGTAGATTTGATGCTTGAAGACATCGGGAAGATGAAGAAGTTTGCCCCAATAATCACAAAGGCAAGGAAGGTGACTGCTTACATTTACCAGCATACACGCCTCCATGATGCTTTTATCAAGAAAAGCAAAGGGAATACAGAGATCATGCGTCCTGGGACAACCCGTTTTGCTACTTCATTTTTGACTCTTCAAAGCATGCTTGGCCACAGAGAGACATTGTTTGCTTTGTTCAATTCTACTGCATGGGAGCAAAGCAGTTGGGCGAAGACCACTCAAGGGAAAAAAGTCTCTGCTATTGTACATTCCAGACCATTTTGGAACTGCGTACAAGACTTACTTAGGGCTTCTCAACCACTAATGCAGATTTTGAGGCTTGTAGATGCTGATGAGAAGCCTCCTATGGGATACATTGCAGCTAGTATTGAGAAGGCAAAAGAAGAAATCATGCTGAATTTTGCCAATAGAGAAAGAGAGTACAAGCCTATCATTGACATAGTGGAGAAGAGATGGGCATTTCAGATGAGCCGCCCCCTATACGGTGCAGCCTTGCAGGGTTCTTGTTAAATCCATCTTTGTACTATGAAGCTAGACTTCAACAGGACCCAAACCTCGGGAGTTACGATTCTGACTTTGTTGACTGTCTTGAGAAGATGGTTGATGGCACCCCACAACAAGACAAAGTGTCTAATGAGCTGGATTGGTACAAGGAGAGTCGTGGGATGTTCGGCAAAGACATATGTACTTTATTATTTATAAAATAATACTTGTTTACTTGAGCTTTAGTTTGTTACTGATTAGATTGTATTTTATTATAGTTGCTTGGTGGGATTCATATGGGGGGCAAACACCAGCACTTCAAAAGATTGCTAAGCGTATCCTTGGCTTGTGTTGTACCTCTTCTGCTGCGGAGAGGGCATGGAGTACATTTGACTTTGTAAGAGGAACTAAGACATTACGAATTTGCACTTGATATATGACACTTAAAATTACTAAATAGTTCTTTTATTATGTAGATTCACACAAAGAGGAGGAACAGGCTAGAGGTTAAGAGAATGGACAAACTTGTCTATATTCAGTATAACAGACAACTTCATGAAAGGTTCAAGAGTAGACGGATTCAGAACCTAGAGAAGAGCTACGACCCTATAGCTCTAGATGAATTAAACTGGAGTAGTGAATGGATGACAGGTGTGCCAGAAGATCCCATTGTTGTTGAAGGTGTTAGATTGAGCCAAGTAGATGATGCAATGGGTGCTACTGAATATCAAGCTGGGCCTAGCAGGCCAAGAAGATCAACCAACAGAGCTCCAATGGAACTTAGTGATGATGATACTCAGGAAGAGGATGAAGAAATAGCTGATGATGCAGGACTAGATGATGATGAAGTTGGTGATGGAGAGGATGCAGAAGACAATGATGAAGATCCGTTTGAGTTTTAAAATCAGTTTTATATTTGTTTAGATTTTTCAGACAAGAGACATTTTCATTTATTTAGTATTACATAGGTTAATTAAACTTGCTTGGAACTATGGAATATTGGAATGTTTTGCAACTTTTATATTCATTTTCAGCAATGAATTGTGTGTTATATTTCAATTCACTGTTGCAGGCTTGCAGCGATCAGTTTGAGGTATAGAATGTCTCAATTCTCAAATATTTACTGTTTTGTTGTCATTTTAGTAAATATACGAAGGTTGGATAAGTTTTACATACATATATGTATAGTTATATACATAACATAGTATATAAATAATATATATAGGTATATATTTATATATGTATACACTTTCTGGGGGTAAAAAAACCACCGCCTGGGCGGCCGCCTGGGCGACCTAGTCGGCCTGGGCGGCCTGGGCGTTCAGGTGAGGAGGGGCACCGCCTGGCCGCCTCAAAAACTATGCTTAGATCTCATGCAGGTACTAATTTGTCTCAAAGGAAATGTGCTGGATTTACTGCAGGAAGCTGGCATTAGTGAATCCAAGCTGGTGTCTACTCCTATGGACTAATATGTGAAGGAGATGACTATTGATACTGATTATCCAAATCCAGGTTACTACAGGAAAATTGTTGGGAAACTAATATACTTGACAGTTACTCGCCCTGACATTTCTATGTTGTAGGTGTGGTGAGTCAGCATACGATCTCACCACAACAGTCACACTGGATGGCAGTCTGCCGTATTCTGAGATATCATGAAGGCTGCACCCGGTAAGAGGATCACCTACTATAGACCCAAGACTCATGTGTCTACTCTCGTTCTTGCTGGTTATGCAGATGCAGACTGGGTTGGTAATCTGAATGACATAAGGTCTACTTCGGGGTATTGCACGTTTCTGGATCACCTAGAAAAGTAAAAAGCAGAATGTTATGGCTAGATCAAGCACAGAAGTTGAGTATCGAGCAATGGCTCATGCCTGTTGTGAGTTGCAGAGGGTTCAATCTGTACTTTCTGAGTTAAAGATTTTTTGTTTCGTCTCCCATAGAGCTCAGATGTGGCAATCAAGTTGCTATCTACATTACCAAGAATCCAGTCTTCCATGAGCGCACTAAACATACAGAGGTTGACTGTCACTTCATCAGAGATCAGATCAAGAATGGCAACATGGTGACTCTGCATGTCAAATATGAATATCAACTTGCACATGTCCACACAAAGCCATTGAGTTTCAGCAACATTTCAGAGCTTTTGCAACGAGCTGGGCATACACGATGTGTACGCTCCAGCTTGAGGGGGAGTGTTAATCTCTCTTTTATTCTATTATTTGTAATTTCTATATATTGTTGGACCTCTATGTAATTTCTCTAGTTCTATTAATAAAAGGGTGAGTGGTCTTGAACCCTCACACGCTGCATTGCAAGCAGCATACGTTCACAAGTATTATATACAACTTTTAGCTCTTTGAACCTGATGATGATGATAGACAAGAAAATGTCCATTTTTGACGTCATTTATGTTGTCACGGAAAATGAACTGTTTCGATGGGGATTCAGATGTTAATTTCAATGGTGAAATTAATGAAGTCGTAAAAGTTTGTAAGCACAATATATAGACTTAAATACATAACTATGCAAATAAATTATGGTCTAGGTAACACATATAACATTAAGGGCAATTTTGATGGTCAGTGCATTTCAGTAATTGATGGTCATAGGTACCAAAAAAATGTCAAAATTTTGGGTGTATAGAGTAATATGTAGTAGATCCCTGGAATCTTACAATATTTATTGTAAAGATGTGGTTTCAAAGTTGTAATAAATCATGCAAACTCTTGATATATGTACATTAGAGATGGTTTGGTGAATGTTGTGAATGTTTAAATGCAAATTTATTACATTTTGGTACATCCACTCCGTCCAACTTGGTCCCACCATTCACAACTCTAGATTGGCTAAAATTGTAATGTATATACTCTGTTTCGCTCCAACTAGTCGTCAATCCATTTGATTCCAACGCGTTTCTTCAAAGTTCAACTTTATCATTCAATCCATCTTTAATTTCATAGATCAACACCATATCATCAGCAAATAACATGCACCAAGGAATATCATCTTGAACATGCTTTGTCAACTCATCCATAACAAGAACGAGCATATATGGGCCGAGTGTTGATCCTTGATGTACCCCAAGTATGATGGGAAATTTCGGCGTTTCTCCTCCAGGAGTCCTCAGACTTGCAATCAAGTTATCATACATGTCTTTGATCAAGTCAATGTATAGGATTGCACAACCTTTTTCTCCAAAACCATCCACAACACTTCCTTGGGTACTCGATAATAAGCCGTTTCCAAATCAATAAAAACCATATGAAGATCTCTTTTGCTTCCTCTATGCTTCTCCATAAGCCTCCTTATCAAAAATAGCATTTGTTGTTAACCTTCTAGGCATGAAACCAAATCGGTTCTCTGATATTCACGTTATAGATCTTAGCCTTTGCTTAATAATTCTCTCCTAAAGTGTCATATTATGACTCATCAACTTTATACCTATGTAGTTTGTGCAGCACTAAACATCTCCTTTGTTCTTGTAGATGGGGACTACTGTACTAATTATCCACTTATCCGGCATCTTCTTGGTCTTCATAATCTTATGAAAGAAATTTGTTAGCCATATAGCTAGCTCCTTCCTCCCCCATACTCTTCCATACATCAATAAGAATATCGTCTGGTCCACATGTCTTTCTCATTTTCATCTTTTTAAAAGACTTTTTTACCTCAAATAGTGAAACTCACCGTGTGTATATTATATCTCTTGTATTCATGTGACACGAGTCTCTTACATTATTCACAGTTCTCCCTTGAAAATCTTAAGAAGTAGTTTCTCCATTGGTTCTTGATATCATCATCCTTCAACAGTATAGACCGTCTTCATTTCTGATGCATTTTACTTAACTCATGTCTCTTCCTTTCCTTTCTCTTATATTAGCCATTTTATATATATCGTTTTCCCCTTCTCTTGTGCTAAACTTCTTATTAATCTCTTCGAGGTATCTAGACCTTGCCTCTTAACAACCCTTTTAGCTTCTTTCTTTGCTTGCTTGTATCTCTAAAAAGTTGTATCATCTCAAGCAAACTCCTATAGATCTACTTTTCGGTGTAAAAGCCTTTCTTCAAAGTATGTAGAGCTTGCCTCTTAAATAACCTTTTTAGCTTCTTTCTTTGCTTGCTTGTATCTCTGAAAAGTTGCATCATCTCAAGATTTTGGCAAGCTCCTATAGATCTACCTTTTTGGTGTATAAGCCTTTTGTGCTTCATCATTCCACCACCAAGACTCTTTCTATGGAGGCACGCACCCTTTCGACTCCCCCAAAACCTCTTTGGCAATTTCTGTTATGCAGGAGCTCATATTATGCCACATAGTGTTAACCTCAGACTGTTAAGTTCCAAGTGCCCTCCTTGATGAGTTTATCATAAAAAGCTGATTTCTTTTCTCCTTTGAGATTCCACCACTTGATCCTACTATCTAGGTTTCCATCATGCTTGCCTTGGTTGATCTTCATTTTGCTATCCAAAACCACCAACCTATGTTGGGTGGTGAGTTCTTTGCCAGGGATCACTATAGAATCCTTGCATACTTTACGATCCATTCGCCTTGCAAGGAAGTAATCAATTTGGCATCTGAATATATTGATCCAATCCCAAACTGGTCTATTTAGGTCCATTCAGACCTCAATTCAGTTTCATTTAGATCGCACTATGTCAATTTACTTGTTAATTTGTAGATGTGTAAGTAATTTAGGTGACGTCAAATTTGTGTACACATTTATGAATATATAAGCATTTCAGAGATAATCAATACATAAAATTAGTAATTTATAAATATATATGTGTGTGTGTATATGAAAGCATATAGAAATTAAGTGAAGTATAACTAAAGAATCAAAGCAAATGCCTAGGGACCTAGGTGCTCTGGTTCTAGCTGTCTTGGAAACTTGATGTATCATGAACCGCGAGTATTTGAGTTAGAACTGACGTGAAGTGATAACCCAAAATAGGGGGTCTCAAAACTACTATACCGGTATGTTTTATTTGATATCTGTGCCATGATTCAATATATGAAGTGCCCCTACATTAAGGTCAGTTTTTCGGTGAATTAAAATATTTTGTTTCGAGGAAATACCAAATTTTGCTTTAAAAATACTGTCCTCTTTTTAAAATTATTGTATTCTGTCTAAGGTTTACTGGTTCGTACTGACTGCCTTGCATGTTTATCAGTTACAACATTCTTTTTTCTCTAAGATTTATAGTGTTAGACATGAAGTTGCAAGGAATATTGTTTTCAACCTAAACAATAGATGTAGGTGACATCAACCTAAACAATAGATGTAGGTGATCACACAGTGAGAGCACACTGTATATTTACTACACAGGTAGATATGCACATAGTTGCACACATCAATTCACAAGGAAATATATATGTATGGAAGCAATTTATGAGTTGCCCCTACTTTAAGATCAGCTGTTTTGATGAACTATTATATTTTGTTTAGGAGATACCAGTTTTGTTTTAAAATTGCTGTTCTGGTTTTAGAAATATTGAATTCTGTTTATGTTTTACTATTTCAGACTGACTGCTTTGTATCTTTATCAGCTATAAGCCTATAACAGGTGATTTCTTTGTCTAAGATTTACAGTATTAGACATTAAGGTGTAAGGAAAATTATAATATTTTCAACCTAAACAATAGATATAGGTGATTACACAGTGAGAGCGCCCTATATTTATACTACACAGGTACAAAGGTGCACACATCAATGCACATGAAAGAATATATGTATGGGAGCCCAAGTAGGAAGAAAACCCCATCCGAACCCCATACATCTGCAGAGGCCTGAACTGAGGGGTGGTAGATCAAGAGCTTAATACGATACAGTGGCACAGTAACCAGATGCCATGCTAATTCAACCAGGCAAGAATCAAACTAAGATCTCCAACAACAACAAAAACCTTTCAAGAGATGTATGGGCTCCAACATTTAAACATGCGCAAATATTGTATATAGGAAAAATACATATTGAGATGAAACTCAAATTAGAACAACATTGTGTACATCCAATATAAAGGCTTTATGTGGGTATGTATGTGTTTGTCTCATTTTTTGAATTTCATAAAAGAGTGTGCGGGTCACGAGAACGGTTGGTGGGTGTTCTTTTGTTTGGGTTGGGATGGGGTGGGGTGGGGGTGAATATATGTTTGTGTGTGCATGGATGGATAAGTAAATTGGCGAGCTTGAAAATTTGATAAGATGTGGATAAGAGGCCATACTTGTAAATATTAGCATTATAGATTTACGGTAAAAACTGCCCAACATTTCTCGAACAATCAATAGTCAAGCTTGCATATACCTGGCACATTAGATGAAACTCTCCTTCCTCTGGGTTTAAGCCAAAATCACCCGAAGCTTCTAAGGGAACATCTCCAAATCTACCACTAGCATTGTGCAGAAAAATTCTCTGGCCACGGAAACACAAGTTTGCCGCTATATCCTGTAAGACAAAATGGTTTGCAGTAGTAAGAATATCAAGATTTGCTATAAGCACAGTTTTTCTATCACGAACCAGATTTATTGAACCATTGTGTCTTTATGCTTACAATTGCATAGAATTGTCGGATGCAGAGTACAGGAGTCATAAACTGAGCAGTAAGACAAGGCATCTCAAGGTTTCATCATGCATAGGATGAAAAGGGAAATACGAAGACATCCAGTAGCAAATTCGAACCACCTTAACTCAAGCGGGCAAAGTTGAAAAGTACAGTGCAATAGGTGGACGGTTTTAGAAAAGAAATAATTCCAAAGTCGAAAGACTTCAAACTCTAATGAGCAAACTATAAAATGATGGATGTGTTAAGAAGATCTCATCTAATTTAAGTTACAACGTTGTAATGAAATCTTGGAAGATTGTAGGTCTGCTTCCTTGGTGGCATGCAGTTTAATCGAATGTGATGACATTATTGTTACACGGCTATTCTTTGCTTTTACAGGAGAATAACAAATACAGCATAAATGAATTCAGGCTTGCACCATATTCGGCAAACAGAAATTCATAATTGCAAAAAAATAAACAAAAGTTCAGCTTCATAATCGTCGGTGTTAGAGAGTCTATATTACCTATTTAGTTAATAGGTTAATTAGTTATTGGGCTTTTGTATTTCAGCCCATTTAGATTACTTGCGTCCTAAGTCTTAGGGCGTCTCTCCTCTCCTATATAAAGGAGAGGGCGTCCAGTCTTGTATTCATTCCATTGCATTAAATCTTATTTTCTACAATCGGAAAAGTCAACCCCATGCATGGATTAAAATTTCGACCAAAATTTCGGTTTTGACCACTACCACACATCGAAATCAACATGCCAAATTACCGAAATTTCCCTTATACAATTTCATTAAAAAAATTGAAAGAAAAAATCATAAAATCTTTAAAAAAATGTGGGACACTCCCCTCAGTAAGTTGAATCAAAAATATAAAATATAAAATGTTATTACATAAGAATATATGTATGTGTACATTGCATGATCGAAATCTCGATCAAAACAGTTTTGTATATTTTTAATCACACGTAGGAAACCCCCATCCCACACCAACATATGATATTATTGCATAATTAGGTGTATTTATGTAGGTAGATCATCATGGTAAAATTTCATTACTTAATCCCTTTATTTGGTTGGCGAAATCTTGTGTCGATAGGAGCAGAAAAATTAAAACTGCGGTTGAAATTTCTGTAAATATCTGTTTTTGGACCATCGGAAATGGCGTCGAAATCTACATTTTAAACTGTAGATCCTTCTTTTTTAGCTTTGCTTTGGTTATATTTTCATAGAAAAATTCTACACATAACACCTGACCTACCCGCTGACCTACCCGGTACTCGGGAATAGGTGATTTTTAATTAATCCCAGCATGCAGCCGGTTTTTGATACTATTACCCATGTAAAAGCATGCAAAATACATGCAAGGTGTTGACTCAAGGTCAATTAGGTCAATGTTGACTCACGTCTAAATTGACTAAACCCTTGTTTTGATGATGACTAACCATTCCACATATTTGTGTCTAATGCTTCTACATTGAGTGATTTCAGATTAGGTTTAGACACACTCCAAATGCCCTAACTTGCGCATATCAAATTGGAGAAAAGACAAGTCAAAATAGCTACAAGTGTGCAATTTGGGATCTCTATGTAAATGACCTTAGAATTGCTTTGTAATCACTTGTAATGATTGTATGACTTGTAATTAAGCTTAGAAAAATTATTGGGACACAAAAATCCATCGTTTGTACAGTTTATGAAAATTCCAAAATACCCATAACAGGGATTTTGTCGGCCGAATTCCAAACTCGGCCGATCCATATATTCTGGAATTTTCTGGGCAGTCGGCCGAGTTACCAACTCAGCCGATCCCTGTTCGGTCGAGTTTCTATGGTGGGAAACTCGGCCGATCCACTGATCGGTCCAAGTTGAAAGTCGACCGATCGGCCGAGTTTCTCCAAGGGAACTCGGCCGACAGTCTAGCTTTCAGCCTTGTCTTTTAGTGGTTCGGCCGAGTTGCCTTTATTGAAACTCGGCCGATCAGACTGTACTGGAATGCAGAAAAAGCATTTCCAACCGTTGGAGACTTTGTTGGGACCCAAAATAGATCCGTTGCAACTTGTAAAACGGCTATTTTTCGTTCACAAGTGTTCCCAAAGGCTAAGAGGCATCCCCAGCTATAAATAGGACCCCTTGGGCTTCATTCCAAGGTTGAGCATTCCATGCAAACTCTTTGAGAGGTTCCTATTCTATAGTTGAGTGCTTCCTACAGCCTCCTCTCTCTCTCTAAGCTTAATCACTTGCTACATCCATTAGAGTGAGTAGGAAATCTGTAAGAGAGCTAGTCTTATTTGTATATCTTGTGAGGCTCTCACTTCCACCACCTCCCCATCTCTCATTTCCTATCATGAAGATGAAGGTTCTCTCTCTTGTCCAAGAGAGGTGAAGAAGAACAAGGGAAGGAGTCCCTTGGTGAAGATCAAGGCTGAAGACTTGGAGCTAGAGTGGGTAAGCCCTTGGAGAAGGCAGAAGACTCAAGCTCAAGTAGGTAAGTCCTTGGTGGAAGAAGCTTCTCCGAGTGAAGGTGAAGTCAAAGGCGGAAGATCCAAGAAGAGTGGGTAATTCCTACAAGGCTGAAGACTAGTGCAAGATTGGGTAAGTCCTTGGAGAAGGCCGAAGAATCTTGCAAAGTGGGTAAGTCCTTGGTAAGGTTGAAGACTCTTTGTATTGGATAGGTAAGTCCTTTGTTGGTCATGTATTGTATGTCTTATTAATGAATATAAGAGTGCAATTGGTTGAAGTCCTAGAGGTTGACCTCTCTAGGCAAGTGGACTGACACACTTCTAGTTTGAAGTGTGGAACCACTCTAAATAGCTTGTCTAATTTGGTGCATGTTCAATCTCTCTTATCCTTGCTATGCATGATTTAGTTGCACTCAAATTACCTATTTAGCAACCTTATCTTGTCATATATTTTGAAGGTTTAATGAATTTTGTGTAAGTGCTTTCAGCTCTATTCACCCCCCCTCTAGAGCACCCAAGTCACCCATCTAGGATCCAACACAAGGTACAGATACTATGTCCACTCCATGCAACAGTCATGCAAATGGCAGATATCAATCTACTATAGCTTACAAAAAAAATCTATTGCATATTTATCCCCACTGCAGATTACGTAAGTACTGTACCTACAATAAATACATATACATTCACAAGTGAATTTGAAAGGTACCGTACTTATATTTGACAAATTGGGTTGAAAATTAATAATTGGGTACAATACTTATAGATGCATTTTATAGTTGATTATTGACCAGATGTGCACTACACTTTTGTAAAAAAATTATGTCCAGGTGAAAAATGTTGTTATTGGATTTTGTAGGTATTGTACTTATGCCTCCATATCAGTTATACAATTATGCTTGATTTTGTAATTTGTTAGGTACTGTACTTATGCTTGGTTTTATAATTTGGTAAGTACTGTACCTATGTTTGAAAAAACTGAGTTGGAATTAACAAGTGGGTACAATACTTATAGATGCATTTTATAGTTGTATGAGATCCCGTAGGTACTGTGCTTATACTTCTAGACTAGTTATACAATTATGCTTGATTTTGTAATTTGCTAGGTACTGTACTTATATGCTTCAGCAAATGAATTGAAATTAACAAGTGGGTATCATATTTATGGATGTAATTTATAAATGATTTTTAATCTGATGTGCACTATACTTTTGAGATCATCAACAAATGGGCACTCAACTTATCTCTCTATTTTGTAAAAAAATTATGTCCAGATGACAAATGTTACTACTGGATTCCGTAGGTACTGTACTTATGCTTCCAGATCAATGTTGCTATTGGATTCCGTAGGTACTGTACTAATGCGGGAATGCTGGTGGGTGGAATAGAACTTGAGAGAATAATTACAAGAGAAAAAACGAATTAATAAAGATGAATGCTGGAGAGAAGAGAAGAGTGGAGAGAGAATCTCGGGAATCTTCATTTGCTGCATGAAATCAGTTGGTGGAGGAGTTAACTCCAATTAAAAGAAAAGGCTGGAACAGCTTTGTGCGGGTTTCCAAGAAACCGGGTGGTGCAGCGGGTAGACTGTAGACTATGGGTAGCGTAACTCTTTTCATAAGGTTGTAAACTTGTAATGAATCCAGATCTCTCCTTATAAGCTCTCCCCAAATTAGTTTAGGTCTACCTCTTCCTTCTTAATTGTGTTTGACACAGTGACATTATTCCAAGCTGGTGCACTTGCTAGTCTATGCTGGACATATCCAAACTATCTAAGGCAACCCTCCAGCAGTCTGTTCTCAGTACTGGCCACACCCATTTTTATATCTCGTATAGTCATTTTTCATGTGAATTTTTCCTTGTCCTCCCACACATCCATCTTAACATTCTCATTTCTGTAGCATTGTCTTGTGAAAAAATTTCTTCACATTCCAACTTCCATACACATAATACCAATCAAAGAGATATCGACGATATAGTCGGTATATCGACCGGTATACCGATATCGACGGCATCGGTCATCGGTTCACACAAACCTGTCGTTGGGATTGCAAATATCGGTAAACCGATGGTATACTGGCAAATACCGCCAAATATCGCCAAATACCACCAAATTTCGACGAAATGTACTGGTATACCGACAGAAATACTGATTTTTAGCGTGCTTGAGTCTGTTTCCGTTGTTTGAGAGGAGGAAATGGTGGAGCAAAGGGATTTCGACAACTTCATCTATCTCAATTAAAATGTAAGGTATGCCTTTATGTTTTCTACCATTTCTCTCATTTACACTTCATCTATCTCAATTAAAATGTAAATTCATCCCAAAATGCCTTAAATTGGTAAAGATCTCGCCATTTACTTTTTTATGTATTCCTAATTGTATGTGTTCTTAGATCTACAACACTTTCTCATAATCACATTATAATCATAGTAATATACCTAAATAATCCACAAAATATAAGTATAATTTGCTATCATTTTTAGTAGTAAGCTAATTAGTATACATATGTTCTTCTTACTAGTATTTTTATCATACAAAGGAAGAAAATGCACTACTTCACAACACAACAAACAAATATTGTAAAAAAGTATAGATTTTGTAATTTTCTAGTCTTATATTTGTTTATATATGGTACTCGCTACAGATATCGCACAACATGGACATGGTTGACATGTTAACTACACTTCTATATTATCGCATCCCCACGACATGCATATAGTGGGCAAGGTAATAATGCCTTTTATACTTATTCTGCTATTGTGCATAATCCATGGAGAAACTCACTACCGCATATCAAGATCATGTGGTAACAAACAACAGCGGAGAAAAGGTGTCACAATAGTGATGGTGCTCAACTTCCTTGACAGTCATGAAGTTAATTGTCAAAGTCACACATTGAAGAAGAGTAATAGAAAGCCATCCTAATGAACAGAGAACAGTTGAGCATCAGGAAAGAGAATGGTGTAAGGTACGCTATTGTGCAAAACAGAGGATGGCATGCGATTGATAAGATAGCACGTTGTAGAAACAGCTTCAGACCAGAAACGGTGAGGTACTTTATAATGAAGAAGCAAAGGCGAGCAACCTCCAACAAGTGGCGATTTTTACATTCAGCAACGTCGTTCTGTTGTAGTGTAGGGACAGGTAGTCCGATGGATGGTGCCACGGACAGAACAAAAAGATGTGACCGATTTTTGCATAAATTCGAGGGCATTATCGGTACGGAAAATTTTAATGGGTTTGTTGAACTGGGTCTGTATTTCAGAGAAACAAACATTGATATTATCCAAAACTGTGATGTGATCTTTCAGTAAAAACAGCCAAGTAGCACGGGAGTAATCATCAATAAAGGTCAGAAAATATTTAACTCCGGAATGACTAGGAACAGAACACGGGCCCAAGATATCCGCATGAACAATATAAAAAAGTGCTTTAGAACCAATTTCTTTCTTAGTGGGAAACACAGACCGCGTTTGTTTACCTAACTGACAAGTTTCACAAGAACAAAAATTCAAATAATGTTGGAAATAAATGTTTCAACTTTGCCGCAGAGGGATGACCAAGCCAGTAGTGCCACTGGAGTCCTGTGACTGATGTAGACAGAAGAGCAGACGTTGTTGGTGGTCCATCCAGATAGTAGAGTCCGTCTGGTCCTTCATGGCCCGAACCAATCCTCATCTTTGTGCGAAGATCCTTCAAAACATACAACTAGAAGGATCAAATTTAATGGAGCACTGAAGATTTTTTACAGTCTTACTGACAGAAAGCAAATTAACAGGAAATTGCGGGATATAAGACTGATTTCAGATGCAACTTCCGAGACAAGGGAACAGTGTTGATGTCGTAAACAGAAGTTTTAGAGCCATCAGCAATAGTAACAGGTGGAATATGTGTGGTTTTAGTAAGGGCAGAAAATAAGTTGATGTCGCCAGCCATATGGACCGACACACAAGAGTCAATGCACCATTTATTGTTACCAACAGAAGGAGAGGCAAGCAAGGTGGAGGAACCAGCAGCAGGCGTAGAGGGAAGTTGAATCATGTGTTCTTGAAAAAATTTCTCAAACTCCGAGCGTAGCCACTCAGTAGAAAGCGTAGCAGATGGCTGTTCAGATGCAGTATCAGTGGAAGTCTACGTAGATGCTTGATTTGCCCAAGCAGGTTTACCCTGATTGATCCAGCACCGGTCTTCATTGTGATTGTCACGGCCACACCAGTTACAGAAGTGAGGGCCAACATATTGTCCTCGGCCAGGAGCAGTAGAAGATGTGCATCCACCGTTAGGAGGGAGACGTCCTTCGCGACCACGGCCGCAACCTCGGCCACGACCAGATTCAGAAGTGCAAACAGCTAAAGCAGGATGTTCGATGGCAGGGGTGGAGGTCATAGACGGAAGTCTTTGAACTCGTTTAAGGACGTAGCGGAGAGTACGCAGAGGGTCACTGGACACAGTCTGGTCGACCACTCTAGAGAAGAAAGCAGGAAGGGCAGTCAAAAATTGGATTAATTGTAGTTCATTGCGCTGCTTCTGGGCTTCTTTGATGTCGATTGTCAAGGGGTGATAAATTTCGTACTCATTCCAGATAGCAGAGCACTGGTTGTAGAAGTCTTCAATAGGAGTGTCAGAAGAAAATTCCTTCTTGGCCAAAGTTAGCCAGGACATGACACTGGAATCGTCTTTGAACCATTGTGCATAAGCTTGCTTGCTTTTGTCATCTGCAGTAGCAGCAGGGGCAGCAAGAGGTTCAGTAGTGAGATGTGAATAACGGCCTTGTGCTTTGACGTATAGAACAAAGGACGCCGACCAGAGATGATAGTTGAAGCCGTCGAGTTTAAATGTGGTAACACGCAGGGAACGGGGCGGCTCGACAGAGGCCATAGTGAACAGAGCTGAAGCAGCAGTAGAATGAGAGATAGTCGGTGCAGCAGCAGCTGTAGAACTCAACAGATATCAGATTCAAAGGAACCCACTACCGAGCAGTAAAGCAACACTGTAGATCTGAAGCATCAGATCAGAAGAGACCCGCTACGAGCAGAGCAACTGATAAGGGAACCTACGTCGTCATGAGGAAAATCTAGATTCCAACATGAGGCGCAGGCAGAAGAAACCAAAGAGCCGGAGGGACTCTCAATATGCAATAGTTATGGCTGTCTGAAGACGTAAAAAAGTAGGAAAGTGGAGTTAGGGAGAAAGGGTATTAGATGAGCAGAAAAATGGTAGTTGTGGGTAGTGGAAGAGGAAGAGGGAATGAAGCAGGCTGGGGAGATGGATGTGGGGACAGCAGAAGGAGGAAGAGGGGGCGGCGTCGGGGAGAGGAGGGTGACGGGTTGGGGAGGAGGGAGGGCTGGCGGCGGCGGGTGGGAGGTGTGGTGGTGGCGGCGGCGGGTGGGAAAGGAGGTGGTGGCAACGCCGGGTGGGGTGGCGGCGGAAGAGAGAGGGGAAGGCAGGGGCTGCAGCGGCGAGCGAGGGGGGAGGCTTAGGTCATGGGGGTTAGGGTGGGAAATTGCACGGGGAATGAAAAACCTGGTCTTGATACCATATAGAGAATGAATAGAAATGTATTGGACGAATCAAAAGGTTTACAGTGCATTCTCTTATATAGGATAAGAGAGAAACGAAAACAGAGATGAGCAATATGGGACTAAACCACATAAGTAAAAAACAGAAGTAAGGCACATGCTAGGCACATGTCACTCAGTGAAACATAAACATATCTCTATAATTCATGTCATTAATCAAGCTAATATATTGCATTAGGGTCCTTTTTCCTTCAAATTCGTCGAAGATCTTCCCTCAATAAATTCATTATAAGCCTTTTCTTAATCAGTGGAAAAAGGGTCCTAATGTAATGAAAACCAAGTTTCGATCTCTTTTGTTATCTCTATACTTCTTCGTAATCCACCTTATCAGATAAATGGCATTTATAGTTATTACATAAGTGTTTATTAGCTATAGGGCTTGGCTTATTTATGTTTTACTTGTGTTTTTCCAGCCATTGTGATTGCACCAAGAGGCACACGCGGCACGCCAGCCCCTTACCATCGGCTCTTGCGGCCTGATCAGAGAACACGGGGTGAGTGACAACAAGGGCAGTCGGGTGTTGTTGCTTCTTCTACCATCGTCGTTAGTCAACCAATCAATCACAGTTGGTGCAACCGCTGGATGCAATAACTGCCACAACCTCTCCTTTAGGAGTTTGCGCCTCCCAAGGTTGTCGCACCCTTCCTCTGACATGACATGAACTTGATCATGTCGTCTGCCTTCCTCATCCTCTTATTTCGTTATGTTATTATTTGTAATAAAAAAGAGAGGGAGTAAAAAACCCCATATTTCATCTATATAAAGAAAAAGAAGAGAGGGGCAAAACAATAACTTTTTGTTTCATCTTCATGCGGATCCCCTAAACTGCATGATGAGCATTTCTCTAACATAGGGAGACTATGAATTGTTATTCACAATGGTTTACTCGTGATCTTCTCCTACTGTGTATTTTATTTGGTAGTGTTTTATGCATGTTTACTTTTTTGGCCTACTATAATACAATCTGATATCTACCGTGCATACCTACATGTAACCTCTTCATCAACATATCATGTATAAATTCTTGTACACTATATCAATTTTCCACAAGGTTGTCGATAAAGTAGAAAATGCCTTTATTGACATTTACAATGGTGTGCCAACAATTTTCGTCATCAAACCTAATGATAGCTACTACTTGCTATGGGTGTATGCAGTCTCGACTTTCCTGAAGTCTCGTAACAAACTGAAGTATATCACTCATGCACCACCAGCCAAATCCAATGAAGATTCAACATGGGGATCGGGATACAGTCAAGCCCTTCACTGTCTATGGGATAGCATGGAACCCCATATCATTGCCAATTACATGTTTCATCGCAAATTTGCAACGAGAAAATAATATGGTGCGAGATGAAATAATTCTACACGTAGGACAAGAACACCCTTCGTCTCTCAATAATAAGCACAAAATCTTCTCTAATCATTAGGCAGAGTGCACTCTAGAGGCATATTATGATGCTATAAAGGCCTTCATCGGCCAACTCGGCTATTTCTCTCCTATCATGTAAGATGAATATCCAACAAACGTGACTCAATCCTATCAAGACAATTCATAATTGGCTTGCATCCGCACAATGTCGTAATTCGCCTGCTTCTTCATGGTGTTGATTCCTTGGATGAGGCTTAAGGGAGATAATCCAAGATGGCATGCACATATGTTTCTCCCAATGAGCCACTTGAGGCTCAAGCGGTCGTTCTCACCATAGTTCGAGGTAGTAGTCAAAGAAGTGGTGTCGTCCAAAGTGTGCTTACTATCACAAAATCAGTCACATTGAAGACATGTGTCACTCCAAGCATGGCTAACCCCGCCGCAAAAATGGGTGTGAGTGAGGCAATGGATCGGCTCATTTGACTCGGACCCCATAGGCTCCTACCACCACTACTCTTGGAGTACCATCTATTTGCTCTACTCGTGTCTCCCTCGCCGTAGAGAATTATCATTGCCTCCTCAAAGCCTTAAAACAAGTCAATGATTCTCATATGCATACACAATTGGACCTCCCTCTTAGACCTTGCACGGTTAAATTGGTGACTACCTGATGTATCCTCCATCGAACTCCTCATCCACGCACCTTGTAGGCACCCACCAAGGTAACATTCGGTTTTCCATAATTGCCACACACTCCGAATAAATTACAGACTCAAGCACTAACATATGACAAGAATGCCACGTCTTCTTCAAACTTCTCACTCCCATATTCCCCACGCATTTGTTACATTAGCATATGGGTCTATCAAGATTGTTAAAAAGTCTGGCTCCATCCCACTTATTGTCACCATTAAATCAACGTACATCAGTTATGTGCCAATATTTCCTTACAATTGTCAAACTCGTTGATGCACTTCCATGTTATATAACTTTTGGCCACATGGGTTTTGTTTTATAAGATTTGAGTATGACAATGATTGAACAGAGTTCATCGGGTGATCTCTACTACTCCTCTGCTCATACATTGCCATCCTTTGTCGCCTTCATTACTGGCTCCATGTTACAATAGTACCTTCACTTTGGTCATTTGTTGCTTGATAGATTAAAAGTTTTGGACACGTTTGCAACTTTTATTTCTTTGTTATCTTGTAAGGCATGTTGATCGGGCAAACACCACGGGAGTCTTTTCCTGCCATCACCACAAGTTGTCTATATTAGTATATATGCTTTATGATTTATGCTTTATGTTTTATTTGTTTTAGATTTGTCTTTGTCTTTAGCTTTTCTTTTATCCCATATTGCCTGCTTCTATTTCTCACTTACTCTCTTATCCTATAAAAGAGAGTGTCTTGTATTTGTTTCGGACACATCAAATAAAGACATTTCTTATTCTATATGGTATCAAACAAGTTTGATCCCCCTTAGACCTAATGCTTCCAAGTTCCCTCTCTAAGCCACACCGGCCGTCACCGCTACACAGTCCCTGCCCTCCCCCCTGCTCTCCAGCTGTTGTTGTTGCTCCTACCCCTACCCTCTACCTTTCCTCCACCAACTGTTGTCGGCTAATCCCCCTCCCTTCCAACCGTTGCCGGTACAGCCCCTACCCTTCCCTTTCTTCCATCTGACCTCCCCTCCTTCCCTATCGTCAAAATCCTGCCACCAACCACCAGCCAGCCTTCCCTGCTGCAACAGACCCTGCACCCACCACCACCCATCACACCCTCCATGCCGCCACCCATCAGCCCATCACTCGCTGACCCTCCACACATCGTCCTTCCACCCTTCATCTTCCTCCTCTCCTGCATAAGCCAGTCCCAATCCATCACATCTTCACCCACTACCCACACGCCTTCCACCCACCCTTTATTCATCTTGATCCTCTTCACCCCTTCCAAAGATAGCAAGTTGAAGACCTAAAAGTACCACCTTTTTTGTCTGCCTACACCACACGGTGGAGTAGATCTCACACTGTGGTAGTGTAGGTCTTTCTTTTTCTCTCTACTGCCCCATGCGAGTCTCTCAGATCTGTTGATCCAAATCTTCTACTGCTTTCTGCTACCCCTATGTGGGTTTGTGAATTTTTGATCCAAATCTGCTACTGCTGCTTATTCTTCTTTATGCACGTTATCGCTCTGTCTCCAATGGTGACTATAGATCCTCGATTTTGTGTGTCACAACCGTAAAGCTTGACGGATCAAACTATCATCTTTGGTCCGCATTGTTTGAACTCTATGTAAAAGCCCAAGGGCGCTATTCTCATATCCCTACTACTGCTAAAATCCCTCTTCATGTCTCGCTCAATGGTTCAAAGATGATTCCAGAGTCACGATGTAGATGGCGAACGATGCCGAAACGAAGATCGGTCAGTCTCTCCTCCGCCTTCAGAATGCCAAAGCCATGTGGGATCAACTATCACATGTGTACTCTCACCAACACAATCTAAAGGTCTTCGAGATCTTCAAGAATCTGGTAAAAAAGGAGTATTCGGCTGATGGATCTGTCGAAGACTATTACAACTAGTGCTCGGCACTCTGGGATGAATATGAAGTATATCATCCTCTCTATTCTGACATCAAAGAAGTTCATCAGCAACGCAATGAACTTCAGTTGGTTCAGTTCTTGGATGGACTTCCTCCTTTCTTTGGTGTTGTAGACCAAATTTTATCCAGTGATCCATTGCCAACACTAAGGGATGTTCTCAAGCGCGTTCAACGCCCTCCTTTTGTCTTACCTACCTGCTACTTCTTCTGATCACTCGGTCCTTGCGGTCCGCTCCAATGACTCTAGTCAAGGATGTGGACATGGCCGCGGTTGCAATCGCGGTGGTCATGCTTCTGGTACTCCTGGACGTGGACCTTCTCATGGATTTGGGCGAGGACAACCTCCTACTACCAACCGCTTCTGCAACTTATGTGGGCACACGAACCACAATGAGGACCATTGCTACAAAAAACATGGTGCAACCCTTAGGCCAATGCCCCACCAATCGTGGTGTTAGCAGTTGTCAGCATATTGTCGATGGGCTAGAAATGGGTTGGTCCCTACATACACAACAAGAGCATTGCAAGACCTTAAGAGGCGTTATCATCTAACCATATCTCTCTTGGAGAAACCTTTTTCATCATAAGCACTCACCCATGCAATTCCTTGGGCACCAACCCTTCAACTAATGCCCCACCAGTCGTAGTGTTAGCATCTGTCAGCATATTGTTGTCGGGCTAGAAATGGGTTGTTTCCCACATACACAACAAGAGCATTGCAGGACCTTAGGACATGTTTTCATCTAACCATCTCTCTTGGAGGAGCCTTTTTCATCATAACCACTCACCCATGCAATACTTGAAATGCATGGGTGAGTGCATATGATTGTGGGAATTTACTTTTTTGTCCCTATCACAATGTATCATTCATGTAATAGTGGTTCTTCCATGTTCCTACTATGCTTCATTTTGGTAACGTTCTTCCATTTATACTTTTGTGCTTCATTCTTATAGGTTTTGTCTACTAAACTATCGTTCTTTATTATGGCAGTTATGTTTTGTTTTGTTTTGTTATCATGCTCTCATTCCAATAACTATTTTGATTTTAATATGAGGAACGACAAAACTCCCATTGTTATTTATTAAGATCCAATCAGTATTTTTCGAATCAAGTCTAGCAGCGTTAACTAACTTCTTTAGATGAATGTTGTGGATTAGAAATAAACTCAACTTTACAACTAAATAGGCTGACTATAGCGATAACAGGCGCAATGACAACAAACAGATAGTATACTGGCTGCGGAATAGCATGATACCATCAGTTGCCGCTAAATACATGTTTTATGCAATGCTAAGGACATCTGGGGTGTTGCTAAGAAGTTATATACACAAGAATCCAATGCTCTCTGCATTTACAACCTTTGGAACAGATGTTCTTTGCGAACTACTAAGGGCAAAGACGCATGAACAAAGTTCTGAAGCAATCCAATCCATGTCTCACTGAATTAACTCCTTGCATGTCTCTGGTAAAGCTCGGATCAAAGGAATGGAAAGGTCTCGTCAATGCCAGATTCCTTAGTGACCTTAATGCCAAATTCACTCTACTTTGTAGCATCATTCTTAGTACTAGTCAACTTCCCTCCCTTGACGACGCTTATGCCCCACTCTCACAGTGTGATGTACCATCAGCCGTCCCGAGCCCACATAGGTACATGTAACAGTGGTGTCTTTGTTGCTCAAGGGAAGATCGTGGCGAAGAATGCACCTTTTGTGGGAAGTTGGGAGAGGAGGACTGATGCTACTCAAAGCATGGCAAAAAACACAGTCATGAGGCAGCACATCTGACTCATGTGCCAACTACTGAAGACAGTCATGAGGCAGCACGTCTGACTCAGGTGCCAACTACTAAAAGTCCTTCATGAATCTCCCTAGCGTTCAAAAAAAAATGAACATTTGGTCCATGCCTCCTCTGGTGAATCTCTTCCTCTATAGATTGCCTCCTTGTCACCTTATTTTGTTGCTCCAACCAAGATTATAATGGCACCTCAATGCTTTCTACCTAGCACCCACTCCAACTGGATGGTGGACTCCAAGACCACTTAGCACATGACCAGCATGAAACATATCATCTCTTCATCTAATGCCTATATTCCCCATAACTTTGTCACTTAAGCGTATGGTATAGTGCCATTCACCCACTCTTCAATTACTATGTTCATTGCGTACGGCGTACCTAACTTTCCATTCAACTTGATTTTACTTCTAGACATCTTGATTTTCTTCGATGTTAAGGTGACCTTCGGACCCATCCGGTTCTTTTTGCGAGATTGTCGGACTTTGACGATGATTGGGCAGGCTTGAGGAATGGTGATCTAACATGCTTCTCAAATGACGCACCTAGTCGATCTACCCTTCAACCAGCCGGTCAAGCATAGTCATGATAAGTTGATGACTTCACAAATATAATGGCATGTATGAGTGTCCCTAACCAATGTCGTACCAAAGTTGTGTCCAATTTCATTTATAGAACTCAGCTATTAATTATAAATCTGTATGGTCATGTCAGGATACACAGCTTAAGTAAAATGGATAAGTAAAACAAAATATACCTGAAAATAAGATGGTGCGTCTAAAATTTGAAAAGATAAGTCATGCACATCAAGTTGACCATGAAGGTTAGGGAAAGTCTCTCCTTCAGACATGCAGATGTGAACCTATGCAATATGCAGTAAATGTGAATTGAAAGTTAATTCGCTAAAAACACTAAAGAGCTTAATTATATCATAAGATCAGAAAGCATCAAACTTAAATTGAGAGTCTATCCACCATGATTTGAATAATTGATAAGAAACATCTTTATATGCCGGAATGTTGAAATAAACCATATAAGCTTGATCTGAATAATAACTAAACCTACCACTGACAAAACAAGAATGCCCCTATTTGAACTCAAACTAGCTACCATCTAATAACATATATATATATATATGTCATATATTCGTTGCCCGAGTCAGATAACAAAGTTTAGTTACCCATGGATCCAGTCTTATAACAGGAAGGCACCGAACTATAACGAGAAGACCAAATTTGTTATACAAACACTCTTTTCGTAAATACAGCATCAATTTTGTATTGTGTTACCGAAAACTAGTAAAAATGACATTTCTGGAAGGAAAAAAATCTTTGCCCCGAACTGTAACTAGGAGCGAATATTTGTAGCCAGAATACCAAAATTGTAGGGCAACTAACTTATTTTACCCATCTAGGTAACGAATACATCCCCATATATATGTATATATAGTATTATATGTGTGGTGTGGGTGTGGGTGTGGGTGTGGGTGTGGGTGTGTGTATATATATATGTGTGCGTGTATGTAGTATTATGTGTGTGTATACACATATAACACTATATATATACTGTTATATACATCAAGACCAATTTGGCTGAAGACAGAATTTGAGCTCATTTGGATGACTGACACTCATCCAAGGTCAACAAAATCGACGTATACAACTAAGTGTATCATTTTTCTGTCTTTAGATGCATGACGTATAAGTGTCCAAACGAATCCAAATATTATATTTAGGCTATGCATAAGGTAGTTACGAAGATCAACGTTTATATTTTCAAAATAATTCTTCCATGATGGATAACGACTTGAGTGTATTATGTCTTCAGTGCACTCAAAGTGTTTTCTATACTGAGACTATATGATTGATTGTACATGATACTCTGTTTTCCATTTTGGACATCTACACAAATTTTTTGTGTAATAGGATTTCCATGCTTCCATGCTCCTATGCAAAATAAGCATGCTCATCTTTTGAGATTAGACACAGTGAGGACAACAAGTTGAGTGTATTATGTCTTCAGTGCACTCGAAGTGTGTTCTATCCTGACTCTATATAATTTATTGTATATTTGTATATGATATTCTATTTTACATTTTGGACATCTATACAAATTCATTGTGTAATAGGACTTCCATGCTTCCATACTCCTATGCAAAACAAGCATGCTCATCTTTTGAGATTAGACACAGTGGCAAAGCCACCGGGGGCAGCAGGGGCCATGGCCCCCTCCAAGAAAACTAAAAAATTTATATATATCAATAGTTCTACTTATAACATTAGTATTAATACCGTGTAAGAAAAACATAACACAAAGTTGTCTTAGTCGAAGTGGTTCCGCGACATGTTCAACTTCAACTACTCAGTAACATGGGTTGGAATCGCAGTTCTCTCCAACATTTTCAGTTCGATGTGGCATGTTATGAAAAGACTCCAGAAGCACTTTCCATAGAATAAGACAAAATAAAACATAAGAAGAACCTAGCCCAGGTGGTTGTTTGACTTGCCCGCCTTCTCACTTACCCAGGTTCGAGTAGCAGCAGCCACATTGAGTATGTGCTACAAGATGGGACTACACGATGTGTACTCTGCAGCTTGAGAGGGTGTACTAGAGATATAACTCATCTTGTTATTGGGCCCAATGGGACAGACATACAACTTAACTTAGAATGTACCTACAAGCTGTGGTACAGCATATCTATGTTCAATCCTATATAAGGGAGAGCATTGCATGTTTATCTAAAGCAACAAACACCATTTCCAAGCTAACACAATCTATTGCTCAATACTTAATTTCTTTTAACCTATGAAATCTGAAGAGTGGAGTCAGGACTGAGAAGGGACAATCATGACAAATATGTTGCTCAATAATGAATTTTTTTTTTAGGCTTATTAAGTTGGACTCACTCATTCGAGTGGCTTTGTGCACTCATCAGATGGCAGTTTTATTGGGTAATGGAAGAAGACATTGGAGTAAATTGGGCTATCAAATATCAATCTACCACATCCCCTTTTATTCATAAACCATCCTATCCCTTTCATCATTTACTTGCTGATCACAGCTAAATGTTGGACAAGATAAAAGGCTATTTTTATTATATTTCTTATACAATCTCGTCCTTTGGCATTTCCCATGCTTATGAGGTCCAATGTACCAAGTGTTATCTATAATTCATCTTGCTAAACAACTACGAGCATTATGAACTAGAAAGAAAAAAAAATCAACATCCACGGCCATAGTACAATATTCAACTTATGAATGACATCAAAGCTATATAGCACATACTAGAGTCTTAAAAATCATAGAAGAATGGGGGGACGCACCTCACCACTAGCTCTTCCTTTGTACCATGCAATAGGAAGTTCAAGGATTCTTTCAAAAAGCTGTAATGATGCCAAAATGAAGGTATAAATCGGATTAGAAAGCATCACGTGCAACAATACGCTACTTATTTTATCACTGCCTTAGGAGAAAATTGGGTTAACTGTGTTACCGGAGCAAAGAGATCTGCAATTTTCAGGTTGGCATGCCATTTCTGGTTGATAGTATCTACAAAGACGACAGCAGATAGTTGCCCTCCATCATGATACTTTGTGTCTGACTTCCACTCTCTACAGTTTCCAGAGAGCTGAACATGCACACGTGTATAATGATTTTGAAATTTCACATGGCCGTTAACATTGTCCATCTCCCTAACAAAGAAAACACAACCAAAAGGATATATATTGAGCATTCTTGACCAAAAGGATATGTATTGAGCATTCTTGCATTTAGTTACATCCAAAATAAACTATGCAGGCATGGATCTTTTGAGGAGCAGAACCCGTGTATTATTTTTTTTGTGGACAAATGGTGTCACGACTATTAAACAGCTCCATACCATGACAAAAGCTAGAATTGTTGGCCGGAAATATTTAACAAACACAAAATTCATATTTCACATTGAAGACTTTGATAAAAATTCTACTCTCACTACACTAGTAGGTGAGACGAATAGATACAAATCCTTCAGCAGTAATGTGATCAAACAACTAAACATAGCAGTTTGCATAAATTCTCAAACCTTGGCTCTTGATCACCAAATGCCAGCAGCATTACAGTTCCTTCAGTAAAATATACAGAGTCCAGAGTAATAGGTAGCACCTTCTTGATTCCTTCAGTGGGAAGTGGATCCGGCCTTTCTGTAACCTCGGAAGAAACATATTCAGATCTTGCACTGGCATAAGACTTCAAACTTTGAACTTGAAAATCGAAATAACTTGCTAAGATCTCTGACAGATCATCCAGAAAGCGCAACCCAAATTTCAGAACTGGAGCAAATATTCTATCTGAGTATTTCTGTTCCATGTCACTCTCTGTATTTACCAGATTCAACTCTTTTTTGTAATTAAGATTGCTGATATTTGGATTATTAGGATCAGCTGATCCAGTTTCTCTGAAATCTTCACTTTCCTTGCCAACAACTGGCAGAACTTCCATTGGTTTAAGATTAGATATGTCGGCCTTTGGCTTCAAATATACCTTTAGATTTTCTTTTCTAATACCAATGAGCACAGGAAAAAGTTGCATGGTTAACCTCACCTTGTCAACTTGTTGTCTAGCAGCAAGGAGATGGTAAGAGAGAAGGCTAAAAATATCTAATGGTTTGCTGCTACTAACTGTTTGACTATAGTGTGGAGCAGTGTCAGTTTCAGAATAGCACGCCTCTTTGCCAATGCTAACACTTTCATTAACTAAAAATGTCTTCTGGCCTGTATCTGGCAAGGACTCGAGCCCATGAGACCTTTTAATTGCTTCTTTATCACCATTCTTAGGTTTCTCAATACCCATAACATTTAAAAGCTCATTGGAACTTCCTAGAGCAAAGTTACTTGCAACAGCTTCATTCTTTGTAGCCAGAACACCATCTTTGTCTACATAACTACGACCCCCATCAAGCAAGGAGCCAACTGAATATGTACCCCCATTACTTTCCGCATCATCCCGGCCTCGAAAATATGCACGAGCAGCTGCTGCACTGCATTTGAGAATTCTTTTTTTAGATGCCATAATGGTCTCCCTTGATAAATTTTTGTGACTGTCCCTTTTTGAATTGGGCTTCAAATTAGTAGGCCAAAGCCTGACTCCATTGCTAGGAATGCTTATCCCAAAAGATTTTTCCAGCTCCGCATGCTTTACAACATATTCCGATCCTACATCCACACGGTGATGATCCTTCCAATGAGCCTTGTCATCTATGCAGAAGTAGGAACCAGAATTTGTAGGATTTGTAGGCTGAAGGGAACTAGCCTTTAGATCGTTAGAAGACAGCTTGACGTCGAGTTCCTCCGGAACCAGATAGCCTGCCTCAGCAGCAGACCTTGCTTGCTCAACTCTTTCCCTATACCATTTAGCAGCAACTTCCTCCCTTGCCAGCCTCCTGGTCATGGTGCGATAATCTATCCCTTCTTCCAATGGTGAGTGCCCCTTTGGCCCATTATCAGATGAAAGAGGCAATCCCAACCAGGAGAAATCCTCCTTCTGAGCAACCAAAATGCTGGGGCGTGACAGAAAAGCATCCACCACGACCTTGCCTCTTCTCAGGCTCGCAAACGGCCTGATCCTGAACTTCAGTCTCGGCACCTCTCCGCAGGAGAATTCTTCCGTATGTGGCCCAATAGAGCAGGACTGAAGTGTGATCCCTAATGGCGAAATGCCCTGAACATTCCCACAGATGAGATCCCTCTGGAGGTGCTCGCTCAGGATTGAGCACACTGATGGCAATAGATGAGTCTCCACAAATCTATTTGCCCTCCGCTGCCCATACCACACCAGCATGGCAGTGGCAGCCAGCACAGAAGCAAACACGGAGCACCGGATTAGCAGCAACCCTTCCTTCCACATAGGTGTGATGAACCGGACCATGGAATGGCCCTGGTGCGAGGTTGTTGGGTCTGTAGTCGAGCTCGCCTCGAACGGACCCTTCCTTGGCCCTAACCCCATATTTGGAAACTTCAATCGCCATTTCCCGAAGTCTAGTACCGGATGTGCATTATGTTCTTTCTTCCCATCGGGATTTGAGTCGCTTCTTATTGAAATGCCAACTCTTCTTCTACTGCGGGTGCTTGACCAATTAGAAGCTTTTCGGACAGAAGACCCAAGTAGAGAACTCCGCAGATGGTATTCCAGGGTCAAGTTGCCCATTCCTTTCTGCGTTTCACCGCCGACTCTACGACGCTGTCGAGAATTCCATTTCCGTCAGGGGACCAAGACCCGAAATCTCAGTCCCCCCGACGCATCACCACACGACAGTTTCAATAACCAAGCACCCTATAGACATCACCGCCGAAGCGTCCCAGAAAGAAGCAGCTAGGTTTACCTCCGACTGAGAAAGCAAAGACACACAGCCCAAGCGGGGGGCTTCAGGTGAAAATCTCTAGGGTTGCCGTACGCCGAGATGGCAATTCCCGTCAAATGAGTGTGCCGGGAAATAGAGAGGAGTGCAAAGTTGGTATCCGGCGAGCCGGGGCGCCGGGGAAGGCGATGAGCTAAAGTGCGGAAGAGAGCTACTACGGCCACTCCCGTTGCCTTCTCCAGGTTCGTGGCCACCACCGCTTTCTTGCTTGCTTACCCCTCCTTCTCCCGAGCTGGTGGCGTGCGATGCGACTGTGCGAGGGTTCAGGTGGGACCCGGAAAATGCGGAAAATGGCCCCAGGAAGGGCGCGAAAGCTTACCGAAGACGAATGGACGGCCTGGACCGTCCCGATGAGACGGGCAGGATAAGCCGGCTGCGTTGCGTGAAGAGTGGAGACTTCTGTCCAGGGACTTCTCTTGTTTGTTTGTTTTTTAGGAACAAAAAAGGAGACGGTGTAATCCCCACACGAGCAACAAAATGACACCGTGAACTCAACTTGACTTCCTACCAAATGGGAGTGTCAACATGTATCCATTCCAATATACTCTCCAACAATTCAAAATATGGCAATAGGACTAGTCCTCCCATGCCATAGTATCCCTTGAATTTGTTTGCCAATACTCAATTTATATATTAACGATATGAGATGAGTGAATTGTAGTACACTCAGTGTTTGCAGAAAACATAGAACACTAAGTTTGCCATTTCATGCCCTAGTTAGGGGGTGGCTCTATGATAAACAACCCATTGTTCGGGGAGGTGTGCACCCCACGTCATGATAGTCTAATGGGACAAGGGCACACGTTATCAAGTGAGACCACTAAGAATGGTGAAAAAAAAACAACAAATTTATGATTTCAACGAAACGGGGTGGGTTCCCTTTAATCCACACCCAATATACCAAGACCAGACCAGCAAAGGCACACAAAAACAAGTGGCATCACATGAGGACTAAAGTCATACAGCATCACGAAGCTCAAGGAGTCATGGGATCGTGACTCAAGGATAACATCTTAGCAGCCTCCTCGAAGTTTATGAGACCCATCGGGGTGGATCTGTTATCATCTTAGGAGATGAAGAAGGATCTAAGAGTTGTCTTCACCTTGAGGGCCAACGTTGGATCACATATGATTAGACGGTAATCCAAACATAGAAAGAATTATATATTTCAATTTTGTCTTACTTTTATGTTTTCATATATTCTCAAAATTACCTTCATTTTGTTCCAACCATATGTTTAAAAGGATGCATACATTAAGTGTGCTTGAGTTAGCACAAATATTTGTATCAATGCAGACATTATTATTGGAGTAAAATAATCTATCAAAAATCCTATCAAAGACATATGTCAAGAGAAGAAGAAAAAGTGTACCCAAATATCTCCAGCAAAGATATAATAAAAAGTGTGGTTTTTATCTTTTGATGATTGCCTAAGAATATATAAGTAAGATAAGGTAATTAAAGCCAAGGGAATGATGATGCATTAATAAAGGAAAGTCATATGTGTCGATTCTAATGCATTCCATGCAAAAAATGATCAAAAGGGGAAAGGAAAATATAAAATCAAAAATGAAAAAAATGAGTTGAAGTATACTAATAAGTACATTGAAGAGGAATAATTCTTAAAAATACTTATAGTAAAGAAAATTAGCCAAATGTGTGAGACATGATGTCATGATAGGAAATCCAGATTAAACAAAGAAGAACACGACATAACTAACTAGGTTCAAGGAAAAAGGATTACATGATAAGATGAGAACATGAAGATGTGGAGACTTGCAATGTACCACAACATATTTATACATACTTGGTTTCAATTTGATATATCAACTAAGAAAGATTCAATAGACAAGGAGCAACGACTTAACATTCCTACATAAGGCACAAACATGAAAAGATTAAAAAAAATTAGGAATCACAAGTGAAAAATGGTAGCAAAGAATAAAAATATCAATGGTTAGGACTACTAGAAAAAAGTAAAAAAAGAAATAGATAGCTAGGTTTGAAACACCATTTCCTGGTAATGGTGCCAGAAAGCTTGATGCACATACACTATAAATTTATAACCTTAATTAGCACACTCTATTACATGGATCTGCAAGCACAAGGGCTTACAATGTAGTAGAGTAGGCAAGTCGGGAGTTGATCCTCAAGAAGTCAAGAAGGCAATAAGGATGGTTTATTTCTTTGGGTTCCTAACGCGAAGATTAAGGTTTTGAGGGTTAAAATGAAGAAACAACTAATGTTAATAAGTAATCTAATGAAGAAAGTAAGAGAAACTAGCTACACTAGCAAATTTGGGTTTCAGGCCATTTAGACGTAATCCAAACCCACTAACCAGGGTTAGAGTCAATCAAGGAGGGATTAGACTAACCAATCATTATACCACATGGTTAAACAATCTTAACTTTTTTCTTTCTTTAATTATAAAGAAACTTGCGGAAACATGGACTTATCTAAACTAACAACATCAGATAACAACAAGAACTAACGAATATCTCGTTTGAACATAACATTAAAGGATACCACAGAGTTTGACTGTTATATAAAAAAAGAGTTCTTACGTAATCATGCATCAACTACAATCGATTACAATCTATTCACATTTTTAATCTCTCATTCCTAGGATCCAGAGGAAGGATAAGAGACCGACTAGCTAAACTAACTACTTCTTCATAAGACCTCTTCTCGTCTTGATAAAAATATGGTTTCTGTCTCCTTTGGCGGAGTCGGTCCTTTACTTGAAAAAAAAATGTTTCGGTAGGTTGATGAGCTACTAGATCAGTGCATAGGAAATCAACAAGTAACCAAGATTAAGCAATTTAGTAATGTTCATAGTTTGGTAGTTTAAACGGCTAAGCAAGTCAATCAAAATCTTGACAACTTTAATCCAAGTAGATAGAATGTATAAACAACTCATCAGAGTAAATCACTAACTATTGGATTCTTTAATCCAATTATTATATTCCATTGGACTCACATGAGGTGTACTACAACAATTGAAAGCATCACAACAAGCAAAGATCTCACTATACAAGACTTAAAAGCATGTTCGGGTTCTTAAACCATTAATCTCAATACCACATCTGCAACTAGAATCGCCATGTCTAGCTCTCAGTGTCTAATGGGAGCAACTGCATATCTAGACTCCTCCTCTAAACTTGGATACTCAAGTGAAGAGTCAAAACACTTTGGCTTGTTGTACATCAGTGGTCCAACCAAGGATGACCATCGATCAACACAACTCTACACTAGTGGACCTACCGAAGATGTCTATTGATCAATAACACATGTGCCACCAGAACCGCCAGTTGGTGTTGGGTACCGCAAAAGTATAAGGAGTCTACCTAGACCCCTACACCCTACCGATGTACTTAGACTTACCTCGATCTGGACAAAATATCTCCAAATAGGAGCACGTTTCCACCCCACAGCATAGGCCTCTCATGTGGATTCTATATTGTCGGGGGCATGTATCATCTAATGACATTTAATTGATCTAACAAGATTCATTGTTGTTAATCGTTACTCTATTTTTTGTCAATTAAGCATTTAACAATAATCACAAAAATCATCTAACTAAATTGCAACTTTCATGATTCGTGTAAACCATAATTCGATCCTTTAGATCCGGAATAGGGCAAACCCGCCTTCTCTGGTGTCTCGAAATCCACCATTTTATCACATGTTATACATAATAATTTGCATATTAAACTTTCAATATGGTATCACATCACCAATTATAATTAATAAAGCATTTCTACTACTAGATATTACTACACAAACTTATCAAATGTGTCATTGTTATCCCAAACTAAGATTCAATATTAAAAACTAGTATTTCGAATTTATATGTTGTAAATCAGGGTTAGGAGGATATTTTTCACTCATGTGCATGCATTCTAGGTTGTTGAACTCATCCTTGACCTAACTAGGCTCAAAATCTAGCTCATCCTAGTTCGATCCAGGCTTTAGACCTCGATAACTCGTCTAAACAACCTATCAGTAGATTTACCGTCCTAGAAGAAGATCTTCTAGATGTAGAAGATGAAGAATGAAGGTTAATCAAAACATTTAATTAATGAATGAGGGAGCTTCGAGAAAGGGAACATGAAGAAAAGGAAGGATCAACGATCAAGAACTATTTACCAAGTCATGTCTATAATGAAACCTTTTATTTATGTTGTTCTTCACATTCTTCCCAAAGATCTCCCAAAATTTCACCTTCTAGTTCGTCCTTTCTGTGGTTTATGGCTTTGTTTGAGTATAGGATTGAAAAAGAAATCATATGAAACTAATTATGTTGAACTCTGACAAGTATTGTAAAAATTATGGCCGATTTTGTGATTGGTTGTTCTTGGTGGTTACGCTGGTCAACCATCGGCCAACCATACAGTTGCACCATGATAAGCCCACTATTAGAAGGCCTAGAATGCCCGCCATCGGAAGGCCCACCAATAAATTGTCAACTGATGGTAAATTGGGGTGAAAACTAAAAGTGTCACAACTTTCTCATTTTAACTATGTTTTGGTTCATTCCTTTTGTATTGGATTCACTATTGAGTTGTATACCTTTATACAACAAAATTTTGATCAAATTATTAATTATTAATTTATTTGTTAAATAATTCCTTAAATATCTATAATGTTCTCCACATACATGTGTGGGCTATTACTATATCAACTAGAGTTCAATTGATGTACTCACAACACATATTTTATTTAATTTATCAAAGAAAAAGTTTAAGTTAACTAAATACATAAATCAACCACTCAATAATACATCATATTAATAAAGATATAATTAAAACCAAAATTATCTTAAATAAACTTACTAGTAAAGTATGGTATGTGTTGTAACGACTCCCCCTCTAATAGAAATTTCTTCTCAAAATTCCTAGAAGAGGAAGGGATAATTGTTACGCATATCCGACTTTAACTCCCATGTAGCTTCTTATACACCATGGTTCCTCTAAAGGACTTTCACTAAGGGACGTCTCCTTCTTATAAGATTTTGAATCCTATGATTTAGAATTTTTATAGGATATTCAACAAAGGAGGTATCTTCTCTTATTTGTACTGGTTCTAAGTCTATGATCTTCTTTGTACCTAGATTACACTTATTCAACATGGATACATGAAACACATCATGTAAGTTGGCTAGTTCAGGAGGCAACTCAATTTTACATGCTACTGCTCCAATTCTTTGAATGATTAGATAGGCAGCCATGTATATAGGAATTAGTTTACCTCGCTTTCCAAACCTTAGTACATCTTTCCATGGTGAAACCTTAAAGTAAACCTCATCCCAAACCTCAAATTGGAGTGATCTACGCCTTTTCTCTATGTAGCTTTTTTGTATGTTCTATGCAGCTTTCATCTGTTGTTTGAACATAGATATCTATTCTGTTGTTTCTTCCACCAACTCTAGACCTAGAAATTGCCTTTCTCCCACTTTAGACCAGAAGATAAATAATATACACTTTTTTTCATATAGAGCTTCATAAAGTGCTACGTATAAACTAGAATGGTAACTATTATTATGGACAAACTCCACAAGACTAAGATGATCATCCAACTGCCACTACACTACAAAACACATACTTTCAACATGTCTTCTAGAATTAGAATGGTCTCTTCTAACTGTTCATCTGTCTGAGAATGAAATCTTGTGCTAAACTTCAATCTTGTTCCCAAGGAATGATTCAACATATTCCAAAATCTATATGTGAATTTGGGATCTCTTTCAGATATTATAGAAACTGGTATCCCATGCAATTTGACTATCTCTTCTATATAGACTTTGACTAACTTTGGCATTTCCCATGTTTTCTTAACAGGTATAAAATGAGAATACTTAGGTAGTCTATCTACAATTACCCATGTAGAGTCAAATCCACATGGTTTCCTAGGTAATACAAGCATAAAATCCATAATAATATGCTCCCATTTCCATTCATGAATAGGAAGTGATTGCAGAGTTCCTGTTGGCTTCATATGTTCAACCTTGACTTGCTGACACACACCACACTTAGCTACACATTGAGCCACATATTTCTTCATACCTGACCACCAATACAATTCTTTAAGGTTTTTCTACATTTTTGTATTACCATAATGCATTGCATACATAGAAGAGTGTGCTTCATCAAGAATTTGTTGCCTTAATTTTGGATCACTCAGCACACATAATCTATTTTGTTGATACAATATCCCTTCACTTGAATATATGAATTTTTTTCTCTTCCCTTCTTTCATATCATGCATGATGTGTTGCAATTTATTGTCACTCTATTGAAGCTCCTTGATCTGATAATAAAATGTAGGTTTTATCTGCATCTATTTAATTGTCCTGCCTTGTTCTAACACACTTAAGTCTAATTTCATCTCTCTCATCTTGACCAGTAAGTCTCTTTTTACACATTCTATGCAAAAAAAATTGTAGATGATGTTAACTTCCCACTCAGAGCATCATCTACAACATTGTCCTTTCCAGGGTGATAATAAATGGTAACATCATAATCGTTTATAAGCTCTAACCAGATGCATGATCTCAGGTTGAGATCCTTTTGTGTAAAAATGTACTTTAAACTCTTATGTTTAGTAAAGACCTGACATGACTCACCATGGAGATAATGACACCATGCCTTTAAGGCATGTACTACTACTTCCAACTCAAGATCATGTGTGGGATAGTTCTCTTCATTCTTCTTAAGTTTTTTATAAGTGTAAGCTACCACATTTCTTTCTTGCATAAGAACACATCCTAATCCTCCTCTAGATGCATCACATAACACCACATATTTTTATCTGCATCTCATAAAATCAAAATCGGTGTTGGGGTTAACTTATTCTTTAATGTTTGAAAATAATGCTCACAAGTTTCATACCAAATGCAAGGCACGCCCTTCCTTGTCAAACATGTAAGAGGTGATGCTAAAACACTAAAGTTCCTTCTGAACCTCCTATAATACCCAACTAACCCAAGAGAACCTCTTATTTTAGTAGGTGTTATAGGTTGCTCCCACTTAAGAATTGATTCTATTTTCTTAGGGTCTACATTATCTGCCCCTGATACGACATGTCCAAAAAAAGAACTTCAGCCAACGAGAACTCACAATTACTAAATTTTTCATAAATTTGATGTTGCCTCAACAACTATAGTGTTATCCTTAGATGTTGTTCATGTTGTTCTTCATCTCTGGCATATATAAGGATATCGTCGATAAACACTACTACGAACTAGTCTGGATACAGTCTAAAAACCTGATTCATCATGTCTTTAAAACTTGTAGGGGCATTCGTCAGTCCAAAAGACATAACTACAAACTCATAATGTCCATATCTTGTCCCTTCCTATTCATCATGTCTTTAAAACTTATAGAGGCATTCGTCACTCCAAAAGACGTAACTACAAACTCATAATGTCCATATCTTATCCTGAAGGCTAACTTAGGTACGTCTGGTGCCTTTATTCTCAAATGATGATAACCTGACTTGATATCTATCTTTCAAAATATTGTTGTTCCACACAACTGATCAAATAGATCATCAATCTTGGGCAAAGGATATTTATTCAGAATGGTTATCTTATTCAGTTGCCTTTAGTCTATGCATAATCACATAGGTCCATTCTTCTTTTTTACTAAAAGCATTGGAGCTTCCCAAGTTGATGTATTAGGTTGAATGAAACCATTGTCCAAAAAATTGTTTATCTGAGTTTTTAATTCATTTAACTATGTGAGTATCATTCTATAGATTGTTAATTCTATTAGGTGACTACAAGGTATGATTTGTATCTCAAAATCAACATCGCTCTGTGGAGGTAGACCTGGTAACTCATTGGGAAAGACATCTCGGTACTCACATACTACTAGAATATCATTTATATTAAATATTGTTTTCTCCGCTTTTATATCTACCACATGTTCTAAAATGGCCTCACACCCTGTTTTCATCATCTTATCAACTACAACAATTGATATTGTGCATGTAGGTAAGACTTTCTTGTCTCCAACAAAGATACATGAAAAGCCACCTTGTTGGAAGATAGTTTTTTTATTCCAACAATCCAATTGGACATGATATGTCTCAAGGTAATCCATACTCAAAATATTTTGAAATTAATTAATATCCAAGGGAATTGGATTAACTAATATAGTATATCCACTAAAAATCAATAGACATACAAGACATACTTTTGTCAAAACCTGTGATTCACCTATCGATACTCTTAACAACAACTCATAAGATACATCATGGGTTAAAAAAAATTAATCCACTAACTAATAACCTCTGTATAAAATAATGTGTTGCACCAGGATCTATCAAAATTGTTATTGAAATGTTGTAAAAGAGAAACATCTCACATGTCACAACTTTGGGTGAAACTACATCTTTAGACAATGTCATTGATAAGAAGTGTCATGTTGCTCTCCCTCTACCATGTTGTCGTCTTTGCCCACTACCGGTACTAGGTGCTACCCCTCTAGTATTCAATTCTACTCAAGAACTTGCCCCTCTAACTGGAGCCTATCTTTATGGAGTCTGAAATTATAATTACGAACCTTGTTCTGAAATATAATGAAGCTTTGGGTTGTCCCTATTTATATGCCTCGTCTATCCATAGTGATAACGTGTTTGAGTATTGGATCCCCAATACTAACCATAGTGTATCCTACCACGGTTGTCACACATGGATGCATCATGTATCTGTAGACATGTCACTGACACTGGCGGTGTTGAAGACCTACATGAAGGTGTCCAACTAGGTGGCGTATTCCATCAACTGGAACTGAATTTTCCTCCATTCTATGAAGAACTAGATCTTTCTCTTCTAAAAGAACCAAGTCCTCATCCTATCTTAAGAAAGAAACCACCACCTCCTTTGTATCCACCACTGCTCTGTCCTCCTCTGCTGAAGTCTCCATATCTTTTTCTACCTTCAGACTACTTATTAGCATTAACTAAGTCTTCTATACATCTTGCAACCTCCACAAATTCTCCAAAATTTTCTCCATCTCTTCTCCCAATAGTAGATAGGGTATGTTGAATATCAAATCTTAAATCTCCCTGGAATCCCCTACATTTCTCTATATCATTTGGTACCAGCTGAGGACAAAACTTAGCTAACCTTATGAAATATGCCTCACATTTTCCAATTGGCATGTTGCCATGTCTAATATTCTCCTACTGTCTGATCTTGTTAATTAGGAAGGTAGGAGGAAAATACTTAAGGTGAAACTCATCCACAAAGTACCTCCATATCATCACCGTATTTCTCCTCTTATCTTGTACTCCACATCACCATAACTCAACATTTCCTTAAGTATATATACAACATGGTTGATTTGCTTATCCTCTAATAACTCCATAAGGTGAAAAGCCTTTTCCAGCTATCATAGCCATATATCTGCCACTGACGGGTCTGTTGTTCCAAAAAAAAATCCCACCAAGATTCTTAACCAACTCATAGGATCTCATCAGGTCCTTACTGGAAGATGAAGACCTCTTGTCCATCTTATATTTTTCTTTTGTCCCCAGAAAAAATATGATACATCCTTGTCGATTCATCCCTATCTTCTCGACCTTGATCCATTCCTCAAGGGTCAAGTCCACAGTGGATCTCAGCTTACGCCTAACTAAGAGAACCTCCTCTTCCTGCCATCTGCATATCCATATCAGAATACATCTATTAGAAAATTGCAGCTTAGAGAGGAAAACATCCTAATACTATTGGTCTCTTATCGTCCCTATCCCAGACCTAAACTCAATTTAGGTTCAACCTATGTTCTGATACCAAAAAAGTTGATGCGACCCACATCCACTAACCACGGCTAGAGATCGTCAATGTAAAAGAAATCACTAGCTAGACTATCTACTTCTTCATAAGATATCTTCTCTAGTCTTGATAAAAATTGACTTTTTCCTCTTGTGATGGAGCTGGCCCTATACCTAAAAATGTTTCAGTAGGTTGATGAGCTACTGGATCAGTGCTTACAAAATCAACAAGTAACTAAGATTAAGCAATTTAGTAATATTCATAGTTTAGGAGTTTAAGCATATAAGTAAGTCAATCAAAATCTTGACAGCTTTAATCCAAGTAGATAGAATGTATACACAATTGATGAGAGTAAATCACTAACTAACTATTTGTTTCTTTAATTCAATTACAATATGACATTGGACCCACATGAGGTGTGCCACAACATGAATGCATTACAACAAGCTAAGATCTCACTGTATAAGACTTAGAAGCATGCCCATGTTCCTAACTCTTTAATCTCAATACCATGTCTTTAGCTGGAATTACCACGTCTGGCTCTAGATGGCTAATGGGATCCATCAGATATCTAGAGTTCTCCGCTAAACTTGGGTAATCAGAAGGAGAGTCAAAGCAATCTGGTTTGTTGTGCATCAGTGGTCCTAGTAAAGATGACCACTTATTAATACAACTCTGCACCAATATACCTATTGAAGATGTCCAATGATCTGTAACATATGTGCGCCACCATCCCCATTAGTGTTGACTACCACAAAACTATAACAATTCTACCCTCACTGGCCTAGACTCCCACACCCTACGAGTGTTCTCTATCTTACCTTGATTTAGACAAAATACCTCTAGTTAGGAAGCATGTTTCCTTCCCACAACATATTCCTCATGTGATGATTCTACAGTGTTCATGGCATCTATCATCTAATGATATTTAATTGATCTAACAAGATTCATTGTTGTTACTAATCATTATCTATTTTCATTAATTAAGTATTTAGCAATAATTACAGAAATCATTTGAGTAAATTGCAACTTTCATAATTCTCGTAAACCATAATTCGATCCTTTAGATTCAAGATAGGCCAAAATCAACTTCTATGGTGCCTCTTATTCCACCATTTCATCATATGTCATACATATAAACTCATAGAATAAATTATCGATATGGTATCAAATTACCAATTATAGTTAATAAATCATTTCTACTATTAGAAAACACTACATAGCTTATCAAATTTATCACAATTATTAGTGACTAAGATTAAATGCTAAAAAACCATTATTTCAAATTTGTATGTCGTAAACCAGGGTTAGGAGGTGATTTTCCAGCCACTTGTATGCATTCTAGCTTATTGATCTCATCCTTTTTTTAATTAAAGATAGGAGGTACTCATATTCATATCAGCCTCCTCTCGTGGGCTAAAAATGCACGAAAAACATTATAGTCACCCTGGATATATCAACTAAGAAAGATTCAATAGACAAGGAGCAACGACTTAACATTCCTACATAAGGCACAAACATGAAAAGATTAAAAAAAATTAGGAATCACAAGTGAAAAATGGTAGCAAAGAATAAAAATATCAATGGTTAGGACTACTAGAAAAAGTAAAAAAAGAAATAGATAGCTAGGTTTGAAACACCATTTCCTGGTAATGGTGCCAGAAAGCTTGATGCACATACACTATAAATTTATAACCTTAATTATCACACTCTATTACATGGATCTACAAGCACAAGGGCTTACAATGTAGTAGAGTAAGCAAGTCGGGAATTGATCCTCAAAAAGTCAAGAAGGCAATAAGGATGGTTTATTTCTTTGGGTTCCTAACGCGAAGATTAAGGTTTTGAGGGTTAAAATGAAGAAACAACTAATGTTAATAAGTAATCTAATGAAGAAAGTAAGAGAAACTTGCTACACTAGCAAATTTGGGTTTCATTCCATTTAGACGTAATCCAAACCCACTAACCAGGGTTAGAGCCAATCAAGGAGGGATTAGACTAACCAATCATTATACCACATGGTTAAACAATCTTAACTTTTTTCTTTCTTTGATTTTAAAGAAACTTGCGGAAACATGGACTTATCTGAACTAACAACATCAGATAACAACAAGAACTGACGAATATCTCGTTTGAACATAACATTAAAGGATACCACAGAGTTTGACTCTTATATAAAAAAAGAGTTCTTATGTAATCATGAATCAACTACAATTGATTACAATCTATTCACATTTTTAATCTCTCATTCCTAGGATCCAGAGGAAGGATAAGAGACTGACTAGCTAAACTAACTACTTCTTCATAAGACCTCTTCTCGTCTTGATAAAAATATGGTTTCTGTCTCTTTTGGTGGAGTCGGTCCTTTACTTGAAAAAAAAAATGTTTCGGTAGGTTGATGAGCTACTAGATCAGTGCATAGGAAATCAACAAGTAACCAAGATTAAGCAATTTAGTAATGTTCATAGTTTGGTAGTTTAAATGGCTAAGCAAGTCAATCAAAATCTTGACAACTTTAATCCAAGTAGATAGAATGTATAAACAACTCATCAGAGTAAATCACTAACTATTGGATTCTTTAATCCAATTATTATATTCCATTGGACTCACATGAGGTGTACTACAACAATTGAAAGCATCACAACAAGCAAAGATCTCACTATACAAGACTTAAAAGCATGTTCGGGTTCTTAAACCATTAATCTCAATACCACATCTACAACTAGAATCGCCATGTCTAGCTCTAAGTGTCTAATGGGAACAACCGCATATCTAGACTCCTCCTCTAAACTTGGATACTCAAGTGAAGAGTCAAAACACTTTGGCTTGTTGTACATCAGTGGTCCAACCAAGGATGACCATCGATCAACACAACTCTACACTAGTGGACCTACCGAAGATGTCCATTGATCAATAACACATGTGCCACCAGAACCGCCAGTTGGTGTTGGGTACCACAAAAGTATAAGGAGTCTACCTAGACCCCTACACCCTACCGATGTACTTAGACTTACCTCGATCTGGACAAAATATCTCCAAATAGGAGCACGTTTCCACCCCACAGCATAGGCCTCTCATGTGGATTCTATATTGTCGAGGGCATGTATCATCTAATGACATTTAATTGATCTAACAAGATTCATTGTTGTTAATCGTTACTCTATTTTTTGTCAATTAAGCATTTAACAATAATCACAAAAATCATCTAACTAAATTGCAACTTTCATGATTCGTGTAAACCATAATTCGATCCTTTAGATCCGGAATAGGGCAAACCCGCCTTCTCTGGTGTCTCGAAATCCACCATTTTATCACATGTTATACATAATAATTTGCATATTAAACTTTCAATATGGTATCACATCACCAATTATAATTAATAAAGCATTTCTACTACTAGATATTACTACACAAACTTATCAAATGTGTCATTGTTATCACAAACTAAGATTCAATATTAAAAACTAGTATTTCGAATTTATATGTTGTAAATCAGGGTTAGGAGGATATTTTTCACTCACGTGCATGCATTCTAGGTTGTTGAACTCATCCTTGACCTAACTAGGCTCAAAATCTAGCTCATCCTAGTTCGATCCAGGCTTTAGACCTCGATAACTCGTCTAAACAGCCTATCAGTAGATTTACCGTCCTAGAAGAAGATCTTATGGATGTAGAAGATGAAGAATGAAGGTTAATCAAAACATTTAATTAATGAATCAGGGAGCTCCGAGAAAGGGAACATGAAGAAAAGGAAGGATCAACGATCAAGAACTATTTACCAAGTCAGGTCTATAATGAAACCTTTTATTTATGTTGTTCTTCACATTCTTCCCAAAGATCTCCTAAAATTTGACCTTCTAGTTCGTCCTTTCTGTGGTTTATGGCTTTGTTTGAGTATAGGATTGAAAAAGAAATCAAATGAAACTAATTATGTTGAATTCTGACAAGTATTGTAAAAATTATGGCCGATTTTGTGATTGGTTGTTCTTGGTGGTTACACTGGTCAACCATCGGCCAACCATACATTTGCACCGTGATAAGCCCACTATTAGAAGGCCTAGAATGCCCGCCATCGGAAGGCCCACCAATAAATTGTCAACTGATGGTAAATTGGGGTGAAAACTAAAAGTGTCACAACTTTCTCATTTTAACTATGTTTTGGTTCATTCCTTTTGTATTGGATTCACAATTGATTGTATACCTTTATACAACAAAATTTTGATCAAATTATTAATTATTTATTTATTTATTAATTAATTCCTTAAATATCTATAATGTTCTCCACATACATGTGTGGGCTATTACTATATCAACTAGAGTTCAATTGATGTACTCACAACACATATTTTATTTAATTTATCAAAGAACAAGTTTAAGTTAACTAAATACATAAATCAACCACTCAATAATACATCATATTAATAAAGATATAATTAAAACCAAAATTATCTTAAATATTAAACTTACTAGTAAAGTATGGTATGTGTTGTAACGACTCCCCCTCTAATAGAAATTTCTTCTCAAAATTCCTAGAAGAGGAAGGGATAATTGTTACGCATATACGACTTTAACTCCCATGTAGCTTCTTACACACCATGGTTCCTCTAAAGGACTTTCACTAAGGGACATCTCCTTCTTATAAGATTTTGAATCCTATGATTTAGAATTTTTATAGGATATTCAACAAAGGAGGTATCTTCTCTTATTTGTACTGGTTCTAAGTCTATGATCTTCTTTGTACCTAGATTACACTTATTCAACATGGATACATGAAACACATCATGTAAGTTGGCTAGTTCAGGAGGCAACTCAATTTTACATGCTACTGCTCCAATTCTTTGAATGATTAGATAGGTAGCCATGTATATAGGAATTAGTTTACCTCGCTTTCCAAACCTTAGTACATCTTTCCATGGTGAAACCTTAAAGTAAACCTCACCCCAAACCTCAAATTGGAGTGATCTACACCTTTTCTCTATGTAGCTTTTTTGTATGTTCTATGCAGCTTTCAACTGTTGTTTGAACATAGATATCTATTCTGTTGTTTCTTCCACCAACTCTAGACATAGAAATTGCCTTTCTCCCACTTTAGACCAGAAGATAAGTAATATACACTTTTTTTCATATAGAGCTTCATAAAGTGATACATCTAAACTAGAATGGTAACTATTATTATGGACAAACTCCACAAGACTAAGATTATCATCCAACTGCCACTACACTACAAACACATACGTTCAACATGTCTTCTAGAATTAGAATGGTCTCTTCTAACTGTTCATATGTCTGAGAATGAAATCTTGTGCTAAACTTCAATCTTGTTCCCAAGGAATGATTCAACAGATTCCAAAATCTATATGTGAATTTGGGATCTCTGTCAGATATTATAGAAACTGGTATCCCATGCAATTTGACTATCTCTTCTATATAGACTTTGACTAACTTTGGCATTTCCCATGTTTTCTTAACATGTATAAAATGAGAATACTTAGGTAGTCTATCTACAATTACCCATGTAGAGTCAAATCCACATGGTTTCCTAGGTAATACAAGCATAAAATCCATAATAATATGCTCCCATTTCCATTCAATAATAGGAAGTGATTGCAGAGTTCCTGTTGGCTTCATATGTTCAACCTTGACTTGCTGACACACACCACACTTAGCTACACATTGAGCCACATATTTCTTCATACCTGACCACCAATACAATTCTTTAAGGTTTTTCTATATTTTTGTATTACCATAATGCATTGCATACATATAAGAGTGTGCTTCATCAAGAATTTGTTGCCTTAATTTTGGATCACTCGGCACACATAATCTATTTTGTTGATACAATATCCCTTCACTTGAATATATGAATTTTTTTTATCTTCCTGTCTTTCATATCATGCATGATTTGTTGCAATTTATTGTCACTCTATTGAAGCTCCTTGATCTGATAATAAAATGTAGGTTTTATCTGCATCTATTTAATTGTCCTGCCTTGTTCTAACACACTTAACTCTAATTTCATCTCTCTCATCTTGACCAGTAAGTCTCTTTTTACACATTCTATGCAAAAAAAATTGTAGATGATGTTAACTTCCCACTCAGAGCATCATCTACAACATTGTCCTTTCTAGGGTGATAATAAATGGTAACATCACAATCATTTATAAGCTCTAACCATATGCATGATCTCAGGTTGAGATCCTTTTGTGTGAAAATGTACTTCAAACTCTTATGTTTAGTAAATACCTGACATGACTCACCATAGAGATAATGACACCATGCCTTTAAGGCATGTACTACTACTTCCAACTCAAGATCATGTGTGGGATAGTTCTCTTCATTCTTCTTAAGTTTTTTATAAGTGTAAGCTACCTCATTTCTTTCTTGCATAAGAACACATCCTAATCCTCCTCTAGATGCATCACAGAACACCACATATTTTTATCTGCCTCTCATAAAATCAAAATCGGTGTTGGTGTTAACTTATTCTTTAATGTTTGAAAATAATGCTCACAAGTTTCATACCAAATGCAAGGCACGCCCTTCCTTGTCAAACAAGTAAGAGGTGATGCTAAAACACTAAAGTTCCTTCTGAACCTCCTATAATACCCAACTAACCCAAGAGAACTTCTTATCTTGGTAGGTGTTGTAGGTTGCTCCCACTTAAGAATTGATTCTATTTTCTTAGGGTCTACATTGTCTACCCCTGATACTACATGTCCAAAAAAAGAACTTCAGCCAACGAGAACTCACAATTACTAAATTTTTCATAAATTTGATGTTGCCTCAACAACTATAGGGTTATCCTTAGATGTTGCTCATGTTGTTCTTCATCTCTGGCATATATAAGGATATCGTCGATAAACACTACTACGAACTAGTCTAGATACAGTCTAAAAACCCGATCCATCATGTCTTTAAAACTTGTAGGGGCATTCGTCAGTCCAAAAGACATAACTACAAACTCATAATGTCCATATCTTGTCCCTTCCTATTCATCATGTCTTTAAAACTTATAGAGGCATTCGTCAGTCCAAAAGACGTAACTACAAACTCATAATGTCCATATCTTATCCTGAAGGCTAACTTAGGTACGTATGGTGCCTTTATTCTCAAATGATGATAACCTGACTTGATATCTATCTTTCAAAATATTGTTGTTCCACACAACTGATCAAATAGATCATCAATCTTGGGCAAAGGATATTTATTCAGAATGGTTATCTTATTCAGTTGCCTTTGGTCTATGCATAATCACATAGGTCCATTCTTCTTTTTTACTAAAAGCATTGGAGCTTCCCAAGTTGATGTATTCGGTTGAATTAAACCATTGTCCAAAAAATTGTTTATCTGAGTTTTTAATTCATTTAACTATGTGAGTATCATTCTATAGATTGTTAATTCTATTAGGTGACTACAAGGTATGATTTGTATCTCAAAATCAACATCGCTCTGTGGAGGTAGACCTGGAAACTCATTAGGAAAGACATCTCGGTACTCACATACTACTAGAATATCATTTATATTAACTGTTGTTGTCTCCACTTTTGTGTCTACCACATGTTCTAAAATGGCCTCACACCCTGTTTTCATCATCTTATCAACTACAACAATTGATATTGTGCATGTAGGTAAGACTTTCTTGTCTCCAACAAAGATACATGAAAAGCCACCTTGTTGGAAGATAGTTTTTTTATTCCAACAATCCAATTGGACATGATATGTCTCAAGGTAATCCATACTCAAAATATTTTGAAATTAATTAATATCCAAGGGAATTGGATTAACTAATATAGTATATCCACTAAAAATCAATAGACATCCAAGACATACTTTTTTCAAAACCTGTGATTCACCTATCGATACTCTTAACAACAACTCATAAGATACATCATGGGTTAAAAAAAATTTAATCCACTAACTAATAACCTCTGTATAAAATAATGTGTTGCACCAGGATCTATCAAAATTGTTATTGAAATGTTGTAAAAGAGAAACATCTCACATGTCACAACTTTGGGTGAAACTACATCTTTAGACAATGTCATTGATAAGAAGTGTCATGTTGCTCTCCCTCTACCATGTTGTCATCTTTTCCCACTACCGGTACTAGGTGCTACCCCTCTAGTATTCAATTCTACTCAAGAACTTGCCCCTCTAACTGGAGCCTATCTTTATGGTGTCTGAAATTATAATTACGAACCTTGTTCTGAAATATAATGAAGCTTTGGGTTGTCCCTATTTATATGCCTCGTCTATCCATAGTGATAACGTGTTTGAGTATTGGATCCCCAATACTAACCATAGTGTATCCTACCACGGTTGTCACACATGGATGCATCATGTCTCTGTAGACCTGTCACTGACACTAGCGGTGTTGAAGACCTACATGAAGGTGTCCAACTAGGTGGCGTATTCCATCAACTGGAACTGAATTTTCCTCCATTTTATGAAGAACTAGATCCTTCTCTTCTAAAAGAACCAAGTCCTCATCCTATCTTAAGAAAGAAACAACCACCTCCTTTGTATCCACCACTGCTCTGTCCTCCTCTGCTGAAGTCTCCATATATTTTTCTACCTTCAGACTACTTATCAGCATTAACTAAGTCTGCTATACATCTTGCAACCTCCACAAATTCTCCAAAATTTTCTCCATCTCTTCTCCCAATAGTAGATAGGGTATGTTGAATATCAAATCTTAAATCTCCCTAGAATCCCCTACATTTCTCTAAATCATTTGGTACCAGCTGAGGACAAAACTTAGCTAACCTTATGAAATATGCCTCACATTTTCCAATTGGCATGCTGCCATGTCTAATATTCTCCTACTGTTTGATCTTGTTAATTAGGAAGGTAGGAGGAAAATACTTAAGGTGAAACTCATCCACAAAGTACCTCCATGTCATCACCGTATTTCTCCTCTTATCTTGTACTCCACGTCACCATAACTCAACATTTCCTTAAGTATATATACAACATGGTTGATTTGCTTATCCTCTGATAAATCCATAAGGTGAAAAGCCTTTTCCAGCTATCATAGCCATATATCTGCCACTGACGGGTCTGTTGTTCCAAAAAAAAATCCCACCAAGATTCTTAACCAACTCATAGGATCTCATCAGGTCCTTACTGGAAGATGAAGACCTCTTGTCCATCTTATATTTTTCTTTTGTCCCCAGAAAAAATATGATACATCCTTGTCGATTCATCCCTATCTTCTCGACCTTGATCCATTCCTCAAGGGTCAAGTCCACAGTGGATCTCAGCTTATGCCTAACTAAGAGAACCTCCTCTTCCTGCCATCTGCATATCCATATCAGAATACATCTATTAGAAAATTGCAGTTTAGAGAGGAAAACATCCTAATACTATTGGTCTCTTATCGTCCCTATCCCAGACCTAAACTCAATTTAGGTTCAACCTATGTTCTGATACCAAAAAAGTTGACGCGACCCACATACACTAACCACAGCTAGAGATCGTCAATGTAAAAGAAATCACTAGCTAGACTATCTACTTCTTCATAAGATAACTTCTCTAGTCTTGATAAAAATTGACTTTTTCCTCTTGTGATGGAGCTGGCCCTATACCTAAAAATGTTTCAGTAGGTTGATGAGCTACTGGATCAGTGCTTACAAAATCAACAAGTAACCAAGATTAAGCAATTTAGTAATATTCATAGTTTAGGAGTTTAAGCATATAAGTAAGTCAATCAAAATCTTGACAGCTTTAGTCCAAGTAGATAGAATGTATACACAATTGATGAGAGTAAATCACTAACTAACTATTTGTTTCTTTAATTCAATTATAATATGACATTGGACCTACATGAGGTGTGCCACAACATGAATGCATTAAACAAGCTAAGATCTCACTGTATAAGACTTAGAAGCATGCCCATGTTCCTAACTCTTTAATCTCAATACCATGTCTTTAGCTGGAATTACCACGTCTGGCTCTAGATGGCTAATGGGATCCATCAGATATCTAGAGTTCTCCGCTAAACTTGGGTAATCAGAAGGAGAGTCAAAGCAATCTGGCTTGTTGTGCATCAATGGTCCTAGTAAAGATGACCACTTATTAATACAACTCTGCACCAATATCCCTATTGAAGATGTCCAGTGATCAGTAACATAGGTGCGCCACCATCCCCATTAGTGTTGACTACCACAAAACTATAACAATTCTACCCTCACTGGCCTAGACTCCCACACCCTACGAGTGTTCTCTATCTTACCTTGATTTAGACAAAATACCTCTAGTTAGGAAGCATGTTTCCTTCCCACAACAGATTCCTGATGTGATGATTCTACAATGTTTGGCATCTATCATCTAATGATATTTAATTGATCTAACAAGATTCATTGTTGTTACTAATCATTATCTATTTTCATTAATTAAGTATTTAGCAATAATTACAGAAATCATTTGAGTAAATTGCAACTTTCATAATTCTCGTAAACCATAATTCGATCCTTTAGATCCAAGATAGGCCAAAACCAACTTCTATGGTGCCTCTAATTCCACCATTTCATCATATGTCATACATATAAACTCATAGAATAAATTATCGATATGGTATCAAATTACCAATTATAGTTAATAAAGCATTTCTACTATTAGAAAACACTACATAGCTTATCAAATTTATCACAATTATCAGTGACTAAGATTAAATGCTAAAAACCCATTATTTCAAATTTGTATGTCGTAAACCAGGGTTAGGAGGTGATTTTCCAGCCACTTGTATTCATTCTAGCTTATTGATCTCATCCTTTTTTTAATTAAAGATAGGAGGTACGCATATTCATATCAACCTCCTCTCGTGGGCTAAAAATGCACGAAAAACATTATAGTCACCCTGGATATATCAACTAAGAAAGATTCAATAGACAAGGAGCAACGACTTAACATTCCTACATAAGGCACAAACATGAAAAGATTAAAAAAAATTAGGAATCACAAGTGAAAAATGGTAGCAAAGAATAAAAATATCAATGGTTAGGACTACTAGAAAAAGTAAAAAAAGAAATAGATAGCTAGGTTTGAAACACCATTTCCTGGTAATGGTGCCAGAAAGCTTGATGCACATACACTATAAATTTATAACCTTTATTATCACACTCTATTACATGGATCTGCAAGCACAAGGGCTTACAATGTAGTAGAGTAGGCAAGTCGGGAGTTGATCCTCAAAAAGTCAAGAAGGCAATAAGGATGGTTTATTTCTTTGGGTTCCTAACGTGAAGATTAAGGTTTTGAGGGTTAAAATGAAGAAACAACTAATGTTAATAAGTAATCTAATGAAGAAAGTAAGAGAAACTAGCTACACTAGCAAATTTGGGTTTCATGCCATTTAGACATAATCCAAACCCAATAACCAGGGTTAGAGCCAATCAAGGAGGGATTAGACTAACCAATCATTATACCACATGGTTAAACAATATTAACTTTTTTCTTTCTTTAATTATAAAGAAACTTGCGGAAACATGGACTTATCTGAACTAACAACATCAGATAACAACAAGAACTAACGAATATCTCGTTTGAACATAACATTAAAGGATACCACAAAATTTGACTCTTATATAAAAAAAGAGTTCTTACGTAATCATGCATCAACTACAATTGATTACAATCTATTCACATTTTTAATCTCTCATTCCTAGGATCCAGAGGAAGGATAAGAGACCGACTAGCTAAACTAACTACTTCTTCATAAGACCTCTTCTCGTCTTGATAAAAATATGGTTTCTGTCTCTTTTGGTGGAGTCGGTCCTTTACTTGAAAAAAAAATGTTTCGGTAGGTTGATGAGCTACTAGATCAGTGCATAGGAAATCAACAAGTAACCAAGATTAAGCAATTTAGTAATGTTCATAGTTTGGTAGTTTAAACGGCTAAGCAAGTCAATCAAAATCTTGACAACTTTAATCCAAGTAGATAGAATGTATAAACAACTCATCAGAGTAAATCACTAACTATTGGATTCTTTAATCCAATTATTATATTCCATTGGACTCACATGAGGTGTACTACAACAATTGAAAGCATCACAACAAGCAAAGATCTCACTATACAAGACTTAAAAGCATGTTCAGGTTCTTAAACCATTAATCTCAATACCACATCTGCAACTAGAATCGCCATGTCTACCTCTCAGTGTCTAATGGGAGCAACCACATATCTAGACTCCTCCTCTAAACTTGGATACTCAAGTGAAGAGTCAAAACACTTTGGCTTGTTGTACATTAGTGGTCCAACCAAGGATGACCATCGATCAACACAACTCTACACTAGTGGACCTACCGAAGATGTCCATTGATCAATAACACATGTGCCACCAGAACCGCCAGTTGGTGTTGGGTACCACAAAACTATAAGGAGTCTACCTAGACCCCTACACCCTACCGATGTACTTAGACTTACCTCGATCTGGACAAAATATCTCCAAATAGGAGCACGTTTCCACCCCACAACATAGGCCTCTCGTGTGGATTCTATGTTGTCGAGGGCATGTATCATCTAATGACATTTAATTGATCTAACAAGATTCATTGTTGTTAATCGTTACTCTATTTTTTGTCAATTAAGCATTTAACAATAATCACAAAAATCATCTAACTAAATTGCAACTTTCATGATTCGTGTAAACCATAATTTGATCCTTTAGATCCGGAATAGGGCAAACCCGCCTTCTCTGGTGTCTCGAAATCCACCATTTTATCACATGTTATACATAATAATTTGCGTATTAAACTTTCAATATGGTATCACATCACCAATTATAATTAATAAAGCATTTCTACTACTAGATATTACTACACAAACTTATCAAATGTGTCATTGTTATCACAAACTAAGATTCAATATTAAAAACTAGTATTTCGAATTTATATGTTGTAAATCAGGGTTAGGAGGATATTTTTCACTCACGTGCATGCATTCTAGGTTGTTGAACTCATCCTTGACCTAACTAGGCTCAGAATCTAGCTCATCCTAGTTCGATCCAGGCTTTAGACCTCGATAACTCGTCTAAACAGCCTATCAGTAGATTTACCGTCCTAGAAGAAGATCTTCTAGATGTAGAAGATGAAGAATGAAGGTTAATCAAAACATTTAATTAATGAATCAGGGAGCTCCGAGAAAGGGAACATGAAGAAAAGGAAGGATCAATGATCAAGAACTATTTACCAAGTCAGGTCTATAATGAAACCTTTTATTTATGTTGTTCTTCTCATTCTTCCCAAATATCTCCCAAAATTTCACCTTCTAGTTCGTCCTTTCTGTGGTTTATGGCTTTGTTTGAGTATAGGATTGAAAAAGAAATCAGATGAAACTAATTATGTTGAATTCTGACAAGTATTGTAAAAATTATGGCCGATTTTGTGATTGGTTATTCTTGGTGGTTACGCTGGTCAACCATCGGCCAACCATACATTTGCACCATGATAAGCCCACTATTAGAAGGCCTAGAATGCCCGCCGTTGGAAGGCCCACCAATAAATTGTCAACTGATGGTAAATTGGGGTGAAAACTAAAAGTGTCACAACTTTCTCATTTTAACTATGTTTTGGTTCATTCCTTTTGTATTGGATTCACAATTGAGTTGTATACCTTTATACAACAAAATTTTGATCAAATTATTAATTATTAATTTATTTGTTAATTAATTCCTTAAATATCTATAATGTTCTCCACATACATGTGTGGGCTATTACTATATCAACTAGAGTTCAATTGATGTACTCACAACACATATTTTATTTAATTTATCAAAGAACAAGTTTAAGTTAACTAAATACATAAATCAACCACTCAATAATACATCATATTAATAAAGATATAATTAAAACCAAAATTATCTTAAATATTAAACTTACTAGTAAAGTATGGTATGTGCTGTAACGACTCCCCCTCCAATAGAAATTTCTTCTCAAAATTCCTAGAAGAGGAAGGGATGATTGTTACGCATATCCGACTTTAACTCCCATGTAGCTTCTTATACACCATGGTTCCTCTAAAGGACTTTCACTAAGGGACATCTCCTTCTTATAAGATTTTGAATCCTATGATTTAGAATTTTTATAGGATATTCAACAAAGGAGGTATCTTCTCTTATTTGTACTGGTTCTAAGTCTATGATCTTCTTTGTACCTAGATTACACTTATTCAACATGGATACATGAAACACATCATGTAAGTTGGCTAGTTCAGGAGGCAAATCAATTTTACATGCTACTGCTCCAATTCTTTGAATGATTAGATAGGCAGCCATGTATATAGGAATTAGTTTACCTCGCTTTCCAAACCTTAGTACATCTTTCCATGGTGAAACCTTAAAGTAAACCTCATCCCAAACCTCAAATTGGAGTGATCTACGCCTTTTCTCTATGTAGCTTTTTTTGTATGTTCTATGCAGCTTTCAACTGTTGTTTGAACATAGATATCTATTCTGTTGTTTCTTCCACCAACTATAGACCTAGAAATTGCCTTTCTCCCACTTTAGACAAGAAGATAAGTAATATACACTTTTTTTCATATAGAGCTTCATAAAGTGCTACGTCTAAACTAGAATGGTAACTATTATTATGGACAAACTCCACAAGACTAAGATGATCATCCAACTGCCACTACACTACAAAACACATACTTTCAACATGTCTTCTAGAATTAGAATGGTCTCTTCTAACTGTTCATCTGTCTGAGAATGAAATCTTGTGCTAAACTTCAATCTTGTTCCCAAGGAATGATTCAACAGATTCCAAAATCTATATGTGAATTTGGGATCTCTGTCAGATATTATAGAAACTGGTATCCCATGCAATTTGACTTTCTCTTCTATATAGAATTTGACTAACTTTGGCATTTCCCATGTTTTATTAACAGGTATAAAATGAGAATACTTAGGTAGTCTATCTACAATTACCCATGTAGAGTCAAATCCACATGGTTTCCTAGGTAATACAAGCATAAAATCCATAATAATATGCTCCCATTTCCATTCAGGAATAGGAAGTGATTGCAGAGTTCCTGTTGGCTTCATATGTTCAACCTTGACTTGCTGACACACACCACACTTAGCTACACATTGAGCCACATATTTCTTCATACCTGACCACAAATACAATTCTTTAAGGTTTTTCTACATTTTTGTATTACCATAATGCATTGCATACATAGAAGAGTGTGCTTCATCAAGAATTTGTTGCCTTAATTTTGGATCACTCGGCACACATAATCTATTTTGTTGATACAATATCCCTTCACTTGAATATATGGATTTTTTTTCTCTTCCCTTCTTTCATATCATGCATGATTTGTTGTAATTTATTGTCACTCTATTGAAGCTCCTTGATCTGATAATAAAATGTAGGTTTTATCTACATCTATTTAATTGTCCTGCCTTGTTCTAACACACTTAAGTCTAATTTCATCTCTCTCATCTTGACCAGTAAGTCTCTTTTTACACATTCTATGAAAAAAAAATTGTAGATGATGTTAACTTCCCACTCAGAGCATCATCTACAACATTGTCCTTTCCAGGGTGATAATAAATGGTAACATCATAATCGTTTATAAGCTCTAACCATATGCATGATATCAGGTTGAGATCCTTTTATGTGAAAATGTACTTTAAACTCTTATGTTTATTAAAGACCTGACATGACTCACCATAGAGATAATGACACCATGCCTTTAAGGCATGTACTACTACTTCCTATTGGGTTTTAGGGGAGACAGAGAAGGCAGCGGAAACAAAAATTTTCTCCCCCAACCCATACCGAGGAAATGCATCAACGTCTATATAATAGGAAAGGATGGTTTGTGGAATCATACCTTGTCCCGAGGCTTGCTCGGCGACAATACCTCGCGCAATGCGCGGTTTTCAACTCCGGTCTTGGACGGTGTCTGTGCAGCTCCTGGTCGCACCGGGACTGACGAATCCTCCTCCTACCGGACTGTCGGATGACAGTTGTCCTCCTAAGCGGCAGTGTCCTCCCGCCTCTGTAGTAGTCCACACGGACCACCTGGAACTCCACTCTCCTTGTCCCACAAGGAAGTGGAAGGAGTCGCACCCTCCTGTTGACGTACTAGTCGCCAACACACTCTCCTGCTACCAGTTGCAACTGCAGTTCTCCTTCCCTTGCTGCACCTCCCTTTTGCGGGAAGCACTTGCTCGGGATCTCTCACGGTTACCAAAACCAGAGAGAACGACAACTTCGCAAAGCAACCGGCTTGCATTGAGTTGTACTTTGAGAAGCCCCCAATACCCCTATATATATAGGCGGGTCATGGGACAGGGTTCTCTGTGCCCGGCAATACGGGACTAAAGCAGGAGTAGAAGGGTTCGAGAATTTTCCACAAAAAGCAACCGGTTCGCAACTTGAAATGATCGGTTCACAACTGAACTGATCGGTTCAGCCATTGAGCCGATCGGTTGGACCTGAGCCGATCGTTTGGGGCACTCCAACCGATCGGTTGGTGCCCTGAACCGATTGGTTCATGGTCCTAATCCGGCTCAAAAAGACTTTCCTTGTTTCGTTCTCAATTGGTATCGTATACCAATGTTATTCCCAATTGAATTGGGCAATTTGAAACCAAAGGAAAATTCTTGCCGACATGACTTTCCCAACTGGTCGGTTGCACCAGTTGAGCTGGTCGGTTCAACTCTTGAACCGGTCGTTTCAACCTGGGCATGAGCCGATCGGCCTGGACACTCCAGCCGACCGGTTCAGCACCTCAGCCGATCGGTTCATCACATGAGCCGATCGGTTGGGAGCACAGGTTGGGCAAAATCAGTCAATTGCGATTTCAATCAATCCGATACTCCAATCAATGCGTCCAACACCTTGAACCATATGATATTGAGCTATCGACTGATTGAGTGTTTAATTGAACTACTAAACTCCTTTAGTAATCAATCTAAACATTGCTTTGTGGACAAAACTCCTCTTCCAGGTTAAATCCTATGTGTGTGACCCTGCAGGTCCATTTCACGTTGGCAGTGAAAGTCCATAACACTTATGACTTCACAAGCAAAGAGCGGTGCCTAGTCACACATCATTGCTACCCAAGTGAAAGTAGAAAGTTGGAGAACAACTTTCATCCTACAATCCGTGAATGGTGTTACAGTGAATGTATAATTCCTTTGTCACTGATACCCCGAATGAACTCGAGGCATGGAACAGTCATCCTGTCAACGTTCATTCACTTTCTTGATCTCAGAGTAGATTGAAGGAGATATGTATGACATCAATATCACATACTGATTCACACATGCGTGCGCACGCCTATCTCAATCCTACTCATCAAGTGGCCTTGGATATCAAACTCCCTCAGGAGGGACAAATCCCATATCTATCACTCACCCCTCAAAAGCCCCATGTGTCAAAGCCACCCAATCATCACCTTTATAACAACCCATGTTTCAGGACTGCGTTTGATGATGTCAAAGTGTGCCCAACGACATGTGTTGAGTGCAGTGATTTTAGGTCTAAGAATCACACTCACCACCATCACTGTGAGTACTGACTGTGACTACCATCTTATGGTTCCATGTGTCAAACTCACGGTGGGTCTGTCCGGTACACTTGTTCTCTAACAAGTACCTATGTGTTTGGTTTGATATCTCTATATCATGACTAATGAGATTCTGTCATCAACCAACACCACAATCTAGTCTTGTGTGTCATTGTTTTCTATCTACCTTCCACAATGACATCTGACTAGGGACATAACAAGAATGTACAAACTCTTAGCATCCGTATGATCTCATCGTTCAGGTCCTTAACCTGAAAGCATACGTCATTGAGTACTGTCATTCTCTAGACATTCAATCTGTTCTATCACTATCTCATATGACTGAACCAGAATGAATTGGAAGCTTGCCTTTGATGTTTATCATATCAATCTTAATGTATCCCACCAATCATCCCATGATTGGCTCTCAGGGCATACATACCAACAGACTCCCACTTGCACTGCGAGCCAATCACTCTTGAATCATATTCATAGTGATCTTCAAACATGTCCCACATGTCACTGTGCTCTAGTGCCAACATAGTGAGTAATGGCAACACCTTGCCAAAGTCAGTATAAACTGCATGTCTCTTATCTCTTCGATGTACGTCACACGTATGAGATGGAGTTGCCGTAATATGCGATCTAGTATTCCTTTGCTAACCTTTAGCCACATTGCATGATCAAGGATTCCAAACTTGTCATCAATGAGTGGAATATAAGTTCATCTCATGAACTATCAGATCCATACAGTATCCACTGATGTTCACTAACACACAGATACTCGACATTTCCCTTTTAAATGGTTTTATTGGAACACTTCCAATTATTAACAAACTTTCACTTTTATACATCCTATGTATATTTTGCTATTTATTCTCTGTCTTTTCGGAAGTTCGCATCAATGTAACTCTTTACATCGAACTCTTCCTTATCTCCATAGAACTAGTACTTCCCAAGTACTTATCAAGTTCTTATGGTATTCCAGTAACCCTTACTGGAAGTAGACAGACATCCACTCGTCATGTCCTACATACGAGTTATCAGGATGAGCACATCATATTGCCATGTCCTACATACAAGATGATGAATGCATTTTATTCTTGCCATGTCATACATGCAAGACAATGGGATGATTACATACATGATAGATCCATATCTATTCTTAGTGTTCCCATTCTTCATAAGAATTGGACACTTGGCCTTGGGATGCTAACTCCATGTAGCATGGACAAGTTTTCTCCCACTGAATCTGTGCATACTGAACACTTCAGTACAGATTGCCAATGTATGCTCTCTCCTTTTTCAGGTCAAGAGGTTTTTCGAGAACTATCTCTATAGATCTCTATTCCTATCACATAGGAAACTTCTCTATCTTCCTTAAAGATAATTTCCACTTTTGGATTTCCATTCTAGAACAATTCCATTTCACATCAATATGTGGAATGTGAATACGCTCCCACTAAATCACAGATCCCTTCTTTATCTTTGACATGTCAGTCAAACCCTTTGACTATATCATCAAAGTAAAGATCCAATTCTGAGTTGCTTGTACTCAATCAATCACATTGATTAGTCCATTGTAACTTATAGACTTCATTTGCATTAGTGGATTCATAAACCTTATATGTTGTGTCACGTACACATCCTTGTTTTATTCCTCATAGGAATGTGGTTTTAGTATCCATATGCCAAATGTCTCAGTCATTAAGTTGCAATCAACAAGCATCATCCTTCTCAAAATGTTATCCATGTGTCTTAACACTTAAGACTCATTTGCACTTATGGATTTCATCCAATGAGTGCTACCATCAAGGTCATACCTTATGGTTCACATGGAAATCATTTAGGATGTAATGATCATAATTCATAACTCAAAATTCGGTTCCTCATATTCATCTAGATAGTTGACTCATCACATGAACAACTCATCACATAGATAATTGAGGTGTATCTGTTAAGGACATAAGAACTCACAACCCTTGTGATTCTTAATTTCCTTTATTAGTGTGGGGTATTCTCTTATTAAGAAGAATTCAGTTATTTGATAATCATTCGCTAACTCCTTAGAGTATGATTCCTTCTTGATTTAGACATCACCATGCCTTAATCATGAGTTCACTATGATACATTATCATAATCACTCGTAAGGATCTCAAACATTTGGTTCAAGTGTTTCATTCATTGATGTCATCAAGAATTAACACTTTACCAAATTTGCATTTCATCTATGAAAATCTTGAACACTTCAAGATATTCATATTGGTATTTCTCTAAACACCATTTGAAGTATTAGCATTTGTTCCAATTGGTATGCAAATACATCACATGTATTATACCTAATAGGATAATCACTCTCCCACTACCTTTAGTGAAGATTGATTAATCATGTCCAAGATATTCATGTCTCTTAATGGTTCTCTAACCAAAAGAGTCTAGGTTTATCCATCATATGGAAACTAGAAATGAATTTCTCATGATTGATGCTAATTTGATTGTTTGAGTTATCAATAACTTTAGGTATCATTTTATCTTATGCATACCATGTATCACAAGATAAACAAGGCATTGCCACAAAGATCATATCTTTGAGATTGAATCATCAACTTTATTAATTGCCATCATTGTCATACAATATGCAATAATAAAGTGTTTCTATCTATTGGCAATATATGAAATAGCAGTTCTCAACTCTATTTCGTGCCCTTTAGGCTGAAATAAACTGAAAGATACTCATATCTATGGCAGCAACACTTGCTCCAATGATGGGTATTTCTTTCTTGGTCCTTTCGCAAAGGCCATCACTTCTTTGCGGATATTGCATATCATATATGACATATCCATATCTTGGTATCATATACCTCGGATAAAGAAGTGGTTCATTTCATGATACCTTAGGTGGAGATCTCCATCCCCTCCTTCATCTTCTTTTGTTCTTCCAGATATAGAGGGCAATCCCTCATACACCCTTTCCCCATGTGCCTTGAGGCTGAAGACGGCTTGGATTTCTGGCTAGCATTAGAACACTTCTTAGCTTTGCCCTTGTCCTTGCCCTTAAGAATTACCTTTTCTTTGATCACATCAAAGATTATGGTTTGTCTTTCTTCATCTTTGCCTCTACTATCCTTAACATGTCTAACAACTCTGTCAACGCTTGTCAAAGTTGTTCATGTTGTAGCTTATCATGAATTGTATGATCCTCGCAACATTTGCAGTATCATACCTATAGCCAACTCTTGGCTCAGATGGAATCCTTCTTAGTCAGGTCTTTCCACATACCCAATCACATTGAGTGTGTGAATACCTTACTGGATCTCCTTCTATCATGCCATACTAGGACAGTGTTTTGGAGACATCATATGTCTCATGTTGTCTCTACAACTCACAGTTCAGAGAACACAACATCAAGCACTCCTCATCAATGTCATCCTCAGTATGCTTCCATAAGCATACTTTCAGCCATTGATGTGGTGGGATCGAGTTCATCTGGTATAACTAGGACTTAGAGCTTTCGTTCTTTTATTGAGAACACTTCTCATCATCATCCTAACCAGTCGTGGAATTATTCCCATTTAATTTGTTTGTCTTAAAGACCCATCACAAATAAAGTGATTTGTTGATTAACCATTTATATTAACAAAAGGAAATATATGCAATTTTAGTTCAAAACTCTTTTTGACTTGTTTGATTGATTTGAAAAGTTGACGATAAAATTAGGCCTTTAATTAATTATCGCTCCCACTATTTTAGTTCAAATTGATAGCCCTCACCATCAATTCGGAAGATTGCAGCGTACAACCTTCTAGTGGGCAAGATCCTGAAATCCTCTAAGCCATGGACCAGCTAGGGCTGTCACCCACAACATAGATCTCTCAGGTAGGCAACTTTTGCCAATTGCATCATATGCAACTCTTGATAAGATGTCATAGACAACTCTTTGCAATGATCGTCTCCATGCCTCAAGGTACTAGATCCCATATAGATCACCTTGTTAAGTCCGACCCAAAGCAAACACGATGAATATGCACCCTGCTAGGGCAGACCCACACATTCATCCTTCACGCTTCCACGAGGTAGACGGTGCACCACGCTAGGGCGTGCCCACACTTGGTTGAACAAGCTTTTCACGTGTGTCGCATTTGGAAGGCATCTAAAACTTAATATTTTAATGAGGGATTTGGTTTTATATACATATACATATCCAATCACCACAATACATAGTACATATCATATACATACTATATCCCACAGAAAACATGCACAAACGATAAAAAGCGATGATTATGGCCATCCTAATGTGATTCCTCGAGCCAAGAGGAATCACGGTCATCTAAGTCAACATCACATGCAACCTGTACAAGATGAACATCTGTGCCTTTCCATCCGAGTTGATCAACTCATCACATGAATGATCTGTACTCTCCAGCCGGTCGTATGGGTGCTACCAGCCGATCGGTTGGCTCCTCCAACCGATCGGTTCGCCTGGTCGTCGTGCATCTCGTCATGTCCGCCACCCGCTCGTCTCGCTCCTTGAACCGGTCATCAACCGATCGGTTCACTCCTTGAACCGACCATTTGGAACATCAACCGATCGGTTCACACCTTGAACCGATCGTTTCAGCTGTCGTCTTGATGTTCGCCGGTCTTCGACATAATAGGAAATAAAATCTATCCTATTTATTACATTGCTTTAAAAGAAGAAACCCCGAGTTACATTCGGGGGGAGCAAAGGTAGGAAAGAATCTCGAATTATTTCGAGTTACATCAGGAATAAGAGAGGGAAGATCGGTGCGCAGACCGAGATGCAAGCAACCACAAACAACCACACACAAATAGGGGTTTATAGGCCATAATCACGCTACACACATCCACCACAAAACTCGTTTAAGGGCGACGCGTATCGAGTGCATTAATAATACATATCATATATGTAATTTGGGATTTGTAGATTTAGGATTGGACATGCATAAAGCCGATATTATTCGCATCGCATGCAATAAATAAAGGCGACAAACCAAAATCGATCATATCGATATTCCTAAAATATAGAGCAGTTGACGTGGCTCTGATACCACTTTTGGGTTTTAGGGGAGACAGAGAAGGCAGCGGAAACAAAAATTTTCTCCCCCAACCCATACCGAGGAAACGCGTCAACGTCTATATAATAGGAAAGGATGGTTTGTGGAATCATACCTTGTCCCGAGGCTTGCTCGGCGACAATACCTCGTGCAATGCGCGATTTTCAACTCCGGTCTTGGACGGTGTCTGTGCAGCTCCTGGTCGCACCGGGACTGACGACTCCTCCTCCTACCGGACTGTCGGATGACAGTTGTCCTCCTAAGCGGCAGTGTCCTCCCGCCTCTGTAGTAGTCCACACGGACCACCTGGAACTCCACTCTCCTTGTCCCACAAGGAAGTGGAAGGAGTCGCACCCTCCTGTTGACATACTAGTCGCCAACACACTCTCCTGCTACCAGTTGCAACTGCAGTTGTCCTTCCCTTGCTGCACCTCCCTTTTGCGGGAAGCACTTGCTCGGGATCTCTCACGGTTACCAAAACCAGAGAGAACGACAACTTCGCAAAGCAACCGGCTTGCATTGAGTTGTACTTTGAGAAGCCCCCAATACCCCTATATATATAGGCGGGTCATGGGACATGGTTCTCTGTGCCCGGCAATACAGGACTAAAGCAGGAGTAGAAGGGTTCGAGAATTTTCCACGAAAAGCAACCGGTTCGCAACTTGAAATGATCGGTTCACAACTGAACCGATCGGTTCGGCCATTGAGCCGATCAGTTGGACCTGAGCCGATCGTTTGGGGCACTCCAACCGATCGGTTGGTGCCCTGAACCGATCGGTTCATGGTCCTAATCCGGCTCAAAAAGACTTTCCTTGTTTCGTTCTCAATTGGTATCGTATACCAATGTTATTCCCAATTGAATTGGGCAATTTGAAACCAAAGGAAAATTCTTGCCGACATGACTTTCCCAACTGGTCGGTTGCACCAGTTGAGCCGATCGGTTCAACTCTTGAACCGTTTGTTTCAACCTGGGCATGAGCCGATCGGCCTGGACACTCCAGCCGACCGGTTCAGCACCTCAGCCGACCAGTTCATCACATGAGCCGATCGGTTGGGAGCACAGGTTGGGCAAAATCAGTCAATTGCGATTTCAATCAATCCGATACTCCAATCAATGCGTCCAACACCTTGAACCATATGATATTGAGCTATCGACTGATTGAGTGTTTAATTGAACTACTAAACTCCTTTAGTAATCAATCTAAACATTGCTTTGTAGACAAAACTCCTCTTCCAGGTTAAATCCTATGTGTGTGACCCTGCAGGTCCATTTCACGTTGGCAGTGAAAGTCCATAACACTTATGACTTCACAAGCAAAGAGCGGTGCCTAGTCACACATCATTGCTACCCAAGTGAAAGTAGAAAGTTGGAGAACAACTTTCATCCTACAATCCGTGAATGGTGTTACAGTGAATGTATAATTCCTTTGTCACTGATATCCCGAATGAACTCGAGGCATGGAACAGTCATCCTGTCAACGTTCATTCACTTTCTTGATCTCAGAGTAGATTGAAGGAGATATGTATGACATCAATATCACATACTGATTCACACATGCGTGCGCACACCTATCTCAATCCTACTCATCAAGTGGCCTTGGATATCAAACTCCCTCAGGAGGGACAAATCCCATATCTATCACTCACCCCTCAAAAGCCCCATGTGTCAAAGCCACCCAATCATCACCTTTATAACAACCCATGTTTCAGGACTGTGTTTGATGATGTCAAAGTGTGCCCAACGACATGTGTTGAGTGCAGTGATTTCAGGTCTAAGAATCACACTCACCACCATCACTGTGAGTACTGACTGTGACTACCATCTTATGGTTCCATGTGTCAAACTCACGGTGGGTCTGTCCGGTACACTTGTTCTCTAACAAGTACCTATGTGTTTGGTTTGATATCTCTATATCATGACTAATGAGATTCTGTCATCAACCAACACCACAATCTAGTCTTGTGTGTCATTGTTGTCTATCTACCTTCCACAATGACATCCGACTAGGGACATAACAAGAATGTACAAACTCTTAGCATCCGTATGATCTCATCGTTCAGGTCCTTAACCTGAAAGCATACATCATTGAGTACTGTCATTCTCTAGACATTCAATCTGTTCTATCACTATCTCATATGACTGAACCAGAATGAATTGGAAGCTTGCCTTTGATGTTTATCATATCAATCTTAATGTATCCCACCAATCATCCCATGATTGGCTCTCAGGGCATACATACCAACACTTCCAACTCAAGATCATGTGTGGGATAGTTCTCTTCTTTCTTCTTAAGTTTTTTATAAGTGTAAGCTACCACATTTCTTTCTTGCATAAGAACACATCCTAATACTCCTCTAGATGCATCACAGAACACCACATATTTTTATCTGCCTCTCATAAAATCAAAATTGGTGTTGGGGTTAACTTATTCTTTAATGTTTAAAAATAATGCTCACAAGTTTCATACCAAATGCAAGGCACGCCCTTCCTTGTCAAACATGTAAGAGGTGATGCTAAAACACTAAAGTTCCTTATGAACCTCCTATAATACCAACTAACCCAAGAGAACTTCTTATCTTAGTAGGTGTTGTAGGTTGCTCCCACTTAAGAATTGATTCTATTTTCTTAGGGTCTACATTGTCTACCCCTGATACTACATGTCCAAAAAAAGAACTTCAGCCAACGAGAACTCATATTTACTAAATTTTTCATAAATTTGATGTTGCCTCAACAACTATAGGGTTATCCTTAGATGTTGCTCATGTTGTTCTTCATCTCTGGCATATATAAGGATATCGTCGATAAACACTACTACGAACTAGTCTGGATACAGTCTAAAAACCCGATTCATCATGTCTTTAAAACTTGTAGGGGCATTCGTCAGTCCAAAAGACATAACTACAAACTCATAATGTCCATATCTTGTCCCTTCCTATTCATCATGTCTTTAAAACTTATATAGGCATTCGTCAGTCCAAAAGATGTAACTACAAACTCATAATGTCCATATCTTATCCTGAAGTCTAACTTAGGTACGTCTGGTGCCTTTATTCTCAAATGATGATAACCTGACTTGATATCTATCTTTCAAAATATTGTTGTTCCACACAACTGATCAAATAGATCATCAATCTTGGGAAAAGGATATTTATTCAGAATGGTTATCTTATTTAGTTGCCTTTAGTATATGCATAATCACATAGGTCCATTCTTCTTTTTTAGTAAAAGCATTGGAGCTTCCCAAGTTGATGTATTAGGTTGAATTAAACCATTGTCCAAAAAATTGTTTAACTGAGTTTTTAATTCATTTAACTATGTGAGTATCATTCTATAAATTGTTAATTCTATTGGGTGACTATAAGGTATGATTTGTATCTCAAAATCAACATCGCTCTGTGGAGGTAGACCTAGTAACTCATTAGGAAAGACATCTCGGTACTCACATACTACTAGAATATCATTTATATTAACTGTTGTTTTCTCCGCTTTTATATCTACCACATGTTCTAAAATGGCCTCACACCCTGTTTTCATCATCTCATCAACTACAACAATTGATATTGTGCATGTAGGTAAGACTTTCTTGTCTCCAACAAAGATACATGAAAAGCCACCTTGTTGGAAGATAGTTTTTTTATTCCAACAATCCAATTGGACATGATATGTCTCAAGGTAATCCATACTCAAAATATTTTGAAATTAATTAATATCCCAGGGAATTGGATTAACTAATATAGTATATCCACTAAAAATCAATAGACATCCAAGACATACTTTTGTCAAAACCTGTGATTCACCTATCGATACTCTTAACAACAACTCATAAGATACATCATGGGTTAAAAAAATTAATCCACTAACTAATAACCTCTGTATAAAATAATGTGTTGCACCAGGATCTATCAAAATTGTTATTGAAATGTTGTAAAAGAGAAACATCTCACATGTCACAACTTTGGGTGAAACTACATCTTTAGACAATGTCATTGATAAGAAGTGTCATGTTGCTCTCCCTCTACCATGTTGTCGTCTTTACCCACTACCGGTACTAGGTGCTACCCCTCTAGTATTCAATTCTACTCAAGAACTTGCCCCTCTAACTGGAGCCTATCTTTATGAAGTCTGAAATTATAATTACGAACCTTGTTCTGAAATATAATGAAGCTTTGGGTTGTCCCTATTTATATGCCCCGTCTATCCATAGTGATAACGTGTTTGAGTATTTATCCCCAATACTAACCATAGTGTATCCTACCACGGTTGTCACACATGGATGCATCATGTCTCTGTAGACCTGTCACTGACACTGGCGGTGTTGAAGACCTACATGAAGGTGTCCAACTAGGTGGCGTATTCCATCATCTGGAACTGAATTTTCCTCCATTCTATGAAGAACTAGATCCTTCTCTTCTAAAAGAACCAAGTCCTCATCCTATCTTAAGAAAGAAACCACCACCTCCTTTGTATCCACCACTACTCTGTCCTCCTCTACTGAAGTCTCCATATCTTTTTCTACCTTCAGACTACTTATCAGCATTAACTAAGTCTTCTATACATCTTGCAACCTCCACAAATTCTCCAAAATTTTCTCCATCTCTTCTCCCAATAGTAGATAGGGTATGTTGAATATCAAATCTTAAATCTCCCTGGAATCCCCTACATTTCTCTATATCATTTGGTACCAGCTGAGGACAAAACTTAGCTAACCTTATGAAATATGCCTCACATTTTCCAATTGGCATGTTGCCATGTCTAATATTCTCCTACTGTCTGATCTTGTTAATTAGGAAGGTAAGAGGAAAATACTTAAGGTGAAACTCATCCACAAAGTACCTCCATGTCATCACCATATTTCTCCTCTTATCTTGTACTCCACATCAGCATAACTCAACATTTCCTTAAGTATATATACAACATGGTTGATTTGCTTATCCTCTGATAACTCCATAAGGTGAAAAGCCTTTTCCAGCTGTCATAGCCATATATCTGCCACTGACGGGTCTGTTGTTCCAAAAAAAAAATCCCACCAAGATTCTTAACCAACTCATAGGATCTCATCAGGTCCTTACTGAAAGATGAAGACCTCTTGTCCATCTTATATTTTTCTTTTGTCCCCAGAAAAAATATGATACATCCTTGTCGATTCATCCCTATCTTCTCGACCTTGATCCATTCCTCAAGGGTCAAGTCCACAGTGGATCTCAGCTTATGCCTAACTAAGAGAACCTCCTCTTCCTGCCATCTGCATATCCATATCAGAATACATCTATTAGAAAATTGCAGCTTAGAGAGGAAAACATCCTAATACTATTGGTCTCTTATCGTCCCTATCCCAGACCTAAACTCAATTTAGGTTCAACCTATGTTCTGATACCAAAAAAGTTGATGCGACCCACATCCACTAACCACGGCTAGAGATCGTCAATGTAAAAGAAATCACTAGCTAGACTATCTACTTCTTCATAAGATATCTTCTCTAGTCTTGATAAAAATTGACTTTTTCCTCTTGTGATGGAGCTGGCCCTATACCTAAAAATGTTTCAGTAGGTTGATGAGCTACTGGATCAGTGCTTACAAAATCAACAAGTAACCAAGATTAAGCAATTCAGTAATATTCATAGTTTAGGAGTTTAAGCATATAAGTAAGTCAATCAAAATCTTGACAGCTTTAATCCAAGTAGATAGAATGTATACACAATTGATGAGAGTAAATCACTAACTAATTATTTGTTTCTTTAATTCAATTATAATATGACATTGGACCCACATGAGGTGTTCCACAACATGAATGCATTACAACAAGATAAGATCTCACTGTATAAGACTTAGAAGCATGCCCATGTTCCTAACTCTTTAATCTCAATACCATGTCTTTAGCTAGAATTACCACGTCTGGCTCTAGATGGCTAATGGGATCCATCAGATATCTAGATTTCTTCGCTAAACTTGGGTAATCGTAAGGAGAGTCAAAGCAATCTGGCTTGTTGTGCATCAGTGGTCCTAGTAAATATGACCACTTATTAATACAACTCTGCACCAATATACCTATTGAAGATGTCTAGTGATCTGTAACATAGGTGCGCCACCATCCCCATTAGTGTTGACTACCACAAAACTATAACAATTCTACCCTCACTGGCCTAGACTCCCACACCCTACGAGTGTTCTCTATCTTACCTTGATTTAGACAAAATACCTCTAGTTAGGAAGCATGTTTCCTTCCCACAACAGATTCCTCATGTGATGATTCTACAGTGTTCATGGCATCTATCATCTAATGATATTTAATTGATCTAACAAGATTCATTGTTGTTACTAATCATTATCTATTTTCATTAATTAAGTATTTAGCAATAATTACAGAAATCATTTGAGTAAATTGCAACTTTCATAATTCTCGTAAACCATAATTCGATCCTTTAGATCCAAGATAGGCCAAAACCAACTTCTATGGTGCCTCTAATTCCACCATTTCATCATATGTCATACATATAAACTCATAGAATAAATTATCGATATGGTATCAAATTACCAATTATAGTTAATAAAGCATTTCTACTATTAGAAAACACTACATAGCTTATCAAATTTATCACAATTATCAGTGACTAAGATTAAATGCTAAAAAACCATTATTTCAAATTTGTATGTCGTAAACCAGGGTTAGGAGGTGATTTTCGAGCCACTTGTACGCATTCTAGCTTATTGATCTCATCCTTTTTTTAATTAAAGATAGGAGGTACTCATATTCATATCAACCTCCTCTCGTGGGCTAAAAATGCACGAAAAACATTATAGTCACCCTGGATTAGCCACACGAAAGGAACTATAAGTACTACAGGCTCCACGAACTCAAGAAGCGTCTTCCCATCTTGTGGAAACATATGGGTCCCCTCATCTCTCCAAAATTGTCATCCCTCATAAGCACATATGCAATAGGCTTGGTTCCATGCAAACAAAGTGTACTTTGAGGTTACATCCCCAAACACTGAGTTCCTTAGGGAACGAATTCACTAACTTAGGAACAAGGGTGTCGACAATTGCCATCTCATCTAGATTCAATCAAAGCTCTCTTATGAAGGTTCTATCTCTCCAGGGCTCTTTGGATTGTCCTCACACTATCCCAAAGACCAACACATCATCCACCATAATAACTGAGGTTGTGATGTTCTTGTCGTGGAAATCTTGAGCACAACAAGGCAGACACAGATGTAATCCAAAACATGATATTCCTCATAAATCCAAAATCTAAATGCAAGATAGATGTACCCATGTGTGTTCCAAACAATAATTTCCACCCATCTTCTCTTGTTGTCCTCAACATCTCTACCTTTTCCTATCGTGAGGTTAAGTTTGAGGTTTTCCAAGTCTGATGGACTCCATCTGAATAGAACAATGTTCTTCATGCTCTGTTGGGGATCTATAAACTCATTCTCATAAAGTGTGTTATAGAAACCAGAGATTATGTAACCCTGAATATCCTCTTGGTCAGGTATATATTCACCACCATTGCTATGTATGTCCAGTGATTATGGGGGTCAATTGGTTTGTTTCCGAACCTGTTGTTGCAATGGAGTTTCCAAATAGACCAAACAAAGATCGCCTCCAGTTCACGTGTCAGCCAAGATCTTGTTACTGATGCCAAATGCCAATTGAAAATAGAGAAGAGGTCACTGACTGATCTCTGTATAGGATTGTCAATTGAGACATTGAATCGAAGCCAGAAGAACGTAGCCAATTGACTTTTAAAGAACAAGTGGTGTCGATTCTATCAGGGGGGTCACAACACGAGCACCTGGATACCACTCGAATGTGGAAATGAGCAATATTGTCGTCCATTAGCAAAGCTCGATGTGCAACTTTCCATATAGTCATACCGGCTCTGGGCATGTTGAGGTCTGCTAACCACGCCATTCAGTTCTGTGGAACAAAATTTTCCTACCCAGAGATCCACCTCTTCACAGACCAAAGAGTGAATTCGCACTCTCCTCTCCAAGGTCCAAACAAGGTAGTCCTCAACCTCCATAACTATTGCTCGAGAAGACCTAATCTACTCTAGACCTTCATCATTAATAAGGTGCACTAGAGTGTCCCCATCCTAGTCTCATCCCTCAAGGCCAGGAATCTCTAACTTTGAAGTCTCTCGCTCTGTCTGCTATCGTAATGGCATGGTTGCTCAACATTGACTCACATCATCGTGAATCCTAGAGCAAGATATCACCCTTCCCAACCAACCATCTATAGCTAGGAAGGAACTCTAGAAACACATGTCAAATCTTCTTCTAGAATGGAGATGTTAATGCTCCCATCTTTAGGCATGGAGGGTAACAACATGCCCAGTTCTTGAAGTCAGATGTATACTTCCTTCTACAAAACACTGCCCATATCGAAATCCCAACAAATACCTCCCAACATTCCTTGTAAATGTATGTTTCTTCTCTGATTTTGAGTGAGTTGAAATCGAGACCCCCTCGATCCACCAGTGTGGCAACTCGGTCCCATGCGACCCAAGCTCTCCAATTTTTGCTCGCGCATTCCACCTAAAGGAACTTGGACATCATGGATTCAAAACTCTTATTGATCCCAACCAGGATTCATGTTGTTGTTGCCATGTATGGTGTGGTAGAGGTAAAAACATGTGTTATCAATAGTTTCCTCCCTACAAAAGAGAGCAATTTTGCTTTCCAACATGAAATCTTTCTTGCCATCTTCTCTATCAGGAACTCAAAATGGGCTACAGTGGTCCTACCATAAACAATCAGTGTGCCTAGATAGATACGTGAAACATTCCTCTGCTAACTCAACATGTAGGGATACCACCACTGGTAGTGGTCTAGCAGGGTCCAAAAATCATGTCAAACAAATTGACTTGTTCCTGGTGGCCAACTGCCCAGTGAAATTCTCATATACTTGCATCACATCATTGATATAGTCCGTCGTAGGTTGGGTAGCATTAGAAAAGACCACTAAGTCATTTGCATATAGAAGAATCAGTGGGGCCATGCCTCTACCTTTAGTACTATACCTAGAAAGCTCGACCTCCATGATAGCTCGGGCGAACCTGTGGGAGAGGAGCTCTTCAAATATGATGAACAAGAAGGGAGATGTCAGATTGCCTTATTTCAACCCACAAAACAACTGAAAGAATCCGGCCGTGATTCTCCTATCATAATGTTGGCCCACAAATCCTTTAAAAAACTCAGGCAGAGGTGGATACATTCTGAGAGAAACCCAAATCACTCTAGGACCTTACTCAAAATATTCCAGTCAACTCATTCATATGCCTTTACAATATCATACTTGATGACCACATTTGGATGATCCCCTCCTTGTTTGAGATTGTGAAGCAACTCCTTATTGAATATAATGTAGTTAGTGATATCTTTCCCTCTAATGAATGCCCCTTGGGAATCTGAGATCAATCTTGGTATCACCTCAGTGAGACAGTTACTGAGGGTTCTAGTAAGTATTCTTAGTGTTACATTCTCAATGGAAATCGGTCTGAAATCTTTCTTAAGATGTCACGATTGATCAATCTTGGGGATAAGCACAATGTAACGACACTGAAGGTTGTAGTGTCTGGGTTGACCCTTAAAGAAAGTTGATGCCAGTGCTATGAAGTCATTCTTAATACCCCCCCCCGCGACTAAGGAGAAACTCATGGTTATATTTGTCCATGGTCTTTGTTATTGTAACATCCCTGACCTGGGTTATGTACTAACCCTAGGTGTTTTGCCTAATAAAGTTGATTAGAGTCTTGCTTGTAATTCTTGAAAAGTAATTAAGGCTTTTGAGGAACTTATATTTCAATTTGAGTCCTTTTTGAATAATGTTGAAACATTGTTTTGTTTATAATGGACTAATGTGCAAATTACCCAAGTAGAGGGGTTAACTTGCAAATTGCACATATTAAGATATTCCTCTGATGTTGAGACATCATGAGTATGTATATGATAAAGGGGTATGGATCCACAAGCTTGGGTACCAAGATATAGCTTATAAAGCAATCCTTATGCTTTAAAACCTAGTTTTGGTGTAAAATGCAATTTACCCAAAACCTAGGGTCCAACATGTAAAATATACCCTCTAGACGATCTCTCATGTTTCTTGGCATCAAGTGGAGCAAATAAAATGAGAGGGGCGCCTCATTTGAATGATCATGAAGGAGAGAGAATCTTGATGTTAAGATAACCAAGATTTAAGCACAAAAGACTCTTTTTTTGTCGGTCAAAATGTGTGTTACTATTAATACCAAAAACTTTGGGCACTGGGTACCCCCATTACATAGGCAGGAGCTAAGAAGCTCAACAAGGATCAAACTCCCCATGCAGGGGGACACTCCAGAAACTAAACCAAAATGAGACTAAGAAGACAAATCAACTAAGCAAGCTAGGACCAGACAATCCTACCAAAAGAAGTCTATAACAAGCCACTATTACATGCATTCAGCGTACCCACAAATAGTAACAACAAAATGACATAGAACGAAAACTAGCAATCCTGCCTGTAACTAGCCATGAAGTCTCTGGTCTTCTTAGCTACTCCAGACCAGGTCTCTCACTGGCAAAACTCCAAAAGGACCTCTACCATATCAGCAATTACCCGAAGGTATATCCTGCACACAACAACAACATGGGCTAAGAAAGAAACAGGGGATCAAACCCCCTCTTAAACTCAACCCTCATGATGCACTTGACCGCATATCAACCAACACCTTGAAGGTGATCTAATCCAGCTGTAGTAGAGGAGACAAGAGCAATACAGGGTTCATCCTTTAGCTGACTACCGATTAATGTCCTTGAGCTAGACAACCACCGTTCCCCCACTTTCATTTGAAACAATCCCTGAATGTGTGGGATCCAAGAGAAACTCAACCCCTCTTTATCGGTCGGCAATCAATTGGAAACCAAAAACCTGCAAAACTCGACCTCACGCAACAGAAGAAATGATTAGGATGAGAAGAAGAACAAGAGCCTCCCTCTGAACCCAACCCCACCTAAGCCCATGTATGCACAGAGATCCCTTGTCGAACACCTTGAGGGCGAACAATCTCTTGGCTATGAAGAGCCACCTGACTCGATGAGGACCACCAGCCACAGGGCTGGAACTCGTAGGGTTCACGCAGTGTCACTGCCGGGGGGACAGCTGCAATCCCACCAAGGAACGCTAGTCGTCGCGGAAAAGGTACATCTCGACCCTGCACTGCCACACCAGAACAGGCAGGCGGGAGATCCGTCTCGCGCAGAGGAGCAGGTCCTCACAGAGAGACCGCTGGGGTACGTCCAAAAGCACAAAAGACTCTTTAATATGACTTAATGCAAAAAAAAGAAATAAATTAATTATGAAACCCTTCAACTAAAAGTTGGAGGATGTGTTTGCAATAGTATGAACAAGCTTGTATCATACTTGGGCACCAAAAAGATCATGGTAGAAGTGGAAACCACTCACACTAATAATATATTAAGCAATATCCATTAAGGGTGGATATTAATATACCTCTCTTTAAGATGTTTAGTTCTTTTCCTTTAAACCTTGGATAATGGAGGAGTTTTGCATGAGACTAGAAGGTGGAAACGTGGCTAAGGGTGGAGGAAGCCTTGGTGGATATTTTTGGGAGATAAAAGGAAATATCTATCTTTTTCCATTTTCCTTGAAAAACCCATAAATATATATAGGTATCTTTTCCAACAACTCAAAGGATCATTTTACTTAGCTTCTTTCTCTCATCACTTTGCTTTGGCCGACCAAGGGAGAGCTCTGGACCATAGGAAGGACGACCCAACTAAGTTTGGTAAGTTTTAATCACCATCTACCTTGAATTCATGGTGGAAACCACAATATAAGGTTAGATTCATGGTGTTCTTCACACGATTTTCCTTTCTAGCCATCTTCTTCATCCAAAAATTGAAGAACGGACCTTGGACAACTACTGGATCTCAATCCACCATTAAATATATGGAGCTTGGAGCTCTGGATCAGTCATAGAGGCGGGTTTTATAACTCTAACCCTTAAGCTTTGTTAATGCATCCTTCCCTCCTAAAATTGTTGGTTATTCTTCTTCTTTTACTACTCTTGTGATCTTGCTATCATTTCCGTGAAGAACAGCCCATGTTCTTAGTTGAACAAAGGTAGAAGATAATTACGTTAATTTCTATGATTATCTAAGAATTTACTTTAGCAAACGGTTTACCAAACCGTTTGGAGCAAATGGTTTCAAACTGTTTGATCTCAATTGGTTTCAACCAAGAACACATAGAAGCAAATGGTCCAAGACCGTTTGGAGGCGTTGACCAGACATTGACAATTTGGAGTTATGTTGATAATAATTAGACTAATCACCTACCAAAAATCATCAATTAATTCCAAGTGGTTCACCAATCAAAGGCTCATCAACCATCTAAACCCTAATCGGGTCAATTGCTGATTTCAATAATTGAATTATGTTGAAGTTTGGGTTGAGTGACCCAAATGGTTTCAAAACCATATGGGGATCACCCAAACGGTCTCAAGACCATTTGGTGATCACCCAATACCATTTTTAGGTCTAGGGTTAAGCATGGTTGACCAATTAAGGATCCAATGATATCAAGTTGATGAGTAATCAATTGCTGATTTGGTGACCAATTCTAGTATCCAAACCTTAAATGAATGACTTGGTTATTGATGAAATAATGGGAAAATGGTCTCAAGGCCGTTTGGAGGATATCCAAACGATCCCAAGACCGTTTGGGGTCACCCAAGACCGTTTGGAGGTCTAGGGTTGACTATGGTTAAGTGGTTGAAGATCTAAAGGTAACAAGTTAAAGTGTAATTGATTGATGACCTAGTGATCAATCCAAGGAATCAAACCCTAATTGGTTGAGTTGGTTTTTGATTTTGACTTGATAAAACGGTCTCAAGACCGTTTGGAGGTCATCCAAACGATCCCAAGACCGTTTGGGGTCAGGTCATGACCAAATTGATTGATGGTTCAATGATTTCAAATCAATTAGACTCACATTGAAGAATGTTCAGGGTCATCAATTTCAAAACCTAATCCAATTGATCCAAGCCCTAATTGATGATCAATTGGGGGTCAATTGAGTGTCAAATCAGTTGAGGGTTGACCTAATTAACTCAATTGATGAGTGGATAACATGTGCATGATCGATTGAGGGGTTCAACATTGGGAACCCTAATTCAATTGAATTGGTTGAGACACATTTTCGTCCTTGCAGTTTTGAGGTGGTTTGGACCAAACGGTCTTAAGACCGTTTGGGTCCAAACGATCCCAAACCGTTTAGTCTCATGTGGTTTCAAGGTTGGTTGTGTCCATGCAGTTTCAAAGTCAAACATGACCAAACGGTCTTCATAACCAAACGGTTTCAAGGGCAGTCCAAGACCGTTTGGAGGTTTAGTATATAAGACCGTTTGAGGTATGAAAAGGTTAAGACCGTTTGAGGTTTGAAAAGGTTAAGACCATTTGAGGTCTGAAAAGGTTAAGATCTTTTGATGCCTTAGTAGTCAAGATGGTTTAGTGGTTGATTAACCTAAACATCACATATACTTAATGTGGTTAAAGGACCAAGTAATTAGTTGATTAAGACATGATGTAATCAATGGTAATTATAATAAAGGTACCCTTGATGGGATAGAGTGGTTAGTACTCTTTGAATGAGTGAGCTTTAATGATCACAATAGAAATGACATAACCCATGATGTCAATGTTGAATTGACTTAGCCTAATCAAGAGTGATGCAAACATCAACTTATAGAAAGATGAGAGAGAAGACTCTTATATGAATAATTAATCAAGTAATGGACTCTCAATATAAATGAATGCCTAATTAGGGTATGATCCATGTTAGTGAGATCATGAAACCCTAATTATGATGGTTAATGAGTCCTAACCCTAATTGGGGGCATAAATGGAAGTAATCCTAATACATGATGATGGTATGATCTTAATTCATTGTAATGTGAATAGTAATCCCTAATCTAGGGTAAGGAGGATGTGAAAAGTAAACCCTAATTCTGGGTTATGCTTTTAAGCATGAAATGCTATGTTTGGATAATGAAATGACAAATCAATATTCCTAATTAAGCTAAAGGGGTTGGTTAACCCTAATTGAATTAAAAAGAGAAACCCTAACCCTAGTAAGGGCATAGTGGTGCAACCCTTGTGTCGTGTATTTTACTACGCACTTAAACGCAAGTATACGCGTCGAGTAATATAGGCCTTGTGAGGCCCGAGTCGAACTCAGGGATACGTGAATTATTGGAAACTTCTACTAACTAATCGCAATCAGCTAGACCGATTAACAAAATAAGGTTTTGTTGTTGAAATTAAAAGAAAATAAAAATCAAACAAAGAAAACAATCGATTAAAGGTTAATTTAATCAATTCAAAAGGATATCTTTAGGATGGCGGTTTCACCGCGGGTCAACATTGTATTAGGTTTCATATAATTCCTCACACTTCTTTCTCTATCCGGGTAGTGGCCTGAAATGAGAATTACCCACTGTCGTGGTGTAATTCACTACTTAGGTTTAGGTTGATTCCACCGTCGTAGTAATCATTCCCCTAAACTAAGCACATTAAAAACGGTCTCTCAGTTCCCACCATTAATTTTACAACTCCTTTGTCAAGGGTTTTATTGATTAATGTAGAATTCGTCTCTTTTCAACCGTTAATCCTTCTGTTGAAGTGATTAAGGGTGTTAAATTATTATTATGGTGATCAAGCATAACAATAGAAATGGAGAAAACGAATCTATACCACGGATTTGAGAGAAAAATATGAATTATTGATATAAAAATGTCATACAATGCATTCCCGGGCTACTCCCGGTCCTAAAGATTGAGGGTTTTAGCCTCTCATGTTCATCTCACACGAATACATGGTAGAAATTGGGGAATTCATAAGAAAAACGGGAAATAAATGGGAAAACCCCTGAACGGAGAAGAACCGGTGGATCCTTGGCGTAGAACACGAGCTTCCCCGCCTGTCGGTGGTGGAAATCATCTTCGGCAGCGTCCGAATCACCCGGGATGAGCTTCTCGGCCTCCGTTCTCCTCTTTCTCCTCTTCGGCACTCGTGCAATAAAAAATGAGATGATCTCACGTCTGGGCGGCCGTCATTAGGTATAAGTCCCTAATTAGGTCGTCAAATAACAACAGCCGTCCGATCGAGATCAAAACAGATCCAACGCATATCTGCCGGCGTCGATACCATCGACGCGGGTCGATGGTATCGAACCAGCGGATTAGCGACAGCTTTCCTTTCTTTTATTCTGAGCGCCTGTGGTGATCTCGATACCATCGACTTGGGTGTCGATGGTATCGACTCTCTTTAGCGTCGGTTGTTGTCGTTTAGCGACGCTGTAGCTCTTCATGTGTCGATGGCATCGACTTGGGTCGATGGTATCGACTCTGTGCTGCTCTTCTCGGCTAGCAACCTGTGGCTTGGTCGATGGTATCGACTTCCGTCGATGGTATCGACGGAAGCAAATACTTGTTTTTCCTGAAATTTCACAACAGGACCAAGTAAATCCACACAATTTATAATAAGATGATAAATAATGCTCAAAATAGTAAAACAAAGGGGATTTGATATAATATGATGGCAAAGACCAAATCAAGTGAATTATGCAATATTATCCATGAAAATGAGTAATTAGAGCACAAAACACATATGAAATAGGTCTATAAATGCGACTCAAAATCATCGCATCAAACTCCCCTAAGCTTAAACATTGCTCGCCCTCGAGCAACTAATCCTTAGAATAGGATTGCAGATGTCAACTAAAAATCAACACATCACCCCACATTCCACATGACTCCCACTGGACGTTCTCAAACCGGCCTTTCCTAATCACAGAACAGTAATTACCCTACAGGCGACAATAATCATCAATAAAAGAAATTATCCTTCAAACCAATGAACACTATCACACAAGGCAGTTAACATAATAAAATTTGCCGATTCAGCATTGGTGCATCTTGTGATCGCCTACACTACGTTGCTCGCCCTAACTACCATCTATATGGAAGTAGTTCTCCTGATAAACATGAGTGAGGAGAAAATCACGGTGGCCTACCAATCCGAGCAACGGGTGGATGGAATGGGTGGTTCATGGAAGAATTTGGAAGTATTACACAGTTTCAAAATGCTTGAAAACAAAATGTCCTAAATGATGCAAATGCACATTAGAAATGCCCTAATGCCTAAAATTGGGTGGAATGATGCATGCACTAACCTTCCACCTTAAAAAGAGATAGAAATATAATTAAGCCACATCATGTACTCAATTTCCTTGTTATGCAAGTGATATCATGTTCCTTTCTCCCTCTTATTCCATCTTCTTCTAAATTCTCTTTCTTTTTTTTTTCTTTTCTCAAATTTTTCATATTTTCAGAAATTTTTTTCTTCTCTTTTTTTCTTGTAGCCCACATATCCATAATTGCCTAGAAATACATGTATGGGGCTGTTTTCTTCATGATTGAAATCTTTGCGATATTTCGAAGGTATGGAACAGTTTAGATCACTTTTGAAGAAAAAATGAGATACATGGTGTACTTTATGCACGATAATCATGAACGTCATGAGTGCAACTACATGGCATGCACCTAAAGGTAATGTGCATGAATCACTATACATTTTTTTCGTTTTAGGCAAAAGTATGAAAATAACAATGCAAATCCTATCTACATGCTATGCACGCAAGAAGGAATTAAAACTGTACTTTACTTCCAATTCTTTGGTAGATTATGGAAAAATATGAAGTGGAATGATCACAAGATTAAGTTACTGAACCTTAGAAAAATATCATGTGTCCCTCCTTACTGACATGTGTAGTAGTTCAACGGGTTCTTTCTCTTATATCCAATTAAGGTCTCATTACCATTTGATTAGGTTAGGCTCAAACAACCGTTACTATCCACTTTTCATGAGTCAATGGGGTGTGGGTGTGACATATTGCTTCAAAGTTGACATAATCAATCATTTTCATAGGACAAGTTCCCCAAGGACAACCAATTTAAGCTATCTAAAAGACACAGAAAATTTTAAATTCCCTTAAATTTCCCATGAAAACAGCGAGATGACAATTTTTAAGACATCCACGGTTACACTAGATAGATGTGGATCCTAAACAAAAACTAAAATTGCAAGAACAAATAACAAAGAAAAAACTAAAAACAACAAAAGAAAAAGATAGAGCTGTTCCAGCTACCCCCCTAAGCTTGAATTTGACTATGGCCTCATAGTCAAAAACCAACTTAAGGGTGGAACAGAGATACCCTGATCAATCCTGTGGAGGCGGTGGTGGGTATTGCCAGGGTCGTGGGGTCCGGATTTGCTCTGGATGCTGTGACTTCATTTGACCAATAACCTCGTCTTTAATAACTGACACCAACACTGCTGTGTGCCCGTCGATACCATCGACGGAAGTCGATGTATCGACTCGCTGATTAGGGCAACTGCCTCACGAGTCCAGCCGCCGCCTTTTTCACTTGAAAATGTCGATACCATCGACAGACCCGTCGATGGTATCGACTTCACTGAGTCGATTTCTTCTGAAAATCTCCAGAGATCTCGATGGTATCGACTGGCATGTCGATACCATCGACCTTTATTGCGCAGCCTGCCTGTAGGTATGTCAATACCATCGACGGGACCGTCGATAGTATCGACTCAGTGCGATTTTTGCAGCTGTCAACCTGAACCCATGTCGATACCATCGACCAGTGTGTCGATGGTATCGACCCTGCCTGTGCCTGCACATTTAACAAACAGATCAAGGTATCTTTTTTTTAAACTAAATCTAAACGAAATAAAAGCAATATACAACTATAACTAAACTATCCTAATGTACCAATGGTTGGGTTGCCTCCCACCAAGCGCCCTTCTTTAACGTCTTAGGCTAGACGGTGTGACAATCATCATCTTTTCACCTTGGGGACTGCACTTAGAGGATCATGCGGTAATTTGAATTCAACACGATCTCCTCCAATGCCCAAAGACAACGTACCTCTCCCTAAGGCAGTCACGACATCTGCCGTAGCTTGAAACGGTCTTCCTAGAAGAATTTCACAGCTTTGGAGCGATGGCATATCAATAACAACAAAATCCACCGGGAAAATGAATCTATCCACTTTGACCAAAACATCTTCACATACTCCATAGGGTCTCACTGTAGACCCATCTGCCAACTCAATTGTTGCGGCTGACCTCTTTATCTCTTTTAACCCCAGCTTTTGAAATGTCGCCAAAGGCATGAGATTTATGCTAGCGCTAGAATCACATTGTGCTTTTTGAAAATGTTGACCACCTATTGAGCACGGTATGTAAAAACCTCCTGGGTCCTTTCTCTTCTTTGGTGAACTCCCATGAATCATAGAGCTCACTGTCTCATTCATCCAATAAATTTCATCGTCTTTTATCCGCCTCTTTTTATTGATGATTTCCTTGATGAACCTCCCATAGGCGGGTACTTTCTCGATCATCTCCACTAATGGAATATTGATGTGGAGTTTTTGGAATATCTCCAGAAATTTCTTAAAGTGACGATGCTCTTTCTTTGACTTCGGATTTATCAGATCTAAAACATCAGCTGCATCAACACGCCTATGAGGTGGCACATAAGAGCTTTTCGGGGGTACCTCCCCTAAGCTTGCTTCAATCATTCCCTCGGACGTGGGCCTTGACGAGGTATCCTCAATGGTAGCAGCTTGTTGTGGTTCCTCTCTCACCTTAGATGTCTCCACATGTGCACAAACAACTTGCACTTGTTCTGCCTGCCTAGGTGGAGATACAGTATTCACCACTCTTTGTGATTTTCTGAAGAAAGGGTTTCTGCCCGGCAATCCATAGTACGTGCGTGGATATGGTATCGCCGGTGTTGCGTTTACATTGAAAGTCATCTTTCTTTCTTCTACAACTTCTTGCACCTGAGATTCCTCCTCAGTGCTTACCACAGACATGTATTTGACCTGATGATGTGCTTGAGGCACATTCGCAATCTCAGCCGGTTTCTGTTGATTGGCGTGCTTGATGGCCGCCACTTCACTCGAAATCTGAGCGACAGTGGTCTCTAATGCCCGCATCTGTGCTCCATGGCTTTGCAGCGTTTGCCCAAATTTGGTTAGAATGTCACCTTGGGATTGCAATTGTTTACCAAACATGGCCATCATCTCTTGGTTTTGCTGGACCATTTGACTTAGCAATTCAGTGTTCTTGTCCTCGGTTCTCTGCTATGGCTTGGCATCCAGATCCTGCAGAAAATTATTTGGATCCTTCCATGAAAACTTTTTGTCTTTTCGCCATGCATAGTCATTGTTTCTATAGCCCTATTGTTGCATGAATTTTACTTGGGCCTCCTCATCGTCAACTGCATCTTCCTTAGTCAACATTTTCTTAGCTAGAAGATCTAACTTGTCGTTCAGCTCCCTAACTATTCTGGATTCACCAGCAGCCTTGACATGTTCCACTGCACCTCTATCACCCCATGACTGTTTCCTAGCCATGTTTTTCAGTATTTCCCAGCATCTTGTATCGGTGTTATTTAAGAAAAATCCGGAACCAGCCGAGTCCAGGTTGCTTCTATCATGCTCGGAGAGAGCAAAATAGAAGATTTTCACTTGTGTCTCCTTGTCCAATCCATGATGTGGACATCTCCTCAACATGACCTGGAATCGCTCCCAAGTCTCAGAATATGTTTCACCCGCTTGTTGGGTGAAATTGTGAATCTTCCTGATCATGTCATTGGTCTTCTCAGGAGGGAAAAACCTCTCGAAGAAAACCTCTACCATGTGATCCCATGATTCAACAAACTCGTCGTCGAGGTTATGAAGCCACTCTCACGCTGCTCCTGCCAATGAACTTGGGAACAACTTGAGATACAACGCATCTTGCGGGAACCTGTCGATCTTCACCATATCGCAATTTTCAACAAACTGACTAATGTGTGCCACTGGATCTTCATTTTTCAATCCGTGAAATGCATTGGATTTGACCAAGTTAATCAGTGCCGGGTCGATCTTGTATGTAGGTATGTTTAGCCCCTGTTTCTTTATAGGCCCCTTTGATGCTGAGGAAGAAGACGCCTTGATCTTCTCCCATATGGTCTGTGCTTCAGCCATTTCTTCTTCTTGTTCTTGCTCAGATTCAGAATTTATATCACTTTGGTGTTCCTCCTCGTAGTAGTCCTCGTCCTCTGGTCCCGCAGATGGAACCTCAGGTGTGCGATTCACGTAGTCTCGACTACGTGTGTGCACCATACAAAGTACCTGAAATATGGAAATAGGGGTTCAATACAATGCTTTGAACGAGTCAACACAATTATAGAGAAATAAAGGAATTTTTGAAATTGTTTAAAAATAAAAAAAATGTGGCCTAGAGTGGCCGCTCTTAGCACTCAAAGTGCCAATAATTCGCCGTATCCCCGGCAACGGCGCCAAAAACTTGTCGTGTATTTTACTACGTGCTTAAACGCAAGTATACGCGTCGAGTAATATAGGCCTTGTGAGGCCCGAGTCGAACTCAGGGATACGTGAATTATTGGAGACTTCTACTAACTAATCGCAATCAGCTAGACCGATTAACAAAATAAGGTTTTGTTGTTGAAATTAAAAGAAAATAAAAATCAAACAAAGAAAACAATCGATTAAAGGTTAATTTAATCAATTCAAAAGGATATCTTTAGGATGGCGGTTTCACCGCGGGTCAACATTGTATTAGGTTTCATATAATTCCTCACACTTCTCTCTCTATCCGGGTAGTGGCCTGAAATGAGAATTACCCACTGTCGTGGCGTAATTCACTACTTAGGTTTAGGTTGATTCCACCGTTGTAGTAATCATTCCCCTAAACTAAGCGCATTAAAAATGCTCTCAGTTCCCACCATTAATTTTACAACTCCTTTGTCAAGGGTTTTATTGATTAATGTAGAATTCGTCTCTTTTCAACCGTTAATCCTTCTGTTGAAGTGATTAAGGGTGTTAAATTATTATTATGGTGATCAAGCATAACAATAGAAATGGAGAAAACGAATCTATACCACGGATTTGAGAGAAAAATATGAATTATTGATATAAAAATGTCATACAATGCATTCCCGGGCTACTCCCGGTCCTAAAGATTGAGGGTTTTAGCCTCTCATGTTCATCTCACACGAATACATGGTAGAAATTGGGGAATTCATAAGAAAAATGGGAAATAAATGGGAAAACCCCTGAACGGAGAAGAACCGGTGGATCCTTGGCGTAGAACACGAGCTTCCCCGCCTGTCGGTGGTGGAAATCGTCTTCGGCAGCGTCCAAATCACCCGGGATGAGCTTCTCGGCCTCCGTTCTCCTCTTTCTCCTCTTCGGCACTCGTGCAATAAAAAATGAGATGATCTCACGTCTGGGCGGCCGTTATTAGGTATAAGTCCCTAATTAGGTCGTCAAATAACAACAGCCGTCCGATCGAGATCAAAACAGATCCAACACATATCTGCCGGCGTCGATACCATCGATGCGGGTCGATGGTATCGACCCAGCGGATTAGCGGCAGCTTTCCTTTCTTTTATTCTGAGCGCATGTGGTGATCTCGATACCATCGACTTGGGTGTCGATGGTATCGACTCTCTTTAGCGTCGGTTGTTGTCGTTTAGCGACACTGTAGCTCTTCATGTGTCGATGGCATCGACTTGGGTCGATGGTATCAACTCTGTGCTGCTCTTCTCGGCTAGCAACCTGTGGCTTGGTCGATGGTATCGACTTCCGTCGATGGTATCGACGGAAGCAGATACTTGTTTTTCCTGAAATTTCACAACAGGACCAAGTAAATCCACACAATTTATAATAAGATGATAAATAATGCTCAAAATAGTAAAACAAATGGGATTTGATATAATATGATGGCAAAGACCAAATTAAGTGAATTATGCAATATTATCCATGAAAATGAGTAATTAGAGCACAAAACACATATGAAATAGGTCTATAAATGCGACTCAAAATCATCGCATCACCTTGATTAGTAAAGTTATCTTTGTTTTGTAATGTGCTGATATAGAGATAATGTGCCTGTTATCAATTGTATTAATCATGCAGGTTTTTATGAAAGAATGAGCATAGCCAGGTAAGAGCTATGATGCATTATTCATTGAAAGCACTTTATAAGCTTTGAAAGCAATGATATGCTATGTTGCCTAGTGAGGGGTAACAAATGAGACTGATAGGCTGTATGAGCCATGAGCAATATCTGCATTGTTACTATCATGCTTATACTGTTAAATGACTTGATGGAAATATGTTACTTGGTACAAGTGTTTTGGTGATCTAAGGGTTTGAACACCCATATTCCTGAATCATAATGATGAGATGGTTAGGGATTGATATCCCAATGTTAACAAGATGTGAAATGAACTTGATACAATTAGTACTCTTTCTTTATAGCACTTGTTTTAATGGTTTATGTTTGAAAACATGCCTGATGCTAAAAAGATGCCATAATGTACTTAAATAATCAAGTATAATGATATCATGTAGAGCCCTGACCATAGATCCATCATTGTCAGAAGTTAGATGATGGAGAAATAGGTTTTCCTAAGGGAACTCCTGGAGAGCATACTTTTGAGTATGTGGGGGTTATGGACGCAAATATCCTTACGTCCTAATGAGGGAATTGATGTGAGATGTACATTTAATCTCTCAATCCTTCATTATATGTATATGCTTGGATGATGTATCACTAATCTCCCGATGATGTTGTTAATGTCGCATCGATGTGAGATAAACAAGAAATCCCTCGATGGTGAAGAGAGTACAACATGCCACTGTAACTCTAATAGCGAAGTTTCCAGAATACCCTGGAAAGCTATAATGGAAAAGACACAAGATGTCCTGCATGTTGTACCTCACACTAACTGAGGAAGATGAGGTCATAGGAATCCGGCTCTTCTAACGACCTATGTATGGTACCGATTGTGATTTCGTAATGGTCGGTTGGAGTATGAGAGGTGTAACTCATCTCCCCAGGGCATAAATATGTTTGTAAAATGTAATCAGCCATATAGCATAATTGCTTAGGTTGAACTACAAGAAACAATGATTGATGATACATTATTTAATATGTCCTAGTTGGATAGATAAAATACATATTCTTTATTGATTAAATGTCTTGTCATTCAATCAAGTAATAATTGAAATGATTGCATAGAGAATACTGTTCTACTTAGCTTTTCAGTGAATTGCCTGCTGTTGAATAATTATAGTTTTACTGCTCATTGTTATTTTAATATTTGCAATAATAATGCTTCTGGCGGAGAGTTATAACTCTCACTGGGACAATTATTCAATTGTCTCACCCACGTGAGATTCAACTTTTTGGGTAGACGCCGAGGACGAAGGAACCCTTCAGTAGGTGAGCAGCAACATCAGCAGCAGCAACATCAGGGGCAACAGTGATCCTCAGGCAGAGACACTGTCTGTTAGGTCTTATATATATAGAAAGTCTTATGTGTCATATTTGTACTCTCAGGTCCTAGGAGTCAGTAGATGGTTTAATATAAATATGAGATTTTGGCTTAATGCCTTGAGATTTTTGTATCTTGCCTTGTACAGTTTAACAAGGCAATTGATGTTGTGATTTTTGAGATGTGATGATACAGAGATGTGCTGATGTATCAGCTTGTAAATAACTTACCTTGTTTCTTAATGAAAGAGTCTTACAGTTTGTGGACCATTGCATAAAAAGTTTTAATTTTTAGTGATTTTCAATAATTCCGCTGTTAATTAATCACTTCCACATCGTTAATAACGTTTTATCTGAGATGTGTCCCAACAACTAGTGGTATCAGAGCTCTAGGTTCACTGAGTCTACAGAGACATAGGACTTAGGTTGTTAAGTCTGTTCTAGTATCTTCCAGTATATCTGATAGTATCTTCTACTCATATAGGAGGAGAAGATAAAACTAAATATGTCTAGGTCACACGAGGAACATGTTGCAGAGAGTAGTGTTGCTGCACCTAGAGAAAGTGTAAGAAACCAAGAAAGGGAAGAACTTGTGCCTGAACCACCCCAGTTCAATCGAACTGACATGGGTAACCCAAACGTCCAAGCCATGTTTGGGCAGTTCATGACTTCCATGACACACATGACTGATAGGATGCATATACATGTACCTAGGGCACCTACCAATCCAGAAGGACAAGGATCCGGCAAGACGTTTGAATGACTATGTCGGGTTGGAGCCACAGAATATGCGGGAATAGTTGACCCAACATATGCTGACTTGTGGCTAACTGAACTAGAGAAGGCCTTTAGAATCCTGAACATTCCAGAAGCTGAGAAGGTTAGACATGCTGTGTATCTTCTCAAGGGGAGTGCTGGTCACTGGTGGACCATGGAGGAAGGGAAAAGGCCAGGTATGGAGATCGAATGGGAAGTTTTCCGACAGGAATTTATCAACAGATACTTCCCTAAGACGTTTCTGGACAAGAAAATCTCTCAGTTTGAGAGGTTAAGACAAGGACTAATGAACATTAGCGAGTATGAGGCTAAGTTCATGGAGCTTTTGTGGTTCTGTCCGCACATGGTGACCACAGATGAAGAAAGGATTAGGCATTTTGAGAAAGGATTAAACGCTGAGTTGACCACCCCTGTGTCTGCTCTGGAGAATAGGGAAATGTTTGCTACCTTCATGGAGTATGTTAGAAGGGTAGAGAGGTCCGCGTCAGAGAAGAGACAGACCAAGAACAAGAATACGTACCCCCAGTTCCAAGGATCTTCATCTAAAGGTTTCAAGAAACCAAGGTTTTATGTACCTACACCACCACCTAGATTCAGTACCCAGACGCAATGGACGTCAAATAGGGGTAGAGGATGAATCTTACCTTTAGAAGGAGCTCGTAGCTCGGTATCTATGTCGGTTACAGGACCACCCAGACCACAACAACTGAACAAAAGCTGTTACATATGTGAAAAAATGGGACATCTGATGAAGGATTGTAGAGCCAGAGGAGTGAGTGTAACTCAACCTCAAAGGCAGAGTCAGCAAGGATCTCAAAGGCGAAAGTTTCCAGGTAGTGCTAGAGGATGTGGATAAGCATCCCAAGCAGGATCATCAGCACCAAGTCATCAAGTACAGAGTCAACCACAGGCAACGACAAGATTCTATGTGATGAATCCACCTGATGCAGTGATCAACCCTCAGGTTGTGGCAGGTCAGATGGAGTTGTTTTATTCCGATATGTCTACATCTTGTGTTGTATCTCTTTTAATCGATCGGGGTGCTACACACTCCTTTATCACTCGAAGAGTGATTCTTGACTGCGACATGACTATAAGTCATAGAGTAGATAGTTTGCTGTTATAAACTCCTTTAATGGGATCTGCTGTTTTGCGGGAGGTATGTTCTCCCTGCATCCTCTTCTTTTCTAAACATCGCATTCAAGTGGATCTTATACCACTTGAGATGCATGGATTCGATGTAATCCTTGGGATGGATACCTTGGAAAGGTATAAGGTTGTCTTGGATTGTGAATCCAAGTAAGCTGTGTTCGCTGATGATAGTGGCACATGGATCTTTCAAGGAGATAGGAAGATTCTACCAACCTGTCTTGTGTCATCTATGGTTGCCGAGAAGCGGATGAGGCAAGGATGTTGTGCATTCTTGGCCCATGTGGTAGATACTACCATGGATAGTCTTAATCCTTCTGAAGTTCCTATAGTCAGGGAATTTGAAGATGTATTTCCTGAAAAACTTCCAGGTGTACCACCGCCTCGAGAGATTGATTTTGAGATTAATCTAATCTCGAACACACAACCAATAGCACGAACACCGTATAGGATGGCGCCTGCTGAGATGGAAGAACTTAAGAAACACCTGCAAGAGTTGCTTGAGAAGGGTTTCATTCGACCGAGTACTTCGCCTTGGGGTGCTCCGGTCCTCTTTGTTAAAAAGAAAGATGGGTCAATGAGGTTGTGCATTGATTACAGACAGTTAAATAAAGTAACAATAAAGAATAAGTATCCTTTGTTGAGGATTGATGATGTCTTTGACCAGTTGCATGGTGCAACCGTCTTCTCAAAGATAGATTTGAGGTCAGGATATCACCAGTTGCGTATTAAGGATAGTGACATACCAAAGTCTGCCTTTAGGACAAGGCATGGTCACAATGAGTTCACAGTTATGTCGTTTGGACTAACAAATGCATCAGCTACATTTATGGAACTCATGATTAGAATCTTCCGACCTTTTCTCGATCAATGTGTTGTTGTCTTCATAGATGACATTCTGATCTATAGTAGAGATCCTCAGCAGCACGAACAACATCTTCGTCAGACTCTAACTTTGCTAAGAGAACATAAGCTATATGCTAAGTTTAGCAAGTGTGAGTTCTGGTTACCAGAAGTTTCTTTTCTTGGACACGTAATATCTACTACAGGTATTTATGTTGACCCTAAAAAGGTAGAGTCTGTCCTACAATTGGAACAACCAAAGACACCGACAAAGATTCGAAATTTCTTAGGGTTGGTAGGCTATTACAGGAGGTTCATTAAAAACTTCAGTTCTATAGCTTTACCCTTGACCAAGTTGACCAGGAAAGATGTTCCTTTTGCCTGGAATGACAAGTTTCAGCAATCATTCTAGCTGTTAAAAGAACGACTGACAAGTGCACCAGTGCTTGTGTTACCTGAGCAAGGGAAAGGATATATAGTTTTCTGTGATGCCTCTAAGAATGGACTAAGATGTATGTTGATGCAGGATAAACAAGTGATTTCTTTTGCTTCTCGACAGCTTAAGAAACACAAGGAGAATTATCCGACACACGATCTAGAACTAGCTGCTATAGTTCATGCCTTGAAGATATGGAGACATTATCTTTATGGAGAGACATTCCAGATTTTCACAGACCATAAGAACCTTAAGTATATCTTTTCTCAGCATGAGCTTAACATGAGGCAATGCCGCTGGATGGAGTTAATCAAGGACTATGATTGTATAATTGATTACCATCCAGGGAAGGCCAATGTTGTTGTTGATGCTTTGAGTAGGAAATCAGCAACACCAGCTTTAGATAGAGCACAGTTGAATTCTTTGGTATGCTCTAAGAGGGATATGTTTATCTCTTTAAGACAAGACAATGTACAGTTAAGAGTATCATTGTTAGCAGGATTGTTAGCTGAGATGCATATAAAACCTACTCTGAGACAACAGATCAAGGAGGCACAACAAGTTGATGATGTAGTTCAATAGATTAGATCAGAGTATGGTAGTGAGAAACGAGAAGGTTTCCATGACTCGAATGATCAGGTAGCTTGTTATCATGATAGGATGATAGTGTCGGATGCGGACAACTTGAGGAAGATAGTCCTGGAAGAAGCTCATTCTTCAATGTATGCCATGCATCCAGGAAGCACCAAGATGTATCGTAACTTGAAAGATATGTATTGGTGGTCGGGTTTGAAGAAGGACGTTGCTGAGTTTGTTATGCGGTGTCCTGTGTGTCAGCAAGTTAAAGCTAAACACCAGAAGCCTGCAGGAACACTACAACCTTTACCTGTATCACAATGGAAGTGGGATCATGTGACCATGGATTTTGTGGTTGGTTTACCCAAAACAGCCAAAGGACATGATTCCATTTGGGTAATAGTTGATAGGTTGACAAAGACAACACATTTCCTACCTATCAAAACAACCCATTCTGCTGAGAAGCTGGCACAGTTATATGTAGATGAGATAGTACGACTGCATGGGGTCCCAATTACCATTGTTTCTGACAGAGGTCCCCAGTTTACGAGTCATTTTTAGGAGTGACTTCATAAAGCTTTAGGCACAAAGTTAAGGTTTAGTACAACCTTTCATCCTCAGACTGATGGAAAATTAGAAAGGACTATACAGACTTTGGAAGACTTGCTTAGAGCATGTGTTCTTCAGTTTACAGGAAGTTGGAATCTGCTTCTAAGTTTGATAGAGTTTGCCTACAACAATAGCTATCAACATAGCATTGACATGGCACCTTATGAAGCTTTCTTTGGTAGACGTTGTAGATCACCCCTATGTTGGTATGAAACCGGTGAATATCAACTTTTAGGTCCTGATCTTGTGCAAAAAACCACCGAGAAGATTAAAATAATACAACAACAATTGAAGACTGCACATGATAGGCAGAAATATTATGCTGATAAGCATCGTAGACCTTTAGAATTCTAGGTTGGAGATAGAGTGTATCTCAAGGTCTCACCTTGGAAGGGAGTTCTTAGATTTGGAAGGAAAGGAAAGTTAGCTCCTAGGTTTATAAGGCCTTATCCAATCATTGAAAGAATTGGAAAGGTAGCTTATAAGCTAGAGTTACCACTAGAGTTACAAAAGTTACACCTAGTGTTCCACATTTCCATGCTTAGGAAATGTCATCCTGACACAGAATTAGTTCTGCAACCTGTGGAAGTAGAACTGAATGATGATATATCTTATGTTGAAGGACCTGTGTCAATCCTTGACAGAAGAATTAAAAAGTTGAAAAAGAAAGACATAAGTCTTGTGAAAGTCCTCTGGAATCACCATGGCATTGAAGAAGCTACGTGGGAACTAGAGGAAGAAATAAGAAGGAAATACCCTGCTCTTTTCTCTTAATAAGTTTTGTAAATGATTTCGGGGACGAAATCCTTGTAAGGGGTGGATAATTTGTAACATCACTGACCTGGGTTATGTACTAACCCTAGGTGTTTTGCCTAATAAAGTTGATTAGAGGCTTGCTTGTAATTCTTGAAAAGTAATTAAGGCTTTTGAGGACTTATATTTCAATTTGAGTCCTTTTTGAATAATGTTGAAACATTGTTTTGTTTATAATGGACTATTGTGCAAATTACCCAAGTAGAGGGGTTAACTTGCAAATTGCACATATTAAGATGTTCCTCTGATGTTGAGACATCATGAGTATGTATATGATAAAGGGGTATGGATTCCACAAGCTTGGGTACCAAGATATAGCTTGTAAAGCAATCCTTGTGCTTTAAAACCTAGTTTTGGTGTAAAGTGCAATTTACCCAAAACCTAGGGTCCAACATGTAAAATATACCCTCTAGAGGATCTCTCATGTTTCTTAGCATCAAGTGGAGCAAATAAAATGAGAGGGGTGCCTCATTTGAATGATCATGAAGGAGAGAGAATCTTGATGTTAAGATAACCAAGATTTAAGCACAATAGACTCTTTAATATGACTTAATGCAAAAAAAGAAATAAATTAATTATGAAACCCTTCAACCAAAAGTTGGAGGATGTGTTTGCAATAGTATGAACTAGCTTGTATCATACTTGGGCACCAAAAAGATCATGGTAGAAGTGGAAACTACTCACACTAATAATATATTAAGCAATATCCATTAAGGGTGGATATTAATATACCTCTCTTTAAGATGTTTAGTTCTTTTCCTTTAAACCTTGGATAATGGAGGAGTTTTGCATGAGACTAGAAGGTGGAAACGTGGATAAGGGTGGAGGAATCCTTGGTGGATATTTTTGGGAGATAAAAGGAAATAACTATCTTTTTCCATTTTCCTTGAAAAATCCATAAATATATATAGATATCTTTTCCAACAACTCAAAGGATCATTTTCCTTGCTTCTTTCTCTCATAACTTTGCTTTGGCCGACCAAGGGAGATATATGGACCAGAGGAAGGACGACCCAACTAAGTTTGGTAAGTTTTGATCACCATCTACCTTGAATTCATGGTGGAAACCACAATATAAGGTTAGATTCATGGTGTTCTTCACATGATTTTCCTTTCTAGCCATCTTCTTCATCCAAAACTTGAAGAACGGACCTTGGACAACTACTGGAGCTCAATCCACCATTAAATCTACGGAGCTTGGAGCTCTGGATCAGTCCTAGAGGCGGGTTTTATAACTCTAACCCTTAAGCTTTGTTAATGCATCCTTCCCTCCTAAAATCGTTGGTTATTCTTCTTCTTTTACTACTCTTGTGATCTTGCTATTATTTCTGTGAATAAAAACCCCTGTTCTTAGTTGAACAAAGGTAGAATATAATGACGTTAATTTCTATGATTATCTAAGAATTTACTTTATCAAACGGTTTACCAAACCGTTTGGAGCAAACGTTTTCAAACCGTTTGATCTCAATCAATTTCAACCAAGAACGCATACAAGCAAACGGTCCAAGACCGTTTGGAGGCATGGACAAGGTGTTTACCATTTGTAGTTCTATTGAGAATAATGTATACTAATCACCTATCAAAAATCATCAATTAATTCCAAGTGATTCACCAATCAAAGGCTCATCAACCATCTAAACCCTAATCGGGTCAACTGCTGATTTCAATAATTGAATTATGTTGAAGTTTGGGTTGAGTGACCCAAATGGTTTCAAAACCATTTGGGGATCACCCAAACGGTCTCAAGACCGTTTGGTGATCACCCAAGACCATTTGGAGGTCTAGGGTTAAGCATGGTTGACCAATTAAGGATCCAATGATATCAAGTTGATGAGTAATCGATTGCTGATTTGGTGACCAATTATAGTATCCAAACCTTAAATGAATGACTTGGTTATTGATGAAATAATGGGAAAACGGTCTCAAGACCATTTGGAGGATATCCAAATGATCCCAAGACCGTTTGGGGGTCACCCAAGACCGTTTGGAGGTCTAGGGTTGACTATGGTTAAGTGGTTGAAGATCTAAAGGTAACAAGTTAAAGTGTAATTGATTATTGACCTAGTGATCAATCCAAGGAATCAAACCCTAATTGGTTGAGTTGGATTTTGATGTTTACTTGATAAAACGGTCTCAATACCATTTGGAGGTCATCCAAACGATCCCAAGACCGTTTGGGCTCAGGTCATGACCAAATTGATTGATGGTTCAATGATTTCAAACCAATTAGACTCACATTGAAGAATGTTGAAGGGTCATCGATTTCAAAACCTAATCCAATTGATCCAAGACCTAATTGATGATAAATTGAGGGTCAATTGAGTGTTAAATCAGTTGAGGGTTGACCTAATTAACTCAATTTATGAGTGGCTAACATGTGCATGATCGATTGGGGGGTTCAACATTGGGAACCCTAATTCAATTGAATTGGTTGAGACACTTTTTGGTCCTTGCGGTTTTGAGGTGGTTTGGTCCAAACGGTCTCAAGACCATTTGGGACCAAATGATCCCAAACCGTTTAGTCTCATGCGGTTTCAAGGTTGGTTGTGTCCATGCGGTTTCAAAGTCAAACATGACCAAACGGTCTTCATCACTAAACAGTTTCAAGGGAAGTCCAAGACCGTTTGGAGGTTTAGTATATAAGACCATTTGAGGTCTGAAAAGGTTAAGACCATTTGAGGTTTGAAAAGGTTAAGACCGTTTGAGGTCTGAAAAGGTTAAGATCGTTTGATGCCTTAGTAGTCAAGATGGTTTAGTGGTTGATTAACCTTAACCTCATGGATACTTAATGTGGTTAAAGGACCAAGTAATTAGTTGATTAAGACATGATGTAATCAATGGTAATTATAATAAAGGTACCCTTGATGGGATAGAGTGGTTAGTACTCTTTGAATGAGTGAGCTTTAATGATCACAATAGAAATGACATAACCCATGATGTCAATGTTGAATTGACTTAGCCTAATAAAGAGTGATGCAAACATCAACTTATAAAAAGATGAGAGAGAAGACTTCTTATATGAATAATTAATCAAGTAATGGACTCTCAATATGAATGAATGCCTAATTAGGGTATGATCCATGTTAGTGAGATCATGAAACCCTAATTATGATGGTTAATGAGTCCTAACCCTAATTGGGGGCACAAATGGAAGTAGTCCTAATACATGATGATGGTATGATCTTAATTCATTGTAATGTGAATAGTAAACCCTAATCTAAGGTAAGGAGATGATGTGAACAGTAAACCCTAATTCTGGGTTATGCTTTTAAGCATGAAATGCTATGTTTGGATAATGAAATGAGGAATCACTATTCCTAATTAAGCTAAAGGGGTTGGTTAACCCTAATTGAATTAAAAAGAGAAACCCTAACCCTAGTAAGGGCATAGTGGTGCAACCCTTGATTAGTAAAGTTATCGTTGTTTTGTAATGTGCTGATATAGAGATAATGTGCCTGTTATCAATTGTATTAATCATGCAAGTTTTTATGAAAGAATGAGCATAGCCAGGTAAGAGCTATGTTGCATTATTCATTGAAAGCACTTTATAAGCTTTGAAAGCAATGATATGCTATGTTGCCTAGTGAGGGGTAACAAATGAGACTGATAGGCTGTATGAGCCATGAGCAATATCTGCATTGTTACTATCATGCTTATACTGTTAAATGACTTGATGGAAATATGTTACTTGGTACAAGTGTTTTGATGATCTAAGGGTTTGAACACCCATATTCCTGAATCATAATGATGAGATGGTTAGGGATTGATATCCCAATGTTAACAAGATGTGAAATGAAATTGATATAATTAGTACTCTTTCTTTATAGCAATTGTTTTAATGGTTTATGTTTGAAAACATGCCTGATGCTAAAAAGATGCCATAATGTACTTAAATAATCAAATATAATGAGATCATGTAGAGCCCTGACCATAGATCCATCATTGTCAGAAGTTAGATGATGGTGAAACAGGTTTTCCTAAGGGAACTCCTAGAGAGCATACTTTTGAGTATGTGGGGGTTATGGACGCGAATATCCCTACGTCCTAATGAGGGAATTTATGTGAGATGTACATTTAATCTCTCAATCCTTCATTATATGTATATGTCGGGATGATGTATCACTAATCTCCCGATGATGTTGTTAATGCCACATCGATGTGAGATAAACAAGAAATCCCTCGATGGCGAAGAGAGTACAGCATGCCACTGTAACTCTAATAGCGAAGTTGCCAGAATACCCTAGAAAGCTATAATGGCAGAGACACAAGATGTCCTGCATGTTGTACCTCACACTAACTGAGGAAGATGAGGTCATAGGAATCCGACTCTTCTAATGACCTATGTATGGTATCGATTGCAATTTCGTAATGGTCGGTTGGAGTATGAGAGGTGTAACTCATCTCCCTAGGTCATAAATATGTTTGTAAAATGTAATCATCCGTATAGCATAATTGCTTAGGTTGAACTACGAGAAACAATGATTGATGATACATTGTTTAATATGTCCACTACTACAGAACCCACCTTTAGTGTCGGTTATTTAAGGCCTTTAGTGTCGGTTTCTAAGCGGCACCTATCTGGGCGACACTAAAAGCTCACCCATTATGCATCGGTTCCAAAACCGACGCCCAAACTCTTCGCGCGCCACCGAAATCGCGCCTGTTTCCTGTGGCGCGAAGGTATAGGCGTCGATTATTAGATAATAAACCGACACCACACACCTTTGCGCCACAGAAAGGGCGCCATCTTGGCCACTATCAGCGTCGGTTATTAGATAATAAACCGACGCCATAAACTTTCGCGCCACAGGAAACAGGCGTTGGCTATTTATATAAAACCGACACTATAACTTTGTGTGTCGGTGTTATACAAATAACCGACGCCTATTGTTTTTTTTTTCTGTCAGTCTGCAGACCTGTTGTGGCTGGTCGCAGGATGAGAAACCTGTAGTTAACTGCAGGTTTTACAACATCCATTGATATCAGCCAACAACAGGCCACAAACCTGCAAATTTAACAACAAAAATATTCACACATGCATTTAGCAATACAACCTGCAGTTCCATTTTATTTTCACAAATTTAGAAACATTCATGTAGCTAGCAATATGTAGTTCCATTCATTCACATTCACTCATGTAGAAACATTCATATAGCAACCAACACTTTCATTCATTTTCACTCAGACACATGTAGAAACATCTAGACATGTAGAAACATTCACACATATTATAATTTAGAAATTCATTTACAAAATATAATTCTTTAGTCATTATTCGCTATCAACATCCCAATTATATTTTAAAACCCCCACTATTTGTATGTCTGTTTCCCATTCTTCTCTTACTTCATTTAATTCTCCCATCGTAAAGGGAGCATGTACATCTGGTAAGTCCGTTCCTGTAGTGGGGTCAGCTTTAAACACCTGTAAAGAGAATGATGTATATATATAATTAATGAGCTATAAATAAGATTGATATATTTCATATTATCTAATGAGACTATATAATACCTGAGCAATACAATCGATGTCCATACAACATGACAGACTAACACATATATAGTGCATAACAACAGCAGCTCGGAATTTACATACAACACTAGCTTAGTACATATATAGTGGGACTAAGGTGACGATCCCACCTGCTAAAACAGGTTACCGACAACTACATGTTACGACTGGGAGGTCGTGATTCAGCAACCATATTCATTAGTAGGAGGACAAATAGATCCACCTGCTAATGCATACGGTTGCTGAATCACGACCTCCCAGTCGTAACATGTAGTTGTCGGTAACCTGTTTTAGTAGGTGGGATCGTCACCTTAGTCCCACTATATATGTACTAAGCTAGTGTTGTATGTAAATTCTGAGCTGCTATTGTTATGCACTATATATGTGTTAGTCTGTCATGTTGTTATATGAATCTGAAGCACTTGTGTGTGCTGCACATTGATTTGGTTAGTAACAATAAAGGTTAATCTTGAATAGGTGAATACATAAAAACGTATATTAATTAAATTGGGAGTGGCACTTAATACCTTGAATTCATCTATTTTTCTTTGGGTAATAAACTCCTCCCAGTCTTTGGGGTCCAAGTAGTTCCATTGCTGTGTGGCTTCCTTCTTCCTATATTTATTTTTCAAAGAGAATACAAACAAAAATTATTAGTGTAGAGTTAGTGAAATACTGATCAATGTCTAGAATTGGAATCAATAAAGAACCTATTCTCAACATCGCGTATGTAATCTCGGGTGAGATTGGTCCTATAGTTCTTTAGCACCCTCCCGCAAAGTTTAGCATTTGTATTAACTAGAAGATAATGAAACATCAAATCAGAAAATGATATTGATATTAAAAAAAGTAAACATTTAGCTTCAATAAAAAAATATAAACATGCATGCCTATAAAATTGTGATCTTTTATAAATTAACAATCCTTCATTGTGATCTCCGCGCACATATAAGTCATCATTAGCTTCAATATTTTGTGGAGTTGGCAACCCAACTGAGAATGGACTGGAGTCATCATATTTATCATAGTACTCTTCTTCATCTATAAGATCTTCAATGAACTGTCTTTTACCATGAAGAACAACCGACCATTTATCATTTGCAGGATCATCGATATAAAATACTTGTTTCGCCTGTGATGCCAATATGAATGGTTCAACCTTCTCGCCAATCTTTTCAAAGTTCACTAAAGTGAAACCCAATTCATTCACTATAACTCCTTTGGTGTTATCAACCCAATTACATTTGAAGAGCGGAATTCTGAAATCTATGTAGTCAAATTCCCATATCTCTTCAATGACACTGTAATATGACATTTTAGCTTCACGTGGACTCTTATCCTTTGCACTTGCAAAAAATATAGTCGATGCTTGAAGGGTGACCCCACTGTTTTGGACGACACTCTTATCATCTTGGCGCTTTGTGTAATATGTGAATCCATTAATGTCATACCCTTCATAAGACATAACAGTCAACTTCGGTTTAAAGGCGAGGCATTTGATAGTTTCAGTAATATCATATGGTGTTTGAGATAGTTGATGTAAGACTTTATCTTCAAACCACTTAATAAAAGTCTTGTTATGCTCTCTAGCAAGCCACATTGTCTTGGCTTGAGGATATTGTCTTTTGATGAAATTGGTATGTTCCTCGATATAAACGTTCACTTCGTCCATGTTGTGTAAAATATACAAATGACCTTGTTCCAACTGCTCACGGCTGATTACTTTCACACGTGATCCCAAAATTCCTTTGCCAAATAGCTCGTCAATATTCTTGTCATTATCAGGAGTGTCATTACCACTAAGAAAGTCATTGCAGAAATCCATAACCTCTCTCGCCACATAACCTTCAATAATACTCCCTTCAGGCCGATAACGGTTTCGAACATCACCTTTAAAAATGCTCATGTATCGTTCAAAGGGATACATCCAATGCAAGAAAACCGGTCCCAAGATTTTCACTTCCCTAGTCAAGTGGACAACAAGATGTACCATGATATCAAAGAACGAAGGAGGGAAATACATCTCAAGCTGACATAGGGTAACAACCACTTCTCTTTGCAAATTATCGAGAGTATCAGGGTCAATAACTTTTCTATAGAGACTGTTGAAAAAGAAACAAAGTCTGGTGATTGCAAACCTTATATGCTTCGGCAATATAGATCGAATTGCCACGTGCAATATTTGTTGCATTAGAGTGTGACAATGATGAGATTTAAGACCTATCAACTTCAGATCTTTCATTGATACCAATCTACGGATGTTGGATGAGTAACCATGTGGCACCTTAACATTTACCAAGCATTCACAAAAAGCTTTCTTCTCTTTTCTAGACAATGTGTAACAAGCGGGAGGTAAGTATGCTCTTTTATTACCCATTTCACGTAATTCTGTTAATTCTGACCTTATTCCCATTTCACGTAGGTCCAGTATGGATTTTATCCCATCTTTAGTCTTACCTGGTATATTTAACAGAGTACCAATGATGCTATCACAGACATTTTTCTCAACGTGCATTACATCGATACAATGTCTGACTGTCAAAGAACTCCAATAAGGAAGATCCCAAAATATTGACTTCTTCTTGAATGAAGATTTGTCACTCTGTGTAGTACATTGCGATCTCTTACCAAATTCATTGACAAAGTCTTTTATTCTTTCATAAACAACCTCCCCTGGTATAGGTTTAGGTGCACTACGTTCCTCATTCAATCCATTGAATGCTTTGCGCTTCCTACGATACAGATGGAATTTTAGAAGAAACCTTCGATGACCGAGATATACATTCTTACCGCCATGTTTTAGTCTTGTTGAAGCAGTGTTCTCTTCACATATAGGACACGCTTTAGCTCCTTTGACACTATATCCAAACAAATTCCCATATGCTGGAAAGTCATTAATAGTGCAAAACAACATAGCATGCAAACGAAATGTCTCTCTTCGTGAAGCATCATAGGTCATCACACCTTCACCCCAGAGTTTCTTTAAGTCATCAATCAGAGGTTCAAGATAAACATCGATGTCATTTCCAGGTTGTTTAGGGCCCGATATCAACAACGACAACATTACATACTTATTTTTCATACACAGTCAGGGAGGAAGATTGTATATAACAAGCATGACTGGCTAAGTGCTATGTTGGCTGCTCAATGTCCCGTACGGATTCATCCCGTCTGTACAAAGCCCAAGTCTTAGATTCCTGACTTCTTCACCAAATTCAGGGTATAATACATCAATCTTCTTCCACTGTGGGGAATCAGATGCATGTCGTAGGATCCCATCATTATTTTTCTTAACATCTGCATGCCACCTCAATCTTCGCATCTATCGGATTGGCAAATAAGCATTGAAACCGTGATATTATAGGTAGATACCACATCACCTTGGAAGGAGAACCGGTTTTGGACTCCCCCGAAGTCATCAATTTATACCGTGACGCACCACATTTTGGACAATCTTTCAAATCCGCATAGTCCTTTTGAAATAATACACAATTATTAGGGCATGCGTGTATATTCTTGGCATCCATTCCCATTGGGCACAACAATTTCTTTACCTGGTATGTTGAGATTGGCAGCTCGTTTCCTTCAGGAAGCATTTCTTTCAACAAAGACAACAATGACGTGAAGCTTTTGTCGCTCCATCTATTGTTAGCTTTCAAATTATACAATCTCAACACAACGTTAAGCTTCGTAAACTTAGTACAATCTGTGTATAACGGCATCTCAGCATCATGCACAATGTTTCTAAAAATGGGAGGTGGATCGGTGTGCTCTACCCCACAACTATCCAGCATCGCATCAACGATGTCTACTGGAACTGGTTCATTCACATCTACGTCATCGTAGGCAATTTCTTCTTCCACACAAGCACTGCTATCAACATCCACTGGTTTCAAGTTTGAAATCTCTCCATGCCAGTGCCATTCTGTATAGCCTTGTATAATCCCGTTGCACATGACATAGTTTTGATTTCGTCACCAGTGTTGACTTTCAAGTTGTTACCGCAATGCCTACATGGACAGTATAACCTATCTCCAGGTTGTTTCCTATGTTCCTCGACAAATCTAATGAACTGGTCAAGACCAGAAATAAACTCTAGGGTGCAGTGATTGCGAATGGACATCCATGATCTATCCATTCTATGATCAAAGAGAAAACAAGTATATATTAGGACAAGATTAGGGTCTAGGGTTAACAAATACATGTGATGTCATTATTATATATAATAAATGTGTACCACCTATCCATTCTTGAACACCTAATCTCACTAGTAAGTGTATAATGTGTATTGGGTTTTCAAGAAAATTTCAGCAGCATTTCCCCGCTGTTCTCCAAGTACATATGTACTTAGAAAACAAACGGGGAAATGCTGCCGAAATTTTCTTGAAAACCCAATACACATTATACACTTACATCCTAAGCGAGATTAGGTGTTCAAGAACAGTCCCAAACCGGGGACTATCCAAGATTTACTCCTAATGAGTAAATCTTGGACGGGTTTCTAGGCCAACAAATAATGTGTTGTCATTCTTATACCTAAAATCCTAGTTCTTCAAGTTAGGGTGATTATTGATGTCTTTAAAAGCATGATTGGTAATTTAGGGAAAAGTTCATCATTTACATTCCAAGCATGTCACATGTGTGCATTACAGTTCATCATTAAGCAAGATATAAGCAAGTATGTCATATTAAAATAGACTATACAATATGAGAAAATAGTAGTGTAATCATGCAAATGGGAACATTCATGGGAACACACACTTCAGTTATAAGCATTCATGTAGCAACTTTCAGTTCCATTCATTAATCTCTTTTTACATCCACACACAGGGGTGTACCCCTAAACAATAACTAAACAAAGGGGTTGGTGTACCCCTAAACATGCGCATAATTAAAAAAACTATTAATACAGACAAGTCTAGATAGATAGACAACTAAATACTACACCAACATGGTCCCGCATCAATAACTTCTTTTTGATGATGAAGCTGTGTCACGAAGCTCCTCACTGTATTTAGATGAATCTGAACTGACAGGGGCCTCAGATTTAGATTCGTTTGAGCTGATATGCGACGCCGTGCGCTCATACCACAGTAGATGATCGGGGGTCTCGCAGTTGCTGTTGGTTATCCAAACTTTGATGGAATTATGGCCAACTGGATGGAGAAAAAGCCTGTTGCAACGAACCACATGCATCTCTCCAATCCAATCACGCCAACCGGATTTTGATACACGATTTCCCGCCAAATCATACTCAACCTCGATAACATGTGAATAATTGCCAAAAGTTATGGTCACTTTACCAGGCATGTAGTGTCTTCCTTTTAGAAAATGCCAATGTTTGGGTATGACCAATTGGTTTAAGGAACGATCATCTAGGATGATGTCTAATTGTTCTTCAATAGGGAACGTTAACATTGACATAGAGGCCCAGTTCATAGTGACTATTATGGGTGGACAGAGACTGCACAATATTAGTATTAACAAAGTGTAAGTACATATAACGATGTTATATATTTTCAGAAAAAGTTGTATAACATCAGTTAACCTTTTATTGCTTGTCATAACCAACTTTATTGTGGTAGACATGATAGCTTGAAAAGAAATCTACATATGTACTTAGAGAACAAATGAGGAAATGCTACCAAAATTTTCTCGAAAACCCAATACACATTATACACTTACATCCTAAGTGAGATTAGGTGTTCAAGAACAGTCCCAAACCGGGGACTATCCAAGATTTACTCCTAATGAGTAAATCTTGGACGGGTTTCTAGGTGCTTACTAAAATAGAACCATTATATGGAACTAATCCTACATTATACACATACTTTTCTTGAGTAAGATAATGTGCACTTCATGGAATTATTAAGATCTGAATATATATAAGTTGTTTCTACCTACTTTGATGGGATTTTATAACATTCGAGTCTTCCATTTAAGGCATTAGATGCATATATTGCAGTTCATTGTGTTGAGATAAGAATCCCATGTAATACACACGATTGAGAATCTTTCACGATACTAGGAAAATACACAACTAGATATTCATTTAGGTGTTAGACATTCATTTAGGTGTTCCTGATAACTCGCAGGTATGCACAACTATAAAACAATAGACTTGTCACACATAAAACACCCTATACAACTATAAAACAAAAAAGTATTAAGATATGCATGATACAATAACTATTTTGCATCACATTACAACAGACTTATCATTGATACCTTACTAACTTATTTCCACATTTACATATCATCACTTGATCAAAATTACATGTATTGTATAGACAATAGAGGATTCAACTCAGTAGAAGCACAAAATCAGTACCTAAACCCTAAACACAAATAAGTAAATAACTTAAAAAAAAATATAAAAAAACGCCCAGCAGCTGCTTGGGCGTGCCTTGGCACCGCCCAAGCAGCCGCCGGAGCAGAGGAAGAAGGAAGAAGGCAGGGCGGGTGGGCATACCTTGAGGGAAGAGGAGAGCAGCAGCCGGAGCACAGCAACCACCAGAGGAGGCGGCGGCAAAGAGAGGAGAAGTGCCGGCGAGGACACGGAGCAGCGGCGGCGAGGGCACGGAGCAGCGACGAGGGCACAAATTAGGAGCACGGACGGCCGCCGGTGAGCACAGAGGGCAGGAGCAGGAGCACGGCCGCCGATGAGCACGGAGCAGCGGCGAGGGCAGGAGCAGGAGCACAGCATCGGCGGCGGAGGAGCAACGACCGGCGGGGGCGAGCAAGAAATCGCCGGACCTAACTGGAATTGGGAATGAAACTGGGAAAGGGGGAAGAGTCGCTCGCGCTGGTGAGATATTAAGTTGACAATAAGCGTCGGGTATTCAAAATAACTGACAACTAAACCAACAGTGTCGGTTCTTTTCCAACAACTGACGCCTATACTAGATTATAGTCGTCAATTTTTAACTAAAAGACAACCGACAACTATTCCTGTCCCGCGAATAACCTTTGGTCGTCTATTATTCATTTATAAACCGACGCCATATGTGAAATTTTGGAGGAATTTTTTTGCTGGAATTTTGGTTTTGGCGGTTGATTTTAGGTGTTGGTTTTTTATTAATTAACCGACACTTAATAAAAGCGGTACCCGTGTCTAGTTGACCTTCACAGATTGTATGTCGGTTTATATTATAAACCGACACTGTAGAGTTTAGGTGTCCGTTTATGTATACAACCGACACCTTGAAAAGTGACTTTATAAGCCATTTCTGTAGTAGTGGTCCTAGTTGGATAGATAAAATACATATTTTTTATTGATTAAATGTCTTGTCATTCGATCAAGTTATAATTGAAATGATTGCATAGAGAATACTGTTCTACTTAGCTTATTCAGTGAATTGCCTACTGTCAAATAATTATAGTTTTACTGCTCATTGTTATTTTAATATTTGCAATAACAATGCTTCTGGCGGAGAGTTATAACTCTCGCTGGGATAATTATTCAATTGTCTCACCCCCGTGGGATTCAACTTTTTAGGTAGACGCCGAGGACGAAGGAACCCTTTAATAGGTGAGCAGCAACAGCAGCAGCAGTAACATCAGGGACAATAGTGATCCTCAGGTGGAGACACTGTCTGTTAGGTCTTGGATATATATAAAGTCTTATGTGTCGTCTCTGTACTCTCAGGTCCTAGGAGTCAGTATATGGTTTAATATAAATATGAGATTTTGGCTTAATGCCTCGAGATTTTTGTATCTTGCCTTGTACAGTTTAATAGGGAAATTTATGTTGTGATTCTCGAGATGTGATGATACAAAGATGTGTTGATGTATCAGCTTGTAAATAACTTACCTTGTTTCTTAATGAAAGAGTCCTACAGTTTTTTGACCTTTGCGTAAAAAGTTTTATTTTTTAGTGATTTTCAATAATTACGCTGCTAATTAATCGCTTCTGCATCGTTAATAACATTTTATCCGAGACGTGTCCCAACAACTAGTGGTATCAGAGCTCTAGGTTCGCTGAGTCTACAGAGACATAGGACTTAGGTTTTTAAGTCTATTCTAGTATATCTGATAGTATCTTCTGCTCATATAGGAGGAGAAGATAAAACTAAATATGTCTGGGTCACACGAGGAACATGTTGTAGAGAGTAGTGTTGCTGCACCTAGAGAAGGTGTAAGAAACCAAGAAAGGGAAGAACCTGTGCCTGAACCACCCCAATTCAATCCAACTGACATGGGGAACCCAGCCGTCCAAGCCATGTTTGGGCAGTTCATGACTGCCATGACACACATGACTGGTAGGATGCCTATACATGTACCTAGGGCACCTACCCATCCAGAAGGACAAGGATCCGACAAGATGTTTGAAAGACTACGCCGGGTTGGAGCCACAAAATATGCGGGAACAGCTGACCCAACATATGCTGACTTGTGGCTAACTGAGCTAGAGAAGGCCTTTAGAATCCTGAACATTTCAGAAGCTGAGAAGGTTAGACATGATGTGTATCTTCTCAAGGGGAGTGCTGGTCACTGGTGGACAATGGAGGAAGGGAAAAGGCCAGGTATGGAGATCGAATGGGAAGTTTTCCGACGGGAATTTATCAACAGATACTTCCCTAAGACATTTCTAGACGAGAAAATCTCTCAGTTTGAGAGGTTAAGACAAGGACTAATGAACATTAGCGAGTATGAGGCTAATTTCATGGAGCTTTTGTGGTTCTTTCCGCACATGGCGACCACAGATGAAGAAAGGATTAAACGCTGAGTTGACCACCCATGTGTCTGCTCTAGAGAACAGGGAAAGGTTTTCTACCTTCGTGGAGTCTGTTAGAAGGGTAGAGAGGTCCGTGTCAGAGAAGAGACAGACCAAGAACAAGAATACGTACCCCCAGTTCCAAGGATCTTCATCTAAAGGTTTCAAGAAACCAAGGTTTTATGTACCTACACCACCACCTAGATTCAGTACCCAGACACAGTGGACATCAAATAGGGGTAGAGGATGAAGCTTACCTTTAGAAGGAGCTCGTAGCTCGGTATCTATGTCAGTTACAGGACCACCCAGACTACAACAACAGAATAGAAGTTGTTACATATGTGGAAAAATGGGACATCTGATGAAGGATTGCAGAGCCATAAGAGTGAGTGTAACTCAACCTGAAAGGCAGAGTCAACAAGGATCTCAAAGGCGATAGTTTCCAGGTAGTGCTAGAGGACATGGACAAGCGTCCCAAGCTAGATCATCAGCACCAAGTCATCGAGTACCGAATCAACCACATGCAACGACAAGATTCTATGCGATGAATCCACCTGATGCAGTGATCAACCCTCAGGTTGTGGCAGGTCAGATGGAGTTGTTTTATTCCGATATGTCTACATCTTGCGTTGTATCTGTTTTAATCGATCTGGGTGATACACACTCCTTTATCACTCGAGGAGTGATTCTTGACTGCGACATGACTATAAGTCATAGAGCAGATAGTTTGCTGTTAGAAACTCCTTTAATGGGATCTGTTGTTTTGCGGGAGGTATGTTCTCCCTGCATCCTCTTCTTTTCTAAACATCACATTCAAGTGGATCTTATGCCACTTGAGATGCATGAATTCAATGTAATCCTTGGGATGGATACCTTGGAAAGGTATAAGGTTGTCTTGGATTGTGAATCAAAGCAAGCTGTGTTCGCTGATGATAGTGGCACATGGATATTTCAAGGAGATAGGAAGATTCTACCAACCTGTCTTGTGTTAGCTATGGTTTCTTGAGAAGCTGATGAGGCAAAGATGTTATGCATTCTTGTCCCATGTGGTAGATACTACCATTGATAGTCTTAATCCTACTGAAGTTCCTATAGTCAGGGAATTTGAAGATGTATTTCCTGAAGAACTTCCAGGTGTACCACTGCCTCGAGAGATTGATTTTGAGATTAATCTAATCCCGAACACACAGCCAATAGCACAAACACCGTATAGGATGGCGCATGCTGAGATGGTAGAACTTAAGAAACAGCTGCAAGAGTTGTTTGAGAAGGGTTTCATTCGACCGAGTACTTCACCTTGGGGTGCTCCGGTCCTCTTTGTTAAAAAGAAAGATGGGTCAATGAGGTTGTGCATTGATTACAGACAGTTAAATAAAGTAACAATAAAGAATAAGTATCCTTTTTTGAGGATTGATGATGTCTTTGACCAGTTGCGTGGTGCAACCGTCTTCTCAAAGATAGATTTGAGGTCTGGATATCACCAACTACGTATTAAGGATGGTGACATACCAAAGTCTGCCTTTAGGACAAGGTATGGTCACTATGAGTTCACAGTTATGTCGTTTGGACTAACAAATACACCAGCTGCATTTATGGAACTCATGAATAGAATCTTCCAACCTTTTCTCGATCAATGTGTTGTTGTCTTCATAGATGACATTCTGATCTATAGTAGAGATGCTCAGCAGCACGAACAACATCTTCGTCAAATTCTAACTTTACTAAGAGAACATAAGCTATATGCTAAGTTTAGCAAGTGTGAGTTTTGGTTACCAGAATTTTCTTTTCTTGGACACGTAATATCTGCTACAGGTATTCATGTTGACCCTAAAAAGGTAGAGTCTGTCCTGCAATGGGAACAGCCAAAGACACCGGCAGAGATTCAAAGTTTCATAGTGTTGGCAGGCTATTATAGGATGTTCATTAAGAACTTCAGTTGTATAGATTTACCCTTGACCAAGTTGACTAGGAAAGATGTTCCTTTTTCCTAGAATGACAAGTGTCAGCAATCATTCCAGCTGTTAAAAGTGAGGCTGACAAGTGCACCAGTGCTTGTGTTACCTGAGCAAGGGAAAGGATATATAGTTTTCTGTGATGCCTCTAAGAAAGGACTAAGATGTGTGTTGATGCAGGATAAACAAGTGATTTCTTTTGCTTCTCGATAGCTTAAGAAACACGAGGAGAATTATCCGACACATGATCTAGAACTAGCTGCTGTAGTTCATGTCTTGAAGATCTGGAGACATTATCTTTATGGAGAGACATTCCAGATTTTCACAGACCATAAGAACCTTAAGTATATCTTTTCTCATCATGAGATTAAATGAGGCAACACCGCTGTATGGAGTTAATAAAGGACTACGATTGTACAATTGATTACCATCTAGGGAAGGCCAATGTTGTTGCTGATGCTTTGAGTAGGAAATCAGCAACACCAGCTTTAGATAGAGCACCATTGAATTCTTTGGTATGCTCTAAGAGGGATATGTTTATCTCTTTAAGACAAGAAAATGTACAGTTAAGAGTATTGTTGTTAGCAGGACTGTTAGCTGAGATGCATATAAAACCTACTCTGAGACAACAAATCAAGGAGGCACAACAAGTTGATGCTGTAGTTCAATAGATTAGATCAGAGTATGGTAGTGAGAAATGAGAAGGTTTCCATGACTTGGATGATCAGGTAGCTTGTTATCATGATAGGATGATAGTGCTGGATGCAGACAACTTGAGGAAGATAGTCCTGGAAGAAGCTCATTCTTCAATGTATGCCATGCATCCAGGAAGCATCAACATGTATCGTAACTTGAAAGATATGTATTGGTGGCCGGGTTTGAAGAAGGACGTTGCTGAGTTTGTTATGCAGTGTCCTGTGTGTCAGCAAGTTAAAGCTAAACACCAGAAGCCTACAGGAACACTACAACCTTTACCCATACCACAATGGAAGTGGGATCATGTGACCATGGATTTTGTGGTTGGTTTACCCAGAACAGCCAAAGGACATGATTCCATTTGGGTAATAGTTGATAGGTTGACAAAGACAACACATTTCCTACCTGTCAAAACAACCTATTTTGCTGAGAAGCTGGCACAGTTATATGTAGATGAGATAGTACGGCTACATGGGGTCTCACTTACCATTGTTTCTGACAGAGGTCCCCAGTTTACGAGTCATTTTTGGGAGCGACTTCATAAATCTTTAGGCATAAAGTTAAGGTTTAGTATAGCCTTTCATCCTCAGACTGATGGATAGTCAGAAAGGACTATACAGACTTTGGAAGACTTGCTTAGAGAATGTGTTCTTCAGTTTACAGGAAGTTGAGATCTGCACCTAAGTTTGATACAGTTTGCCTACAACAATAGCTATCAACATAGCATTGACATGGCACCTTATGAAGCTTTGTATGGTAGACGTTGTAGATCACCCCTATGCTGGTATGAAACCGGTGAATATCAACTTTTAGGTCCTGATCTTGTGCAGCAGACCACCGAGAAGATTAAAATAATACAACAACTGTTGAAGACTGCACAGGATAGGAAGAAATCTTATGCTGATAAGCGTCGTAGACCTTTAGAGTTCTAGGTTGGAGACAGAGTGTATCTCAAGGTCTCACCTTGGAAGGGAGTTCTTAGATTTGGAAGGAAAGGAAAGTTAGCTCCTAGGTTTATAGGGCCTTATCCAATCATTGAACGAATTGAAAAGGTAGCTTATTAGCTAGAGTTACCACCAGAGTTACTAAAAGTTATACCCAGTGTTCCACATTTTCATGCTTAGGAAATGTCAACCTGAAGTAGAATTGAATGATGATATATCTTATGTTGAAGGACCTGTGTCAATCCTTGACAGAAGAATTAAAAAGCTAAAAAAGAAAAACATAAGTCTTGTGAAAGTCCTATGGAATCACCATGGCATTGAAGAAGCTACGTGGGAACTAGAGGAAGAAATAAGAAGGAAATACCCTGCTCTTTTCTCTTAATAAGTTTTGTAGATGATTTCAGGGACGAAATCCTTGTAAGGGGTGGATAATTTGTAACATCCCTGACCTGGGTTATGTACTAACCCCAGGTGTTTTGCCTAATAAATTTTATTATAGGCTTGCTTTTAATTCTTGAAAAGTAATTAAGGCTTTTGAGGAACTTATATTTCAATTTGAGTCCTTTTTGAATAATGTTGAAACATTGTTTTGTTTATAATGGACTAATGTGCAAATTACCCAAGTAGAGGGGTTAACTTGCAAATTGCACATATTAAGATGTTCCTCTGATGTTGAGACATCATGAGTATGTATATGATAAATGGGTATGGATTCCACAAACTTGGGTACCAAGATATAGCTTGTTAAGCAATCCTTGTGCTTTAAAACCTAGTTTTGGTGTAAAGTGCAATTTACCCAAAACCTAGGGTCCAACATGTAAAATATACCCTCTAGAGTATCTCTCATGTTTCTTGGCATCAAGTGGAGCAAAGAAAATGAGAGGGGCACCATATTTTAATGATCATGAAAGAGAGAGAATCTTGATGTTAAGATAACCAAGATTCAAGCACAATAGACTCTTTAATATGATTTAATGCAAAAAAAGAAATAAATTAATTATGAAGCCCTTCAACCAAAAGTTGGAGGATGTGCTTGCAATAGTATGAACGAGCTTGTATCATACTTAGGCACCCAAAACATCATGGTAGAAGTGGAAACTACTCACACTAATAATATATTAAGCAATATCCATTAAGGGTGGATATTAATATACCTCTATTTAAGATGTTTAGTTCTTTTCCTTTAAACCTTGGATCATGGAGGAGTTTTGCATGAGACTAGAAGGTGGAAACGTGTCTAAGGGTGGAGGAAGCCTTGGTGGATATTTTTGGGAGATAAAAGTAAATATCTATCTTTTTCCATTTTCCTTGAAAAACCCATAAATATATATAGGTATATTTTCCAACAACTCAAAGGATCATTTTCCTTAGCTTCTTTCTCTCATAACTTTGCTTTGGCCGACCAAGGGAGAGATCTGGACCAGAGGAATGATGACCCAACTATGTTTGGTAAGTTTTGATCACCATCTACCTTGAATTCATGGTGGAAACCACAATATAAGGTTAGATTCATGGTGTTCTTCACACAATTTTCCTTTCTAGCCATCTTCTTTATCCAAAACTTGAAGAACGGACCTTGTACAACTACTGGAGATCAATACACCATTAAAGCTACGGAGCTTGGAGCTCTGGATCAGTCCTAGAGGTGGGTTTTATAACTCTAACCCTTAATCTTTGTTAATGCATTCTTCCCTACTAAAATCGTTGGTTATTCTTCTTCTTTTACAACTCTTGTGATCTTGCTATCATTTACGTGAAGAACAGCCCCTGTTATTAGTCGAACAAAGGTAGAAGATAATGACGTTAATTTCTATGATTATCTAAAAATTTACTTTAGCAAACGGTTTACCAAACCGTTTGGAGAAAACAGTTTCAAGCCGTTTGATCTCAATCGATTTCAACCAAGAATGCATAGAAGCAAACGGTCCAAGACCGTTTGGAGGCATTGACCAGGAGTTGACCATTTGGAGTTCTGTTGAGAATAATGTATACTAATCACCTATCAAAAATCATCAATTAATTCCATGTGTTTCACCAATCAAAGGCTCATCAACCATCTAAACCCTAATCGGGTCAATTGCTGATTTCAATAATTGAATTATGTTGAAGTTTGGGTTGAGTGACCCAAACGGTTTCAAAACCGTTTGGGGATCACCCAAACGGTCTCAAGACCATTTGGTGATCACCCAAGACCATTTGGAGGTCTAGGGTTAATCATGGTTGACCAATTAAGGATCCAATGATATCAAGTTGATAAGTAATCGATTGCTGATTTGGTGACCAATTCTAGTATCCAAACCTTAAATGAATGACTTGGTTATTGATGAAATAATGGTCAAACGGTCTCAAGACCGTTTGGAGGATATCCAAATGATCCCAAGACCGTTTGGGGGTCACCCAATACCGTTTGGAGGTCTATGGTTGACTATGGTTAAGTGGTTGAAGATCTAAAGGTAACAAGTTAAAGTGTAATTGATTGTTGACCTAGTGATCAATCCAAGGAATCAAACCCTAATTGGTTGAGTTGGTTTTTGATGTTGACTTGAGAAAATGGTCTCAAGACCGTTTGGAGGTCATCCAAACGATCCCAAGACCGTTTGGTGTCAGGTCATGACCAAATTGATTGACGGTTCAATGATTTCAAATCAATTAGACTCACATTGAAGAATGTTGAAGGGTCATCAATTTCAAAACCTAATACAATTGATCCAAGCCCTAATTGATGATCAATTGAGGGTAAATTGAGTGTCAAATAAGTTTAGGGTTGACCTAATTAACTCAATTGATGAGTGGCTAACATGTGCATGATCGATTGGGGGGTTCAACATTGGGAACCCTAATTCAATTGAATTGGTTGAGACACTTTTTGGTCCTTGCAGTTTTGAGGTGGTTTGGACCAAACGGTCTCAAGACCGTTTGGGACCAAACGATCCCAAACCATTTATTCTCATGTGGTTTCAAGGTTGGTTGTATCCATGCGGTTTCAAAGTCAAACATGAACAAATAGTGTTCATCACCAAACGATTTTAAGGGCAGTCCAAGACCGTTTGGAGGTTTAGTATATAAGACCGTTTGAGGTCTGAAAAGGTTAAGACCGTTTGAGGTCTGAAAAGGTTAAGACCGTTTGAGGTCTGAAAAGGTTAAGATCGTTTGATGCCTTAGTAGTCAAGATGGTTTAGTGGTTGATTAACCTAAACCTCATGGATACTTAATGTGGTTAAAGGACCAAGTAATTAGTTGATTAAGACATGATGTAATCAATGGTAATTATAATAAAGATACCCTTGATGGGATAGAGTGGTTAGTACTCTTTGAATGAGTGAGCTTTAATGATCACAATAGAAATGACATAACCCATGATGTCAATGTTGAATTGACTTGGCTTAATCAAGAGTGATGCAAACATCAACTTATAGAAAGATGAGAGAGAAGACTTCTTATATGAATAATTAATCAAGTAATGGACTCTCAATATGAATGAATGCCTAATTAGGGTATGATCCATGTTAGTGAGATCACAAAACCCTAGTTATGATGGTTAATGAGTCCTAACCCTAATTGGGGGCATAAATGGAAGTAATCCTAATACATGATGATGGTATGATCTTAATTCATTGTAATGTGAATAGTAAACCCTAATCTATGGTAAGGAGATGATGTGAACAGTAAACCCTAATTCTGGGTTATGCTTTTAAGCATGAAATGCTATGTTTGGATAATGAAATGAGGAATCACTATTCCTAATTAAACTAAAGGGGTTGGTTAACCCTAATTGAATTAAAAAGAGAAACCCTAACCCTAGTAAGGGCATAGTGGTGCAACCCTTGATTAGTAAAGTTAGCTTTGTTTTGTAATGTGTTGATATGCAGATAATGTGCATGTTATCAATTGTATTAATCATGTAGGTTTTTATGAAAGAATGAGCATAGCCAGGTAAGAGCTATGATGCATTATTCATTGAAAGCACTTTATAAGCTTTGAAAGCAATGTAATGCTATGTTGTCTAGTGAGGGGTAACAAATGAGACTGATAGGCTGTATGAGCCATGAGCAATATCTGCATTGTTACTATCATGCTTATACTGTTAAATGACTTGATGGCAATATGTTACTTGGTACAAGTGTTTTGATGATCTAAGGGTTTGAACACCCATATTCCTGAATCATAATGATGAGATGGTTAGGGATTTATATCCCAATGTTAACAAGATGTGAAATGAACTTGATACAATTAGTACTCTTTCTTTATAGAAATTGTTTTAATGGTTTATGTTTGAAAACATGTCTGATGCTAAAAAGATGCCATAATGTACTTAAATAATCAAGTATAATGATATCATGTAGAGCCCTGACCACAGATCCATCATTGTCAGAAGTTAGATGATGGTGAAATAGGTTTTCCAAAGGGAACTCCTGGAGAGCATACTTTTGAGTATGTGGGGGTTACGGATGCGAATATCCTTACGTCCTAATGAGGGAATTGATGTGAGATGTACATTTAATCTCTCAATCCTTCATTATATGTATATGCCTGGATGATGTATCACTAATCTCCCGATGATGTTGTTAATGCCACATCGATGTGAGATAAACAAGAAATCCCTCGATGGCAAAGAGAGTACAACATGCCACTGTAACTCTAATAGTGAAGTTGCCAGAATACCCTAGAAATCTATAATGGCAGAGACACAAGATGTCCTGCATGTTGTACCTCACACTGACTGAGGAAGATGAGGTCATAGGAATCTGACTCTTCTAATGACCTATGTATGGTACCGATTGTGATTTCGTAATGGTCGGTTGGAGTATGAGAGGTGTAACTCATCTCCCCAGGGCATAAATATGTTTGTAAAATGTAATCAGCCGTATAGCATAATTGCTTAGGTTGAACCCATGTAAACGTGATCCCTTCAAAATGCACTTCTATAAGGTTGGTGTTGGCGATGAAGGTGTAAAATCTATCATGGACTAGAACGGTGGTGCAAATCAACCTCGCTTCTCCTCCTCCCTCCTGATAGTGTTGAAATCTCCTACAATCTCCCAACTCCAGCCTCCAATCATGTGTGCTAGATCCACCAAAGATTCCCACGTGACCCACCTCTATGTGATGGAACAACTAGCATACACAATAGTGATGAAAGAAGAAACTCTCAAGGTGTTAGTAAACTGTACAATTAGGTGTTGCATGTGCAATCAAAGCACCATTGGGAGATAGGATGAATCTGCATAGAACCAGATATTCCCAAAATCCACTGATTTATTTGACGCCCAGCCCAGGACACATCTCAAAAAGTCATACCACCTTTGGTCTGTGTCTCCTACAAAGTCATCCTAGTACTCTCCTGGTTGCATTGTTATCTGCTTTGCGTATGTTCCAAAAAGCTGATTGTATCTATTTATGGAAAACATGAAGAGCGTTGCTCTGTCCCCTAGGCTCTGAGCTTATCAATTGTGTCATTAGCCTGCTTCATTGCTATCACTTTTATCTCAAACTTCCACCCCATCTAAGAATCTTCTAGGCAGATCCCTCCCCGACCTCAGGGGTTGTCGAGGTGAAGATCTGTGATGTGTGGGGCTCATAGCATTCTCCCTACTGCCCTGGATTTAGTCACAATAATGATGATATTGAGGCATCAAGACCCTCTCCTTGAATCAAAAGAAGCCATCCAGGCAGTACTGCAACAACATAGTGCGGGTCCCATCGCCATCTACCATGATACTGACATGGGGGGTACCTCTCATACCTCCTTTTGTTCTATCATCCTCTGTTGTGTTGGGACCATATCAGGTTGGTCCCGATGTTGTGGCCTTCCCACCCCCCAAAGATTTGAAAGTCACTGTTGATTTTGAACACGTCATCTGGGATGTGCAAGTCTCTGGCCACTTTTGAAACCAAGAAAGATTCACCTTGTATCAGTCCTCTCGCTACAATCTAAAGCTTAATCGAGCCATGATAATTTCCTTGGTAACAGAGATGAATTGGGGCACGTCTTCATAGTCGGCCTCCACCAAAATAAGAATCCCAAATGCATCATGTTGACTCGAGAGTTATACATTACCCATATTTTGATAATGACTTAACCATTCCATTCCTATGTATCTAATATGTTTGTTGAAGATTGATTTTAGGATTTGGGTACATGAAAAGGATCAAATTATACAAGCCCTAGCTTGTTCAAGTTCAAGTGAAAAGCAATGCAAGTGTGCAATTTGGGAAATCACTCCAAATGACCTTAGGTGATTTTTGTAATCACTTGTATTGATGATATGACTTGTAACTAAGATGAGAAAAAATTAGGGACACTAAATCCCAACGTTTGATCACTCAAATAACAATTTAAAAATTTTGTCACACGTTGTTTATCGATCGAGTTGGAAACTTGACCAATCCAGTAATGGATTTTCTGGAGAGACTAATCGGTCAAGTTGTACACTCATAGAACTCAACCAACCAATCAACTAATAAAAATTGATTTTGACTCATCGATCGAGTTTCTTAGAATAAACTCGACCGATATTTTGTAAATTGGCTTTGACTCTTAGTGGATCAATCAAGTTATCTTTATTGAATCTCGACTGAATATACTGTACAAAAAATGCAGAAAAAGTGATTATAACCATTGGTGAGTTGTTTTGAGCGAGAATAGATCTGTTGTACTTGGAAAATGGCTATATTTTTATCTTAACTGATCCCACACTCAAGGGAACACCCCCATCTATAAATAGGACCCCTTGGAGTTCATTCCAAATTTTCTCATTCATGCTATTCTAAGTCCTTGCTATAGTTGAGTGTGCTACAACTCCTTGAGCCCCTTTCTCTCACTCATTTACAAAGCATTTTGTGATTATGAGTGAGTTATGCCAATTGTAAGAGAGTTACTTCCCCGTGCTTGTAAAGCTCTCATTCCATTCCATCTTTCCTACCCCCTTTTTCTCAAAGAAGCAAAGGTGAAACAAGCTACTCCAAGTGAAGGTGAATATGTTGATGTTCTTCTTCAAGGTTGAAGAAGAGGTGAAGATCTTCTCCAGGTGAAGGAGAAGGGCAAGGCCAAGATTCAAGAAGAGTGGGCAAATTCCTTCAAGGACAAAGACTTGATGCAAGTGTGGGTAAGTCCTTGTTGAAGGCTAAAGACATCTAGATCAAGTGGGTAAGTTCTTGCATAGGTGGAAGACTATTGTCTTGAATAAGTAATTCCTTGGATGTATGATGGTCTCCTTGTGTCTCTTATGAATGGAATACAAGTATACACAGATTGTAAAGTCCTAGAGGTTGACCTCTCTAGGTAGTGGATTGACTCTATCCTAGTTTGGAGAGTGGAACCACTCTAAACCACCTTGTCCAAGTGCTTGTTTCATTTTCTCTCATCCTTGCTATGATCTTAAGATATTGGTTTTAATTAATATAATTTGAAGGTATAACTTATCTTGTGAAAATTTTAGAAGCTATATTCACCCCCCTCTAGAGCCCTAGATCCAACAAGTGGTATCAGAGCTAAGGATATTCTCCAACAATCTCCCACGAGACGAGAAGATGGGTGACAAACTACTTGGTTCAATCAGACTAGAGGGAGGCTTCTCCATGTGTCCTCCGGTCTTCGACGAAACTAACTTCCTCTATTGGAAGAGGCATATGCAATTATACATTCAAGGGATGAACTTTGAAATGTGGAAGGTGATGGTCACACCATACAAGGAGCCAACCACAACTGTTTCAACATGGAGTGAAGCTACACTAAAAGAAGCCCAACTCAATGCCAAAACCATAAGCATCCTCTATGCAACCCTTACCCCAACAGAGTTCAACTGCATCTCATCTTGGGACACCGCCTATGAGATTTGGAATGGATTATGCATTACCTATGAGGGCACAAAGCAAGTCAAGGAGGCTAAGATATACATGTTGAATATACTTCTAGAGAACTTCAAGATGAGACAGAAAGAAAGGATTGCAAATATGTAATCTAGGCTTAATGTGATCATCCATGGCCTAAATGCTTTGGGAAATAGTTTTTGATAGAGGTGTAATCAACTCCAAGATCTTGAGGACTTTACCAAAGCGATGAGAGTCAAAGGTGACCTTCATTGAACAAGTAAGCAGCCTTGGTGACATCCCAACTGAAGAGCTTATTGGCAATGTCTAAGCCCATGAGACAAGGCCTGACAAACAAGAAGAAAAAGCCAATCAAGAAGAGAAGGAAGCCAAGAAGATCAAAGATAGTGATTTCAAAGCACAAGTGCGGTGGTCATCCTTCAACAACAAATTGCTTGACGGACATCTCCCTCCTCCTCTAGTGAAGATGATGGTCTTAGTGAGCATGAATCAAACTACACCAAGGGCAAGAACTTCAAGGGAAAGCAATCCTCCTCCTCTACTCCTAGGTGCTACAAGTGTGGATAAAAGGGACTCTACAAGAGTGAATGTCCCAAGTCAAGAAAGTCACACCATAAGGGTAGCTCCAAGAAGGAGGAAGGGTACAAGAAGGAGAACAAGTACAAGAGGAAGGAAAAGAAGGAGAAAAGACACAAGAATGTAGCTTGGGAGGAATCATCCTCAAGTGGCTCTAGCTCTAAAGAAGATGGAGAGTTCCACCTTGCACTCATGGCCTCTACTAGTGAAGAAATTGGTGAGGTAGATGAGGTAATCTTGCATGAGTTATCTAAGGAAACTCTTATGGATATGGTTGTTTCTACTCGTTCTTTTTTTTGCTAAATATAAATCTATAAGAAAAAGGTTAGTAAAAATTATTGATGATTTGTATGCTAAACTTGAAATTCTTGAGCTTAATGAGAAAAATCATCTTGAGAGCATTGATAACTTGCAAGGTAAACATCTTGATCTTGAGCTCCAATACAATTTCGTTGAAGTAGAGAATGGTATTTACCTTAAGAACATTGAAACTCTTAAGGAAGATAACCAAAAGTGCCTAAATGAGCTAGAAACTCTTAAAACTGAAAATGGTGAATTTAAGCTTATTGTTGATGCTCGTAGGGATGAGAGGGATGTTTATCTTAAGGAAATTCAGGTGCTTAAATATGAAAATACTAGGTTGCTTTGTCAAGTTAATGATTTATCTTCTAGACCTATCTTGCCTAGTAATGATATTGCTTATATTTCTCTTGAGAAAGATTCTTATTTAACTAAAGCCCTCTGTTTGGAGGTCGACCTCGTAAATGATAGAGATGATATTGCTAGTTTGTCTTCTACTATCATATATATTAATGATGACAATCATAGACTTAGATCCTCTTTGTCAAAATTCCTCAAAAGGAAAAACTTTCTAAATGAAATCCTTGACCATTATACCAAACAAAGTGGTACTAGGGTTGGGAATATGTAGGGGGAGCACCTAAGGACAAGAACAAAGCCAAAGGTAAGAAAAAGAGTAAGAAAACCTCCTTTTTCATTGGATAGTCTTCTGGCACTAAGAACCCTATGGTTTATTCTCATTGCACGTGTGATGATCATTACTCTAGTTATTTTCCTTACAAGCCTAAGGGGACCAACCCAAAGATGAAATGGGTCCCCAAGCTAACTCTGGATCCCAAAGTTTTAGTTCGGAACTGACACTCTCCTTTCTTGTAGGAAAAAAGATAGATGGATTGTTGATAGTGGCTACACTAATCATATGACATGTGATATAAGCCATTTCAACAACTTCACCAAAAAGAAAAGAGGTTCGGTTACCTTTGGGGACAACAAGAAAGGTAAGGTCAAAGGTGAGGGTGACGTAGGTGAATCCTTGTGTATCAAGAAAATTCTTTTTGTGTATGGCCTACATCACAATTTAATAAGTGTAAGTCAATTATGTGATAATAATAACCATGTGATATTTACTTCATTTGAATGCTTGATTCTAGATTCCCTCACCTATCAAGTCATGTATAAGGAAACAAGAAGTGGTAATCTTTATGTAATTGTGCTTGACTCTATTAAGACTATTGTTGGTAGATTCCTAGTAGTCAATTTAAATGATATTTCTCTTTGGCATCGTCGGCTTGGTCATGTATATATGCATCAGTTGAAGAAGTTGAGCAAAAAGGACTTGGTCAAGAGACTTCCCAAATTGGATTTTGAAAAGGATGAGGAATGCCAAACTTATACCCAAGGAAAGAAAACCAAGTCCTCCTTCAAATCCAAAGGAGACCTTAGTACCAAGAGAGCTCTTGAACTTCTTCACACTGATCTTTTTGGACCAATGAGAACTCAATCGATTCGTGGTTCCAAGTATTGCCTCGTTATTGTCGACGATTTCTCTAGTTATACTTAGATATTATTTCTCATTTCCAAGAGTGATGCACTTGATGCTTTCTCGAGTTTTTGTAAATGATTTGAGAATGAAGCTTCTTTCTGGATCGTTTCCATATGTAGTGACCATGAGGGATAATTTGAAAATTATCTTTTTGAACATTTTTGTCAAGAATCTGGATATTCACATAAATTCTCTTCACCTAGAACACCTAAAAAAAACTGGGTTGTAGAGAGGAATAATAGGTCACTGTAGGATATGGCTAGAACCATGCTTTTAGAGTATGACACTCTAAAGAAGTTTTGGGCCCAAGCTGTCAGTACCTCATGTTTTGTGTAAAACTGGGTTTTTACACATCGTTCTTTAAAGAAAACCCCCTATGAGCTATGGTGTGGTAAAAAGCATTCTATCAAGTACTTCCATGTTTTAAGATGTCCTTGTTTTATTTTGAATATGAAAGATTCTCTCGACAAGTTTGATCTGAAATCTTACAAGGCTTTCTTTCTTGGCTATAGCACTACTAAAAAGGCCTATAAAGTGTTTAATACTCATCTTACTAAAGTATAAGAATCTATAAATGTGAAGTTTATTGAGACTAACCCCTATGTTCCCAAAGATATTGTTCCAAATGATGATGTTGCAGGTGAGGTAATTCCTATTATAAAAGAACTCAACATCACCCAAAAGGAAAAAGAGGTGGTCATCCAAGGAGAAGAGAAAGATAAAAAGAAGAAGGATCCAACTCCTTGATTTGCAAAGAATCATCCAAAAGAGATGATTTTTGGTGATCCATTTGAAAGAGTGAAGATGCAGGCTGCATTCAACAAAGAACAAGACAAAAACACCTTCATCTCACAACTCGAGCCAAAGAACGCCAAGGAAGCTCTTGGGGATGATGAATGGATCCTAGCTATGCAAGAAGAGTTGGAGCAATTTGAAAAGAACAAAGTCTGGACCCTAGTGCCAAAAGAAAGTGATAGAAATATCATTGGCACCAAGTGTGGTAAGGAACAAAGCAAGGTTAGTGGCTCAAGTCTACAATCAACATGAAGGTATAGATTTTGATGAAACATATGCACCTGTAGCTAGACTTGAGTCCATTCGTATGTTACTTGCTTTTGTATCAAATGTATGTTAAAAGTGCATTTTTGAATGGTACAATTGAGGAGGGAGTGTATATTGCACAACCCTCAGGCTTTGAACATGACAGTTTACCTAACCGTGTTTATTTGTTGTGAAAAGCTCTCTATGGACTCAAACGAGCACCTCAATATTGGTATGAGAAATTAAAGAACTTTTTGTTAGATCATGGGTATATCATGGGCAAAGTAGATTCTACCTTGCTTCTAAAACACACTTTTAAATTTGTTTATCATTCAAATATATGTTGACGATATCATTTTGGATGAAATCATTTTTGGCGAAACTAACCTTGATCTTGGCAAAGAATTTAGTAATCTTATGCAGAGTGAATTTGAGATGAGTATGATGGCTGAGCTCACATTCTTATTTGGCTTTCAAATCAAGCAAACTGGGAACTTCATCAAACAACGCAAGTACACAAATGATCTACTCAAGCACTTTGGGATGGAGAACACCAAGCCAATGAACACACCCATGTTAAATACTGCCAAACTTAACAAAGATGAAGAAGGTGTGAAGGTAGATGAGAATCTCTATAGAGGTATGATCAAAATTTTACTTTACTTAACTACCTCTAGACCTGATATAATGTTTAGTGTTGTCTTGTGTGATCACTTAAGAAATCACATCTTATAGCTGTTAAGAGGATTTTAAGGTACTTAGCCAAAACTCCAAATTTTGGTCTATGATATCCCAAGTCAAGGGACTTTACTCTTATAGCTTATAGTGATGTGGATTATGTAGGATGCTTGATTGATAGAAAGTACACAAGTGGCACTTACTTTCTCCTAAGACCATGCTTGGTGTCTTGGTTTTCCAAGAAATAGAGCACAGTGACATTATCAACTATTGAGGCTGTATACATTGTAGCCGGGAGTTATTGTGCCCAGGTCCTATGGATGAAGCAAATGCTCCAAGAATTTAACATTCATTGTGATGCTTATCCTATCCATTGTGATAATGCTAGTACAATTAAATTGTCATATAATCCTATCTTGCATAGTAGAGCTAAACATATATAGGTTTGCCATCATTTTCTTCATGATCACATTGCCAAAAAGGATATCTATATCACGCATGTGGACACAGAAAAGCAGTTGGAGGACATTTTTATTAAACCTCTAGCAAGAGAGGAGTTTAACTTTATTAGATCTAAATTGCTTATTACTACTTTGAATGAATCTGATATGACTTCTAGCTAGTTGTCATCTATCCTATATGCTTTGTCTAGTGTTATGATCATCATTGCTTGCTAATATGCTAAAAATCATTTTTTATGTTCTTTTTGCCTTATTTTTCTCTTGTTTTTGGGTATTTTTTACTAAGCATGTTTATCACAAAATAATGATATGTGCCTAAGTATGTTTAAAATAAAAAATGGACTTGAAAAATAAATTTAATTAGCACTCTAATAGCTAGAAATTAGAATTTCTAATTTTGGTTTAGTTGGACCATCGGTCGAGTTGCCAACTCGACCGATCGATGGCTGAGAGCTTTTCTTCAAGAGCTTATCGGTCGAGTTTCTGAGTCAGTTTGCTCGATCTATGGCCGGATGGAGCAAACATAAGTTAGGTTTGACCGACTTTTGTCCCTCTCAACTAGAGAAAAATTGACCGATCCAACCTCTAGCTCCCTCAAGCTCTCAACCCTAGCCCCGACCTTCCTCTCCCTAGCCCTAGTTTGACCTAGATTGACCTTCCTTGAACTTTTTCCTATCAACCCTAGGTGTGTGGACGTGTTTTGGTGGTGTTTCTCTTTCTCTTGCCCTCTCCATCCTCTCCATTTCATCTCCATGGCGTCCGATAGGAGAAAGAGAGCCGCCCCAGTAGGAGCACCATCTTCATCTTCCAACTCGCGCTCATAACCTTTGACAAGACCTTATTTGTCTCCAATGAGGCTCTCAATAGGTACAAGGATCTCCTTCCTAGGAATCATTTTCCTTTCTGTGCCCCTTTTGAGCCAACCTCGTGTAGATAAAGGGTCATTGATCAAGTTGTCGAGTACTATACAATCACAATCTCTCTGCCCTATGTGTCGAACGCTTGTGCCACAACAATTCCATAACTAGCACAAAAGTCATTCATGAATTCTATGCAAACTTGCAATGGAATTATGAAACACCCATACCACCACCCAATACTCAAGTGGTCCTCACTTCCATGATTGTTGGGAAGACATTCTAAGTCTCTGAGAATACTTGAACATCTTCTCAGGTACTGAGGTGACTAATACCCAATGAAAGGACTATCCCAAGTATTTTGACTTAGTTGAACCTAAGGCCTTCTACAAGCAGTATGATCTTACTCTCCCTGGTATTCATAAATACTTGAAGAATCCTTAGTTCCCCTATAGGAAGAAGTCTACCCTTCCCTCCTCCACCTTAGACCTCAAGAACTGCATACTTATCTTAGTTGTTAACTGTAATATTCACCCCATGAAGAATCAGACTGGAATTGTAGAAAACATTGTGGTAATTATGTTTTGTCTCTTGAAGAACATAGGAGTCAAGTGGGCAAGATATGTAATCCACCATATGACCTGCCTTGACTCAGGAAAGAACACATGTGGCACCCATCTACCCTACCCAGCCCTGATCTGTGGTCTTTTTCAACTTGCCATTGGTAAATCTCTTTTTCATGACCTTCACTACAAACCTACCCGGAAAGGAATTTGCATAAGTGAGACCACACTTCAGAAGTCTACTAATATCTCATCCTCTACCACACCTAGAGCCTCTACCTCCACCTCCACCCGTGCACCTCCACCACCTCATCCTTCCCATCCTGCCCGTGCCTCATTTCATGTATCCAATGAAACCCTTATGATCTACATGATGCATTAACAGACGTATAACCTTCAAGTTTAGGAGCACATGCATATCGATCTCTGTGCCATTATGTCCAACATGAACCTATCATGTACACACCCTTATCCTACCTACCATCCATATCTAGGAGGTGACTATGCATCCTATGCATATGATCACTTTTACCCAACCCCTCCACCTGCTGCTACACCCTCTGCTACTGATGGACCTACCCCTAGAGTGCTGCCTCTTCCCACTGGCCCCTTGGACACCTTGCTTGCTAGTCTTGGTACTTCTGCTCCTTCCTTCCCACATGCCAATGAGATTCATGCTCTTGGTATGTCTTGGGGTACCTCCTGTACCTCCTTTTGTTCTACCATCCTCTGTTGTATTGGAACCATATCAGGTTGGTCCTGAGGTTGTGGCCTTCCCATCCCCCTAGAGACCTAACAGTCACAGTTGATTTTGAACACGTCATCTGGTATGTGCAGGTCTCTGGCCACTTTTGAAACCAAGAAAGATTCGCCTTGTATCAGTCCTCTTGCTAAAATATAAAGCTTAATCGAGCCTCAGTAATTTCCCTCGGTAACGGAGATGAATTGGGGCACATCTTCATTGTAGGCCTCCACCAGAATAAGAATCCCAGATGCATCATGTTGACTTGAGAGTTATACATTACCCATATTTTGATAATGACTTAACCATTCCATTCCTATGTATCTGATATGTTTGTTGAAGATTGATTTCAGGCTTTAGGTACATGAAATGGAACAAATTATACAAGCCCTAGCATGTTCAAGTTCAAGTGAAAAGCAATGTAAGTGTGTGATTTGGAAAATCACTCCAAATTACCTTAGATGATTTTTGTAATCACTTGTATTGATGATACATCTTGTAACTGAGATGAGAAAAAAATAGGGACACTTAATTCCAACGTTTGATCACTCAAATATCAATTAAAAAAAATTCACAGGTTGTTTATTGGTCGAGTTGGAAACTCGACCAATCCAGCGATGGATTTTCTAGAGAGACCAATCAGTTGAGTTGTACACTCATAGAACTCGACCGATCGATCAACCAAACAAAACTAATTTTGACTCATCGGTCGAGTTTCTCAGAACAAACTCGATCGATAGTTTGGAAATTGGCTTTGTCTCATAGTGGATTGGTCAAGTTATCTTTATTGAAACTCGACCGAATGTACTGTACAAAAAATGTAGAAAAAGTGATTATAACCATTGGTGAGTTGTTTTGAGTGAGAATAGATCTGTTGTACTTGGAAAATGGCTATATTTTTCCCTTAACTGATCCCACACTCAAGGGAACACCCCCAACTATAAATAGGACCCCTTGGAGTTCATTCCAAGTTTGCTCATTCATGCTATTCTAAGTCCTGGCTATAGTTGAGTGTGTTACAACTCCTTGAGCCCCTTTCTCTCTCTCATCTACAAAGAATTTCATGATTATGAGTGAGTTAGGACAATTTTAAGAGAGATACTTCCCTGTGCTTGTAAAGGTCTCATTCCATTCTATCTTCCCTACCCCCTTTTTCTCAAAGAAGCAAATGCGAACCAAGCTACTCCGAGTGAAGGTGAAGATGTTGAGGTTATTCTTCAAGGTTGAAGAAGAGGTGAAGATCTTATCTAGGTGAAGGAGAATGGAAAGGACAAGATTCAAGAAGAGTGGGAAAATTCCTTCAAGGCCAAAGACTTGATGCAAGTGTGGGTAAGTCATTGTTGAAGGCTGAAGACATCTTGATCAAGTGGGTAAGTTCTTGTGTAGGTGGAAGACTATTGTCTTGAATAGGTAAGTCCTTGGATGTATGCTGGTCTCCTTGTATCTCTTATGAATTTAATACAAGTGTACACAAATTGCAAAGTCCTAGAGGTTGACCTCTCTAGGTAGTGGATTGACTCTCTCCTAGTTTGGAGAGTGGAACCACTCTAAACCACCTTGTCCAAGTGCTTGTTTCATTTTCTCTCATCCTTGCTATGCTTGCTTTGCTCTTAAGCTATTGGTTTTAATTGATATAATTCGAAGGTCTAACTTATCTTGTGAGAATTTTTGAAGCTCTATTCACCCCCCCTCTAGAGCCCTATATCCAACAAGTGGTATCAGAGCAAAGGATAATCTCCAACAATCTCCCACAAGATGAGAAGATGGGCAACAACCTACTTGGTTCACTCAGACTAGAGGGAGGCTTCTCCATGTGCCCTCTGATCTTTGACGAAACCAATTTACTCTATTGGAAGAGGCATATGCAATTATACATTCAAGGGATGAATTTTGATATGTGGAAGGTGATGGTCACACCATACAAGGAGCCAACCACAACTGTTTCAACATGGAGTGAAGCTCCACTAAAAGAAGACCAACTCAATGCCAAAGCCATAAGCATCCTCTATGCAGCCCTTACCCCAACGGAGTTCAACTGCATCTCATCTTGGGATACCGCCTATGATATTTGGGATAAATTATGCATTACCTATGAGGACACAAAGCAAGTCAAGGAGGCAAAGATATACATGTTGAAAAAACTTCTAGAGAACTTTAAGATGTGATAGAAAGAAGGGATTGCAGAGATTTACTCTAGGCTTAATGTGATCATCAATGACCTATATTCTTTGAGAAATCATTTTTGATAGAGGTGTAATCAACTCCAAGATCTTGAGGACTCTACCAAAGAGATGGGAGTCAAAGGTGACCTTCATTGAACAAGTAAGGAGCCTTGGTGACATCCCAATCGAAGAGCTCATTGACAACCTCCAATCCCATGAGACAAGGCTTGATAAGCAAGAAGAAGAAGCCAAGCAAGAAGAGAAGGAAGATAAGAAGATCAAAGATAATGCTTTCAAAGTACAAGTAGATGCGGTCATACTTCAACAACAACTTGCTTGACGGACATCTCCCTCGTCCTCTAGTGAAGATGATGGCCCTACTGAGCATGAAGCAAACTACACCAAGGGCTAGAACTTCAAGGGAAAGCAATCCTCCTCCTCTACTCCTAGGTGCTACAAGTGTGGACAAAAGGTACAAGAGTGAATATCCCAAGTCAAGGAAGTCACACCATAAGGGAAGCTTCAAGAAGGCGGAAGGGTACAAGAAGGAGGAAGGGTACAAGAAGGAGAACAAGTACAAGAGGAAGGAAAAGAAGGAGAAAAGACACAAGAATATAGCTTGGGAGGAATCATCCTCAAGTGGCTCTAGCTCTAAAGAAGATGGAGAGTTCCACCTTGCACTCATGGCCTATACTAGAGAAGAAATTGGTGAGGTAGATGAGGTAATCTTGCATGAGTTATCTAAGGAAACTCTTATGGATATGGTTGTTTCTACTCGTTCTTATTTTGCTAAATATAAATCTATAAGAAAAAGGTTAGGAAAATTTATTGATGATTTGTATGCTAAACTTGAAATTCTTGAGCTTAATGAGAAAAATCATCTTGAGAGCATTGATAACTTGCAAGGTAAACATCTTGATCTTGAGCTCCAATACAATGTCGTTGAAGTAGAGAATGGTATTTACCTTAAGAACATTGAAACTCTTAAGGAAGATAACTAAAAGTGTCTAAATGAGCTAGAAACTCTTAAAACTGAAAATGGTGAATTTAAGCTTATTGTTGATGCTCGTAGGAATGAGAGGGATGTTTATCTTAAGGAAATTTAGGTGCTTAAATATGAAAATACTAGGTTGCTTTGTCAAGTTAATGATTTATTTTCTAGACCTATCTTGCCTAGTAATGATATTGCTTATATTTCTCTTGAGAAAGATTCTTATTTAAATAAATCCCTCTGTTTGGAGGTCGACCTCATTCATGATAGAGATGATATTACTAGATTGTCTTCTACTATCATATATGTTAATGATGACAATCATAGACTTAGATCCTCTTTGTCAAAATTCCTCAAAAAGAAAAACTTTCTAAATGAAATCCTTGACCATTATACTAAAGAAAGTGGTACTAGGGTTGGGAATATGTAGGGGGAGCACCTAAGGACAAGAACAAAGCCAAAGGTAAGAAAAAGAGTAAGAAAACCTCCTTTTTCATTGGAGAGCCTTTTGGCACTAAGAACCCTATGGTTTATTCTCATTACACATGTGATGATCATTACTCTAGTTATTTTCCTTACAAGCCTAAGGGGACCAACCCAAAGATGAAATGGGTCCCCAAGCTAACTCTGGATCCCAAAGTTTGAGTTCGGAACCGACACTCTCCTTTCTTTCAGGAAAAAGATAGATGGATTGTTGATAGTGGCTGCACTAAGCATATGACATGTGATATAAACCATTTCAACAACTTCACCAAAAAGAAAAGAGGTTCGGTTACCTTTGGGGACAACAAGAAAGGTAATGTCAAAGGTGAGGGTGACATAGGTGAATCCTTGTGTATCAAGAAAGTTCTTTTTGTGTATGGCCTACATCACAATTTAATAAGTGTAAGTCAATTATGTGATAATGGTTACCTTGTGCTACTTAGTTCATTTGAATGCTTGATTCTAGATTCCCTCACCTATCAAGTAGATGCCTAGTAGTCAATTTGAATGATATTTCTCTTTGGCATCATCGACTTGGTCATGTATATATGCATCAGTTGAAGAAGTTGAGCACAAAGGACTTGATCAAGGGACTTCCCAAATTGGATTTTGAAAAGGATGAGGAATGCCAACCTTGTACCCAAGGAAAGCAAACCAAGTCCTCCTTCAAATCCAAAGGAGTCCTTAGTACCAAGAGATCTCTTGAACTTCTTCACATTAATCTATTTAGACCAATGAGAACTCAATCACTTCATGGTTCCAAGTATTGCCTTGTTATTGTCGACGGTTTCTCTAGATATACTTGGACCTTATTTCTCATTTTTAAGAGTAATGCGCTTGATGCTTTCTCAAGTTCTTGTATACAAGTTGAGAATGAAGCTTATGTCTGGATCATTTCCATCTGTAGTGATCATGGGGGAGAATTTGAAAATGATATTTTTGAACGTTGTCAAGAATCTGGATATGCACATAACTTCTCTTCACCTGGAACACCTCAAGAAAATGGGGTTGTAGAGAGGAATAATAGGTCACTATAGGATATGGATAGAACCATTCTTTTAGAGTATGGAAATTCGAAGAAGTTTTGGACTGAAGCTGTCAGTACCTCATGTTTTATGCAAAACCGGGTTTTTACACATCCTTCTTTAAAGAAAACCCCCTATGAGCTATGGTGTGGTAAAAAGCATTCTATCAAGTACTTCCATGTTTTAAGATGTCCTTGTTTTATTTTGAATATGAAAGATTCTCTCGACAAGTTTGATCTGAAATCTTACAAGGCTTTCTTTCTTGGCTATAGCACTACTAAAAAGGCCTATAAAGTGTTTAATACTCATCTTACTAAAGTATAAGAATCTATAAATGTGAAGTTAATTGAGACTAACCCCTCTGTTCCCAAAGATATTGTTCCAAATGATGATGTTGCAGGTGAGGTAATTCCTATTATAAAAGAACTCAACATCACATGTTGGTGGTGAGGTAATTCCTATTATAAAAGAACTCAACATCACCCAATAGGAAAAAGAGGTGGTCATCCAAGAAGAAGAGAAAGATGAAGAGAAGAAGGATCCAACTCCCTAATTTTCAAAGAATCACCGAAAAGACTGATTTTTGGTGATCCATTTGAAAGAGTGAAGACACGGGTTGTATTCAACAAAGAACAAGCCAAAAACACCTTCATCTCATAACTCGATCCAAAGAACACCAAGGAAGCTCTTGGAGATGATGAATGGATCCTAGCTATGCAAGAAGAGTTGGAGCAATTTGAAAAGAACAAAGTCTAGACCCTAGTGCCAAGACCAAGTGATAGAAAGATCATTGACACCAAGTGGGTCTACCACAACACACTAGATGAAAGTGGTAAAGTGGTAAGGAACAAAGAAATGTTAGTGGCTTAAGGCTACAATCAATAGAAAGGTATAGATTTTGATGAAACATATGCACCTGTAGCTAGACTTGAGTCCATTCGTATGTTACTTGCTTTTGCCAATTATAAAAACTTTCTTTTGTATCAAATGTATGTTAAAAGTGCATTTTTGAATGGTACAATTGAGGAGGGAGTGTATGTTGCACAAACCCTGGGCTTTGAACATGATAGTTTACCTAACCATGTTTATTTATTGTGAAAAGCTCTCTATGGACTCAAACGAGCACCTCAATCTTGGTATGAGAAATTACAGAACTTTTTATTAGATCATGGGTATATCATGGGCAAAGTATATACTACCTTGCTTCTAAAACACACTTATAACAATTTTTTTATCATTCAAATATATGTTGATGATATCATTTTTGGCGAAACAAACCTTGATATTTGCAAAGAATTTTGTGATCTTATGCAGAGTGAATTTGAGATGAGTATGATGGGTGAGCTCACATTCTTATTTGGATTTCAAATCAAGCAAACTAAAGATGCAAACTTCATCAACCAAGGCAAGTATAAAAATGAGCTACTCAAGTGCTTTGGGATGGAGAACACCAAGCCGATTGACACACCCATGTCAAACACTGCCAAACTTGACAAAGATGAAGAAGGTGAGAAGGTAGATGAGAAGCTCTATAGAGGTATGACCGGAAATTTATTTTACTTAACTGCCTCTAGACCTGATATAATGTTTAGTGTTGTCTTGTGTGCTCGCTTTAAATCAAATTCTAAGAAATCACATCTTATAGCTATTAAGAGGATTTTAAGGTACTTAGCTAAAAATCCAAATTTTGGTTTATGGTATCCCAAGTCAAGGGACTTTACTCTTACATCTTATAGTGATGTGGATTATGCAAGATTCTTGATTGATAGAAAGTACACAAGTGGCACTTCCTTTATCCTAGGACCATGCTTGGTGTCTTGATTTTCCAAGAAACAGAGCAGAATGGCATTATCCACTACTGAGGCTGTATACATTGCAATCGGGAGTTATTGTGCCCAGGTCCTATGGATGAAGCAAATGCTCCAAGAATTTAACATTCATTTTGATGCTTCTCCTATCCATTGTGATAATACTAGTGCAATTAACTTGTCATATAATCCTATCTTGCATAGTGGAGCTGAGCATATAGAGGTTCGCTATCATTTTCTTCATGATCACATTTCCAAAAAGGATATCTATATAACACATGTGGACACAGACAATCAATTGGCAGACATTTTCATTAAACCTCTAGCTAGCGAGCAATTTAACTTTATTAGATCTAAATTGCTCAATACTACTTTGAATGAATCTGATATGCCTTCTAGCTAGTTGTCATCTATCCTATATGCTTTGCTTGTGTTTTGATCATCTTTGCTTGCTAATATGCTAAAAATCAATTTTTATGTTCTTTTTGCCTTGTTTTTCTCTTGTTTTGGGGTATTTTTCGCAAAGCATGTTTATCGTAAAACAGTGATATGTGCCTAAGTATGTTTAAAATACAAAATGGACTTGAAAACTAAATTTAATTAGGACTCTAATGGCTAGAAATTAGAATTTCTAATGTTGGTTCAGTTGGACCATCGATCGAGTTGCCAACTCGACCGATCGATGGCCGAGAGATTTTCTTCAAGAGCCTATCAGTTGAGTGTTTGAGTCACAAAACTTGATCGATGGCCAGGATGGAGCAAACATAAGTTAGGTTTGGCCGACTTTTGTCCCTCTCAACTAGAGAAAAATTGACCGATCCAGCCTCTAGCTCCCTCAAGCTCTCAACTCTAGCCCTGACCTTCCTCTCCCTAACCCTAGTTTAACCTAGATCTACCTTCCTTGACCTTTTTCCTATCCACCCTAGGTGTGTGGATGGGTTTTGGTGGTGTTTCTCTTTCTCTTTCCCTCTCCATCCTCTCCATTTCGTCTCCATGGCTTCCGATAAGAGAAAGAGGGCCACCCCAGCAGGAGGACCATCTTCATCTTCCAACTCGCGTCTCATACCCTTTGACGACACCTTCTTTGTCTCCAATGAGGCTCTCAATAGGTACAATGATCTCCTTCCTAGGAATAATTTTCCTTTCCGAGCCCCTTTCGAGCCAACCCCACGTAGACAAAGGGTCATCGATCAAGTTCCGAGTACTATACAATCACCATCTCTCTGCCTTGTGTGTTGAATGCTTGTGCCACAACAATTCCATAACTAGTACAAAAGCCGTTTATGAATTCTATGCAAACTTGCAATGGAGTTATGGCACACTCGTACCACCACCCAATACTCAAGTGGTCCTCACTTCCATGATCATTGGGAAGATATTACAAGTCTCTGAGGATACTTGAACATCTTCTTCTCGGGTACTGAGGTGACTGATACCCAGCAAAAGGACTATCCCTAGTATTTTGACTTAGTTGAACCTAAGGCCTTCTACAAGAAGTATGATATTACTCTCCCTAGTATTCATAAATACTTGAATAATACTTAGTTCCCATATAGGAAGAATTGTACCCTTCCCTCCTCCACCTTAGACCTCAAGAACTGCATACTTACCTTAGTTGTTAACTGCAATATTCACCCCATGAAGAATTAGATTGAAATTATGGAAAACATTGCGATAATTATGTTTTGTCTCTTGAAGAACATAGGAGTCAAGTGGGCAAGATATGTAATCCACCATATGACCTGCCTTGACTCAGGAAAGAATACATGTGGAACCCATCCACCCTACCCAGCCCTGATCTGTGGTCTTTTTCAACTTGCCATTGGTAAATCTCTTTTCCATGACCTTTACTACAAACCTACTCAGAAAGGAATTTGCATGAGTGAGACCACACTTCAAAAGTATGTTCCTATCCCATCCTCTACCACACCTGGAGCCTCTACCTCCACCTCCACCTGTGCGCCTCTACCACCTCAACCTTCCCGTCCTTCCCGCGCCTCGTTCCATGTATCTAATGAAACCCTTATGGGCTACATGATGCATCAACAAACATATAACCTTCAGGTTCAGGATCACATGCATCATGATCTCTGTGCCATTATGTCCAACATAAACCTATCCTATACACATGCTTATCCTACCTACCATCCCTATCCTGGAGGTGACTATGCATCCTATGCATATGATCACTTTTACCCAGCCCCTCCACCAGCTGCTTCTGTTGCTACACCCTCTGCTGGTAGTGGATCTACCCCTAGAGTGCTACATCTTCCTACTGGCCCCTTGGCCACCTTGTTTGCTAGTCTTGGTACTTCTGCTCCTTCCTTCCTACATGCCAATGTGCTTCATGCTCTTGGCATGTCTTGGGTTGAGCAAAATGCCTGTTGGCCCGACCATGGTTTTGGTTCTCTTGTTGATGAGGAGATGCCATACCAAGCTGATGAGGAGGTTGTTGCTAGTGATGAGGAGGCTTATAAGGATGATGAACATGATGATGGCTCTGATGGCTTTGCTGGTGCCTCTGGTGATGAAGGTGATATTGTTGTCTCTATTGCACCTTCAGATGGAGATGATGACTATGATCCAGAAGCTTCTGATGACGATGTTGATGATGTGGACATAGATGACCTAGATGTTTAGATTTTCTAGTTTTTAGTCTAGATGCTGATCATATATATCTTTCTATGCTATTTTTGTTTTAAACATATATGGGCACATTTTTTGAGCTGTACTATTTAATCATCATGTTTCATAATTTTGGCTTGTAGTTGTTTATGAGGACATGCTCTCTGAGTTGTAATCTTAATCTTTTGTACACTTACTCTTTGATTTACTATATCTCATGAGTTGGTGCCATGTTTACCATATTTTGATTATGACTTAGACTGTGTGTTTCTCTCATCTCAATTTTGTGTATGATTTGAGATTGCATATTGTGGATGTATGTTTGGTTGTTCTTGGAGAAGACCCATTTCTATGCTCTTCTACCCCCCTTACTTTTTGATAATGTCAAAAGGGGGAGAAAAGTTCAATGTTTTTGAAGCTCAATGATATTGCTTTTATTGCCTATGTGATCCTTTCCTTGCTCATTATATGCTTTATCATGTGACTTGGTAAAGGAACATATAGTATATATGTCATGTTGCTTTGTGTAGATAGACTAACTATGCATGTAAGAGTAAGAATAGATTGAGGGAGAGCAATTCACATTGTTCAAATCATGAATCCCCTTGTAAGTCACAAGATAAAGGTATAACTTTACATATCCTACTCAGTATGATTGAGGAATGGTTTGTCATTGTCAAAAAGGGGGAGAATGTTGACTTAAGGGTTATACATTACCCATATTTTGATAGTGACTTAACCATTCCATTCCTATGTATCTAATATATTTGTTCAAGATTGATTTTAGGCTTTAGTTACATGAAAAGGATCAAATTACACAAGCCCTAGCTTGTTCAAGTTCAAGTCAAAAGCAATGCAAGTGTGCAATTTAGGAAATCACTCCAAATAACCTTAGATAATTTTTTTAGTCACTTGTATTAATGATATGAATTGTAACTAAGATGATAAAAAATCAGGGACACTTAATTCCAACATATGATCACTCAAATGTCAATTTAGAAAATTTGTCATAGGCTATTTATCGGTCGAGTTGGAAAGTCAACCGATCCAGTGATGGATTTTTTGGAGAGACCAATCGGTCGAGTTGTACACTCACAAAACTCGACTGATCGATCAACTAAGAAAAAATGATTTTGACTCATTGGTCAAGTTTCTCAGAACAAACTCGACCGATAGTTTGAAAATTAGTTTTGTCTCTTAGTGGATCGGTCGAGTTATCTTTATTGAAACTCAACCAAATGCACTGTATGGAAAACAGAGGAAAAGTGATTATAACCATTGGTGAGTTGTTTTGAGCAAGAATAGATCCATTGTAATTTGGAAAATGGCTATATTTTGCCCTTAACTGATCCTACACTCAAGGGAACACCTCCAGCTATAAATAGGACCCCTTGGAGTTCATTCCAAGTTTGCTCATTCATGCTATTCTAAGTCCTTGCTATAGTTGAGTGTGTTGCAAATTATAGATCCCCTTTCTCTCTCTCATTTACAAGAAATTTCATGATTATGAGTGAGTTAGGCCAGTTGTAAGAGAGCTACTTCCTTGTGCTTGTAAAGCTCTCATTCCATTCCATCTTCCATACCCCCTTTTTCTCAAAGAAGCAAAGGTGAAGCAAGCTACCCCGAGTGAAGGTGAAGTTGTTGTTGTTCTTCTTCAAGGTTGAAGAAGAGGCTTCTCTAGGTGAAGGAGAAGGATAAGGCCAAGATTCAAGAAGAGTGGGAAAATTACTAGAGTTATCATCCCTACAAGTAATCAAGAGATCAATCATCCAGAACCAGAACCATTCTCTCTTTGCACTGAAGCCATATCCCTCCATTGAATTCACTGTGAGGTTGATCTTGCAATAGGGAATAACACGAACCGCAATGACTGCTCGAGCCATGTCCACCTCTGGGAAAAACACTACTTCTTTTCATGCAGATAAGTGGTATACGTCTACAACCTACATCCATCATTCCAGAAGGAATGACCCTATCTCCTCCCACTAAGCCTCCATTAGTCAAGAGATCTCCAATGAGTAGTTGAGATATTCCTTCTTGCGTCGCCTGTTAGGGTTGTTTGAATCCAGGATGATTGACACCCTTATAGGCACATTTTGTAGCACCCCTCATATTGGAATTACAATTGGGAAAGGCGGGAAAGCTTGTGTCAACGAGATGTATGGCGGTAAGATGGTTTGAGACTTACACTTATATGCTCTCGTTGAATGCTTCGTCTGATGACAAATGTAGCAAACCTATGGGAATTTGCATTGGGACTGTCGGTGGCCCCAACACATACACTGCAAGCAAGTTTTGTGCCACATCCCATAAAGAGGTGTCTTGGGAGGCATCCAATCATTGCTTGATCCATTGTTGTGGCCCTCCATCTCTACTCTTGGTCTATCCATGATGCTAGATCGAGTAGACATAGAAGTTGGTTGTGTTGACCCAGGGTCAGGATGGCGATGAGGTTCTTCATCTATTGAGGGTGTGGAACTAGTAGCAATGGAAACAACATGTGCATGTCCTGGACCATGTCTTTGGGGTCGATGGCGGGTGCCATTGAGGCAGTCCTTTGCTCTACGACCACCCCGTGTGCACAAAGCAAATAGCCATCAGGGAGTCTAGGTTTGAGCTGGTTCATGTCGGCGTCGAGCCTGACGTATGGAGGGGTTGGAAGAGATCAAAATCTCTAGGGTCCTATCTTGTCTAGCTTCCCTAAAGTATCAGATCCTGGTGTAATGACATCTTGTCGGCAATTGTGATACGGGTACAAGGCCTAACTTATCTGGCTGCCCAAAGTATCAATCTTGTACCTTATCTGTCATGCCTGTCTCATCTCATTCATAGGCATAAAGAATCCTCCTCACTGGTCCTAGTGCCTGAGATCTGGATGTGTCAAGTCTATCCTCTGCGTGGGAAGGACGGAGAATCTGTGAAAAGCCCCCTTCCACCCAATCAATGCAACAAATGTTCTCGTGTGGAATTCGAGAAGGTATCTTTGGGGGTAATGTTCTAGGGAAGAGTAGGGCTTGAGACTGTGAAGGTGTCTGATCTTCATCACAGACAACTTTGGGGTATACCCCGGCTGGCAAAGTGCCAGGCCGGAGGTGTGGCACTTGTCGCTAGGGAAACTATCAATAGGCAGCGAACCAAAATGATATTTGTTGATTTCGTCCATGACCTAGCTAGACTCAAAATCTAGTTTGACATGGTCTAATCCAAGCTTCAGACCTCAACAACTCACCCAAACAACCTAAGAAGATATGGTGGAGGTAGAAAATGAAGAATGAAGGTTAACTGAAACCTTTGGTTGAATAATTAGGGAGTTTAGAGCAAGTAGACACAAATAGAAGAAAGAATCAATGATCAATAACTACTTACCAAGTCAAATCTAACGAAACCTTCAATTTTAGCTAGTCTTCGCGTTCTTCCCAAAGATTGCCCAAAACTTCACCTTCTAGTTTGTCATTTCCATGGTTTAAGGCTTTGGTTGTGTAGATGACTGGAAAACATATCCAATGAAATGAATTCCATCGAATTCCAATATTTATATCAAGACTTATAGTCGATTTCATGATCAATTGTCCTGGGCTACTGCTCTGGTCAACCATAAAAAGTCAACCCATCAGTTTGCACCATCAGAAGCTCATCATCGAAAGGCCCACTATTGGAAACCCACCATTAGAAGGCCCACCATTGTTTGTCAACCGATGGTAAATCTGGGTGAAAACTAAAAGTGTCATAACTTCCTCATTTTAAATCCATTTTGGTTCATTCTTTTTGTGTTGGACTCATAATTGAATTCTCTACATTTCTAAGAAAAAGATGAAAACATTATTAATTGATAATTTATTTTTAAATTAATCCCTTAAATATGTATAATGTTCCTCCATATTCATGTGTGAGCTATTATCATATCAACTAGAGTTCAGACCTTGATGTATTCATAATACATATTTTATTTAACTTATCAAAGTATAAGTTTAGGTTAAAAAGTATAAATCAACCACTCAATAATACAAAGTGTTAATAAAGATATAAATTAACACTATAATTATCTTAAATACTCAAATTACCAGTAAACCACAGTATTCGTTGTAACATATGGTAATGTTACTATCAACCTAGTTAGGATTATATCATGCAACAAATTAAACCAACCATGTTATTAAACCAAACATAAAAATGGGACGATGATAGATTATCCTACACTACTAGTTGACCATGGGTAGAATAATGTGTGTATAGGAGAACTAGTCCCTATGTTTTATAAATAGAAAATATGTTCAACATTGGTTCTTTTTTCAAATATGTCTCTTATATTTTGTCTTTACAATACATATACTTTCTTTACTATTATATTATATAATGCCCCCACAGATCAAGAATCATGGCTTCGCCACTGCGTGAAGGGAGTAAGAAACACGCCTTAAAGCCTTAAATCAGTCCTAAATGGGGTAGATCCGAAGCATGCAGTTTCAAACTTGCACCTTCGTCGTCTCCAAAACGCAGCAAGACCTTCGTCGTCTCCAAAACGCAGCAAGAAATCCGTCAAAAGAATTTTAGGTGAGAATGGAGTAAGGTATTTATCAGGTGGTAATCAAGGGGTCTAAATTCTAAAGTCATATCTTCATATGTCAAAGGGGCCATAAACCGACAACATGTCTAGAAACTTCATCAAAGTATATCCTTTCATTGGTGGGGAAGGAGAAGGATTCGAACCTTGGAGTCTTTCGTCGGTTGCTTATAAACCCAACGGTCATACTGATTAATAACATGGCTGTTGTATTCAGTAACTCGTCCGGCACAACAGCCCGCTCATCGGACATAATAGTCCGGTCGTCGGGAACAAGGCCAATCCGTCCTACGATCTTCTAAAAACTATCGACCCTCAGCCATTAATCTTTCCAGCGGACGTTTCCATGCGCACAGCCACACCGTGAATCTCCATTGGTAGTACTGAATAAAAGCCCTGATTGACTAAGACCATCGGAACACAGCTAATTGTCCATTGACAAATCCAAAACTCATTGAGGTAAAGGCCCTGCCGTCGGAGCAACATGCACAGAAGAAGCCAATCTCATTGAGGGTCTGACTGGTTTGATATAATCTGTCTGGAAAACATTGGAAGTGGATTTTCATTTCTGATTTTACGTGATTGGTTCCATGAAAGTCGGGAACTTGAGTTCCTTGTATTTCCCTGGACTTCCAGCCGTATATATATAGTTTCAAAAATGAGTTCCGTGACAAATCAGCCGGAAAACAAGTTCTGTTCCTTCTCGCCTTCTCCCATCGCTCCCTTCTTCCTGTCGTCGAGTCACGACTCCATAAGACGAGCGACCAGCCAGCGAGAGGATGCTGGTGTAAATCTGATGCAAGTCCTTCGATAGTCTGGATGCCTCCTACAGATCTAGCGGCGACGAAGAATGCCCATCGGTACCAATCGTGGATTTCTACGGGATCTGTAATCTCCGTTCTAAGCCAGCCAACCACCGGCAACTAGGGTGAAATATTTTAATCGTCGTTGAACGAATGCAGGAGCTGTGAGTTTAATGATCTATCGTTATCATCGTTCTCAGTGAGGAAATCACCCCCAATACCCAACGCGACGGTGCTGGCATCTCACTCCAGTGGGATAAAGTTTCCTTCAATCCTCGCCCTAATACCTTGTCAGCGACGCAGATTAGCCCAAGTATTTTCAAGAAAACTAATCACAAGCCAGTCACTGGGAACCTGTTTTTCAGGAACCTCATTTCAATTTTGGAAAAATGACTTCCATGAAAATGCCAATTACACACAACCAGTCAGACCCACAAAAGGATAGATCGTCGACCCTTCACCTTTACCGCCTCCATCGGTTGAGCTCCGACGGAAGTAACGTGCTTCACTGATGCAAATGGCCTGCTAATCGGTTTACTGATAATTAATTGACCATCGGTGGTATGGCAGCCGTCGGTCTACTTCTCACAAAGAGCCCGCCGGGTCCGACGGAATTCCAGAATAGGATGCTTACACCCGTAACCAATTAACACGACTTCTGACAAAATAGCAGGTTTCATCGGTTAACACGTCTATTAAGTCGTCTGTTGACAAAAATATAAGGCATTACTGCCAACTAGATTAATATTAAAATGGGATTGGTATCCCAGTTAAAAACATCCAAATAAAATTAAGTTTGACCGGATTGTTAGAAACACCATGTTATAAATTATAAGTATTTTAAAATTATTTTTAGATCCCTAGAAGTATGCAAATTGCACAAAAGTCCACAATGTACGTAAAATTACATAACTTGAGTAACATTATTCGGAATTGACTCAAGTTCTAAACATAACATTGTCAACTGGTATTAAATTATAGTGTTGTGTTTTGGAACTATGCATCAAATTACGTTAAATAATTATGTTTATGTATAAACATAGTTAGGGGCCTTCTACGGGTAACTTATTCTTGCAACAAATGTTGGCTGACCAGTATGACGATACTACGGATAACTTATGCTTGCAGATGCAAACTGAGTTACATCAACTTACGAATGAGGAGGAGGAAGATTGGAAGCAGAGAGCCCATGTAAGCTGGTTACAAAATGGTGACATTAATACAAGAACATACAAGACACTATCACTTCCCTCAACCTTGTATCGTGCATGGAGTCTATACTTGACTTCCTATCGTGCAAGCATCTTATGCAAGCATATCGTGCAAGACATACCCATATCGGGTTAAAGCTACTTGTGATACTTGAACCCGATATCACTTTTACAAAGTGATATCATCTTCTTCAAGCACTAGACCTCCATTCTAACAGTTATAGTTTATGGCAACAAGGGGTGTCGAATGAAGCGATTTAATGAATTTGGTGTCCATTCACTTTGAAAGAGCTCTCACAGCCCCAGACAGAGGTAGTTTACCAAATTATTCGACGATCCCTGGGTTTTTTTTTATCAATCTCCAGGAGGGTGAGCTATCCAAGTTGGTAGACAGACCTTTTGTGAATGAAGTTTGGCGGGTGCTTTTCTCAATGAAGCCATACAAGGCATCTGGACCCGATGGAGTCACAACAAACTTCTTGAAACACAACTGGCCTGTGGTGGGAAGCTCAGTTACAAAGACAATACAAGAGATGCTGATGGGGAGCCCGATCCCAGAGGAGGTATGCAACTCTACCATTATTCTCATTCCCAAAGTTGTCAATCCAGAGCCCTGCGATCAATTATGCCCAATCTCTCTCAATAATATTATTCTGAAGCTTGCATCTAAGATTCTTGTTGAAAGATTGAAAAAGTTCATACCAGGATGGATCTCAGAAGAATAAAGCAGTTTTGTACCTGGGAGACAAATTACAGATAACATAGCTTTGGTGTAGGAGATTATCTATGGCATGAAAAGCACCAAGGGGGGGTTTTATAGATGACACCTTGAAATGTGAAGGCTTTCCATTGAAGATTAGAAACTATATCATGAATTCCATCACAGGAGGAAACACTGCAATTACATGGAATGACAAGCAATTGAGGATGTTTAAAGCCAGTAGAGGCCTAAGACAGGGAGACCCACTGTCTCCTTATCTATTTGTCCTTTGTCTTGAAAGACTGAGTCATATGATCTAGGAGAAGGTCCCAACTAAAAGCTGGAAACCTATCAGATTGGGTAGATCTGGAGTGGAGGTAGCCCACGTATGCTTCGCGGATGATCTGATTGTTTTTGCACATGCGATCAAGAAGCAATTGAAATGCATATTAGAATGTTTCAAGAAATTTGAAAGTGTATCTGGCTAGGTGATTTCTATGAATAAAACTCGCATCTTCTTCTCTAGAAGTGTTCCTGAACATATAAGAAGGAGCTTGCAGTCACAGTGCCAATTTCAGGTCACCACTGACTTGGGACGGTACCTCGGGGTCCCAATCATGCATTCACGGGTCACAAAGACAACATATTCAAATATCATGATCAAGATTGAAAACAAGGTGAATGCATGGACTGCTAGGAGCATATCGTTTACATGTCAGATTTGTCTTGCCAAGTTGACACTCTCGACCATTCCTTCTTATGCAATGCAAACGACAATCTACCTTTGGGTCTCTGTGATTGAATAATGGTACTATTAGAAAATTCATATGGGGTGGAAGTTGTAAGGAAAGACCAGTCTCTCTGGTTGTGTGGGGTAAGGTAACAAGCTCAAAATAGAATGGTGGCCTAGGTATCAAATCGATGAGGCAGTGGAATTTATTGTTGGTATGTATGCCCATAGAACAAGTCATATGATGATTGTAATGGTGATGGAGCTTCCACTTACGTGGAATTGCGTGCACCAACTAAAAATCCTAAAGATAGTAAGTCTCTAGGTTTAGCCTTGCGTATACTAGATAAAAAAACTCCACCCACGTATGCTAAGATACGTGGAAGTCTTATCGTAGTATAGTTAAGGGTCGAATCCTCAGGACAACGGTCTTGTTGTAAGCAACAAGATGGAAAACGTCAGAATTTCACTTAATCACTTACTAGTAGGCATTTAAATCGAAAGGTGGGTTTTGTTGTTTTAAACTAAGAACACATAAAGTAAAGAAAGCAAGTAAGTCTAAGGAGTTAAACTATGATAAAAGTCACTAGGGTGTGATCGGTTTTTCACCGCCACTACACATGGATCCACACATGCAAAGCAAAAACATAACCTACAAAAAGAGTTTAGTCAATTAGTATCTTTGTAGACTTAGTTTCCTTTCGGAGAACTAACTACGAGAAGTGCGGGAATGTTGCAACGCCAGCCATTCCCGAATAAATGGTCACCTACTTTGCATCATTCCCTTCGCAAAGTGTGTTCCTCGACTTACCAAGGTTGCACTTTCATACGTCAACTGATTCCATTTCATAGTATGAAAGTGCAACGAATGATAGTGAGTTTACTCCACTTCTTGAGATACACTTCTAGATACCGAAACAGATGCATGGTGGATACATGCACCAAGAACCAACATACAAACGAGTTTCGAATCTAATAGTACAAACGTAGACAATTCATACTAAAAGATAAAGGATAACACAAGTTGGATATCAAGCAACATGCATTCATTAAATGTTTGATGTCGAACTGAAAAGATAAAACTCTATATTACAGACTATGGATTACATTTACATGATATGAATACATGGGTAGCGGGGCTACTCCCCACACCCTAGTGAAAGAGACTACTCGCTCATGACTAGGACAAAGAAGGAGGCAAGAAGAGAGAGAGAGTGCATCATCCCCATAAAGGAGAGAGGAAAGTCAACCCCTTGGAGAGAGAGAAACGATCCACCAGCTTCACAGGTTGCGCGATGATGAGATCTCCCTCTTCCCACCTTCTTTGGCGGAGAGAGAGAAAGCAGCTTCGAGATGGAGTATGGGTCTCAGACCGGCAGCCCCAGGGTGGAGGATGGAAGTCGTAAGTGCTCTGGAGTGATTGAAGCAACCTTTTGACATCTGAAAAAAACTCCCCCCTTAATGGAGGGCCCTTGGGGTCTTATTTATAGGCCTTAAGTGAAGTCCAAACGGTTTGGAGACCGTTTGGACCTCAAGACCGTTTGGACCTTGAGACCGTTTGGACCTCAAGACCGTTTGGACCTTGAGACCGTTTGGACCTCAAGACTGTTTGAACCTTGAGACCGTTTGGACCTCAAGATCGTTTGGACCTTGAGACCGTTTGGCTTCATGCGGTCTCGGGACTGTGTGACTCCATGCGGTCTTGGGACCGATTGGCTTCATGCGGTCTTGAGACCATTTGACTCCATGCGGTCTTGGGACCGGTTGGCTTCATACGGTCTTGAGACCGTTTGACTCCATGCGGTCTCTGGACCGATTGGCTTCTTGCGGTCTTGAGACCGTTTGACTCCATGCGGTCTCGGGACTGATTGGCTTCATGCGGTCTTGAGACTGTTTGACTCCATGCGGTCTCGGGACTGATTGGCTTCATGCGGTCTAGAGACCGTTTGACTGCATGCGGTCTCGGGACCGATTGGCTTCATGCGGTCTTAGGACCATTTGACTCCATGCGGTCTCGGGACCGATTGGCTTCATGCGGTCTTAGGACCGTTTGGCTTCATGCGGTCTTGGGACCGTTTGAGTCCATGCGGTCTTGAGGCTGAGTTAGTCTTTTATGATCTTTTTTTGTTTTTCTGCATATAAAAAAAGGAAAAGTTAGTCTGATGGTGTATTTACAATAGAGGGGAAAATTTAGGGATTATGTATAATTTAAATTTAGAAAGAGTATGGAAAACTAAAGAAAAAGACTAAGATAATCATCTAAAATTGGAGGTTATCACCCCCCTAACTTAGAGTCTAGCTTGTCCTCAAGTTAGATAGAGCTGAGGCATGTAATGGCGAGGCGGTTTTATTTAGTTAAGATTTCCATGCTCTTACTTCAATTCTTAACCTGAGTTCTCCTAAGGTCATATTAAGTCTTATTGCTTGCCTTGACTCTTTCAGGTTTTGAGAGTTGCTTGGGTCTCAGGTTCTTTCCGTATCTCGTAGCTCGCATCGGGACCACCTTTATTTTGTGCATGTTGTTGACTCTAATCATCTTTATAACTCTCTGAAAGATCTACTAGAAGCTAGAGAGGGTATGAGGGTTGGCTAAAGGCTTGAAGTGTAACTCCCCCTTCAAGTGGGGGAGGGGTTGTCTATGCTTTTAGGATCTCATTACCGGGCACGACACATCTGCCTTTGTGAGGGCAGATGAATGTACCGGCCGGGTGAGTCCTTTATAAGCCTTTCATATATTTAGATACCTTAGGGTTTCATTACCGGGCATGACACATCTGCCTTTGTGAGGGCAGCTGAATGTGCCGGCCGGGTGATACCTTCATCGGTTCTTTATATAGATCCTTATTCTTGGCACAACTCTCATAATTTTATTCGACTCTCTAGCTTTTATTCGATGACTCGCAGGCTTGGGTTTTGGGGTTTTGTTTGGGAAATTATTTTGGGCGGCCAAGCCTCTTTTATTTTGAAGAGAGGAAAGCTGTTCTTAGAGTTTTTCAATGTGCACTTATTTGGTTTGTGGTCCACTTGCAGAACTTCTTGATTTGGAAGCTACCTGATGCCCCTCTCATCCTTGAGAGCCTGGCTTATTTCTGCCTTGATATTGACCTATGGAGGGAAGTGAAGCAAAAGCATGAAAATCAATAGTGGAGGGACATTATTAAATTGCCATTGAATGTCTAAGTGCTATTTACTTTTGGGGACTAACATGATTCTAAAGTTAATTGAGGGTGATTCTACTCAAAAAGGGTTAATTAAAAAGAAAGTTAAAGGAAAAAAAAGAAAGAAAAGAAAAAAAAAGATATGTACAAACGGAGAAAGGAGAAAATGGAGAAAGAGGGATTTATAAAATGATACCTCACCCTTGTCTGATGTACCCCCCCTAACTTATCACTCACTCTGTCCCTAGAGTGTCAAAGTGATAGGTTGAGAAGTACGATGACAAGGGCTGCAGGTTAAGTTAATTCTGAATTTGCCCCTGGTGATTGAAGTAGATTTGCTGCGAACTGTCCTCTTAGAGCGTGGTAATCCACGTCAGTCATCTCTTCTACTGGTCTTTGAAGAACGATGATGGTGTACATCCAGTAGAGGATGTGGAAGCCGCAGTCGTTTGATTCTCAGATTTGTTGGGGGCATTTGTGGCTGAAGGAAGGGCGATGAAAATGGTCTTTGTCGTAAGCCCTTGTATGCTGACTTAGAACGGCGATTAATTTGTCAGCGCATTCCTTCGCTACTACTTCTGTTGGCGTTCTTGGTGTCACGACATAGTTCTTCTGTCATGGGTTGTACTGGCTATCGAAACTATTGTATATTGTAGTTGTTCCTTCTGGTAGGTTTGTTTCCAGGAGCATCCAATGCTCATGATAAAGGAAGGGTAACACGATGAACTTCGGCATTGTGTGCTATAGAAAGGAGATTAGCGCTTTGGTTGTGCCGAAGTTCTTGAGCTTTAAAAGATCATCCTTCATGTAGGGGGACACCATGAATGTAGTGGGGTTATTTTGGCCGAGTAAAAACTGATAAGCAGCCATCAAGCTTACAGAGAGGGATCCTTTGATCTGTAAGGTCTCTCGAAGCGTGTCTGCCATAACTAGAATGTCCCTAGACATGAATACGAGCTCATCCTTCTCGGATGAAAGCCGTGCCATAATGAGACATAGTTCGATGTCAGAGAGACCTTTGCAAGCACTGTGATTGAAGTCGGAAAATGTTGGTTCTATGGCAGACAAAGGATTGGTGACTTCTTTACTTTGCTCTGTGGCTAAGGCCGGTTCTTTTGGTTTTTCCAACTCTTTCAGAGTGTGGGGGAAAGGTCGCCTCTGCAGGCGTTGGATAGCTGAAAAGAGATAATGAGGGACGTCATCTGGTGCCATTGTCAGGTCCTTAAAGAACCTTCTATCGCAGATGAGCTCCATAGTGTAACACCCTCGCAAAGAGTGAAAATCTTCAGCAACGAGGTCAGTAAATGGGATTTCCTGGTTCAACGCTTGGATGTGACGTATGGTGCAGAAAGCGCAGTCCCCAGATCCCTCGGTAACTTGAACTTGAGGGTTTATTATTTGGAACCAAGGCTGACTCCAGTTTTGGCGGAGAGATGGGCGTGCGGCTCAAATTAACTTGAGCAGCCGGAAGGGAATACATCTCGCTTCACCTACTGCTTCACAAACAAAGTTTATTATGCTGGAGGGTAGCTTAGTGCCGAAAAATTATAGACCTTGGCATCCCAAGCTTTGGTATCGACAATCATAAATAGCCAATGATCTGAGACTTGAAAGGGCACAGTAAGATAACGTACCCGTCGTGCTAAACCGGCACGCAACCTCTCGATTGATTTTGCTCATATGTCTTTCTATAAAAGGCCAATAGACAGAGCAGGCGAGGCATTGAAAACCGGCTGTTGCCTCTTAGAACTTCTGTACATTTCTATACAGTTGGCGAGAAGGACACGGAAGATTGCCATTGGCATCGTGGATCGAGATCGCAGGATGGTGCAAAAGTCTTCTCGTCTCATCTTGCGCTTAGTTCTGGTATTATGATAGATAATGTCTTCCCCTGCCTTTGCGTCGTCCACAATAGTGTTCAGTATAAAAATGTCCTGAGCATCTAATGTGGAGATGTCCGCCATATCCAAGTCATGCATTTTGTGCAGTAAAGGTGGTGGCGGGGGTAGTTCCTGCAGAAGTGGAGAAGTAGGTTGTTCCAGGACTTCTGCATAGTTGTGCAGATCGTCATTTGAATCGGAGGCAGAGTCGAGTTCTTCATCAGTATCTAAACTCACTCGCACTGCCTCGTCCTGGTCATTGGGGGAGGGCATAGATGTGCCAGGTGCGGAGAAAGGTGGGGCTGTAGTTGTGGGTGGGCTGACGCTGGTTCCTAATAGACATTGGTGGAACTCAGCAAAAGCCGCGTCTTTAGCAGCCTCCCCGATTGACCCCAGAGTGGAATAATCAATGAATTGGTCCCCGTATGACATGTTAACATTATCATTGTGTGGGGACTTGGGGTGATGTTCACCGTCATGGTGACCTTTGTCGGAACCTTTGTGAGAAGGTTCGGATGTATTGCCTGGGTCCTCTCCGTCAGCAGATTTGTCACCTGAGGAGGTGGTATCATTGTTCGAGTCAGCTGATGAGTTGGAGTCTTCTTCTTCTTCGTCACTATCGCCATCCTTGTCGGCCACTGCCTTGTCTGCTGGCTTTGTACTTGCGGTCTTTTTGCACCGCCGATGGGTGGCTTGCAACTCATCGAAAGCCACTTGTAGATGCTCGTGTGTTTCGAGCAGTGCGTCGTGGGATTCTTTGAGGTCAAAATATCAGCCCTCAGCGGAGAGGAGACGTGCTGTTAGATCTGTAACTTGAGCACGCAGCTGCTGATGTCATTATTTGTTGACTCCTCTTGGCGATTATGTAGCTGTTTGAGGGTGCTGCTGATGGTGTCCAACCGCGTGCTCAGAACTGCTTGTTGTTGCTGGAGCTCGCAGAGAGTCTCAGGTAGAGGTTGAGTCTGCGCAGAGATCTCATCGACTTGCTTTTCCGTCGCTTCTTGCTGGCGCTTCGCTCCAAGGATCAGTTCTGGCAAGTTATTGTAGTGGCGGTTGATGTGCTCAACTTGCGTAACCACCTCATCTTGTCGTTGCTGAAACCCTTGGAGGATGTTGGGCAAGGCTCGGTTTTGCTCATCGATCGTGGCCACCTATTTCGATATTTCTTGCACACAAGAAAAAATAGAATGTAAAATGTTAGAAGGATCGGTGAGGAGGTTTCGGACGACGTCGAATTGACGGCCGAATTCCTCACTGATATTGGCAAAAGGGACCCCAGAAGCAGAAGGGTGCGGTGGCTGGGGTCTATGTGGGAGGGTGGTAGTGCCTTATGGAAGAGACACTGATGATTCCCCGAGCTGCGTGGTGACTATGGATGGAGTCACCAGCGGTGTCGGGGTGGTGGTGGATGTGAAGGGTGGTGGTATCTCAGGTGAAAGTGGTGGGAGTGATAGAGATGGGGTAGAGACTGTGGAGGGGAATGGGAAAGTGGTAAAGTCGGGCATAGGGGTAGAGAAGGGAGAGCCCGAAGGAAAAAGGGGTGAAGAAGAGGATGTGAATGGTTGCGTGGAGGTGGTAAAGAAAGGAAGAGTGGTGGATGTTGGAAAGGTGGAGGGTGGAGAGGTGGTGGCGGTTAGCTGATCATGTAGAATCTTAATGAAAGAGTCGATTGATGAGGTGGTTATGTTTTCTTCATGGAGGGTGTCGGCCTCTAGATTTGGCCTTGATGTTGGTGTCCCTGACAGATGTTGTGCCTTCAACTACCTTCTGAAAGGTCGTTTGACAGGTATTTTTGATGGTTGAGCTGTTGGGGCTGTGATACTTAGCTCCGTCTGTCCCGTAGTTGCTTTCTTTTCGGCTGCTTTAATCGAAGCTAAGAGTTGTGAAAGCTCCTCATCAGAGAAGAGGAGCTTGTCTGTGTCATAGTTTGCGAGTTTCGGAAGCGGGGGGAGTGTTCTTGATGACTTGACTGTAGGGCAGAAGACATAATGTAGTTTCCCATCCTTTTCCTTGATGATGAATGAGTTCTTCAAAGTTTGTTCATTGGTAAGGATGTCGCCCTTTAGTTGCGTGCAGCGAGGTAGGGGTCTGTCCATCTTGAGGTATGTTATAATAGATGTGACATGACCCCCCATGCAGATTTCCTTCCCCAGGGCAAAAGTTGATAATTTCTGGATCATTTGTCATCCAATGTTAACTGGATTTTCGTTAAGAATGGACCAGAGAACAAAGAGATCTGAGATTGTAACGTTCCCCCCTTCTGTCCTGGGGAAGAGTGTGCCATCAAGAATTTTGTGTAGGGTGCGCACAAAACCAGAATGTATGTTCGATGCTTTGCACGTCTTAGCATCATAGGTGGGGAGCCTAGTTAGAGATTTACAGAATTTGTGTCTGTTGAACTCAGGGTGCTCGGTTCCCACCGCCTTAGCTTTTTGCAGCTGCTGCTGATTGTCAATAAAAACTTTGTTCAACATGTTTTCCGTTAAGACCACCTTGTTGCCGAAGATTTGGGTGACTAGCCTTCTGTCACCTCCATCCTGTGATCTATCCATGATATCTACGAGTTCTTTTGTAAGAAAGGTGAAGAATTCGGTGGTGGGCTCAGAGTATGAGATCTCAGGTACTAAACATAGCCTTGCAAGGTTGGCTTTGTCTAGTGTGTTGAAGATTCAGTCATTGATCCCCATCTTAATTAGTACGCTAGAGCAGACGTACTTAGTGGGTTTGAGAATTTTGTCAGTGGAGGGGGTAGTATGTATGAAGAGATTTTCTGGTGGTGGTGCTGCGGTGGTGACGGGAGGGAAGGTGGGGGTGGTAACAGGGATGGTGGTGGTAGGTGTTGCAAGGGGTTGGTCCATAGCAGAGGCAGGGCAAACTTGTTTTCTTGCCTGTTTCTTGGAGGGTTATCTGGGTGCAGTTTTCTAGACCTTGTGTTTCCCCTTTTATTATTCGGCTGGGAATTCCTCCTCAGAATTTGGCTTGTAGCCCGAGCCTTCATCATCATCAGAAGAAATTGCAATTTCTTCTTCAGGTGCCTCAGCCAGGCACTTGTTCAGGCGATCAAGGTCGCACAAGACTTGCATCATCTTGACATTTGGTGGTGCCTTTCCGGTCCTGTTGAAATCATCTATGATCTTCTGGAGCTTAGCTTGTTCTTTCATCAGTTGCTCCGTTGTCCAGACTGCATCGTCTTCAAATCCGATGGCCTCCCTTGCTGGTGATGCCATATCTGCAAAATGGGAGATCAAGGGTTAGGATGACATGTTTAGAAAATGGATTTTATTTGTATTTATGTGTTTTTGTATTTTTATGAAAATTTAAACGAATGTGAAAGGTCAAACGGTTTCAAGACCATTTGGTCCCAAACAGTTTCAGGACCGTTTGTTTCCAAATGGTTTGAAGATCGTTTGGTCCCAGACGATTTTGGGACTGTTTGGTCCCAAACGGTTTCAAGACCGTTTGGTTCCAAACGGTTTGAAGATCATTTGGTCCCAAACGGTTTTAGGACCGTTTGGTCCCAAACGGTTTCAAGACCGGTTGGCCCCAAACGGTTTCAAGACCGTTTAGTCCCAAACGGTTTCAAGACCGTTTGGTCCCAAATGGTTTCAAGACCGTTTGGAAAGCGTCGTGTAGCCACCGGCGAAGGCGAAACGACGAAGGGAAGGCGGGAGCGTCGGTGACGAAGGCGAAGGCGGAGGACATTGGTGATTAAAACGAAAGCGACGACGGGAGGAGCCGGCGGCGAGACAGGCGAAGATAAGGAAGATTTCAGCGAAATCGGCGATAAAGATGACAAAGGTGGCTCCGTCGTTGGAGTAGAGGAAATGCTGCGGTGACGCCGAAGACGATAACGGTGGTGCGGAGGGTTGTGGAAGAGAAAAATGCCGGCCATGCTGCCGCGGTTACTGGATTACCTGGCAGTTGGTGGCAGAGTCGACGACGGAGAAGTGAAGGGTGGCAGAACAAAGGTGAGGTTGCCGTGTAGAAGCACGGGAACCTGGTCGTCGGAGGCAGAGGATGGAAGCAGGGAGAGCAGAGGCAATGGAATAGTTCTTACGCGAAAGCTTGAAAACTTGAAAGTCGAAGAAGGGAGAAGGAGGGGGGGTAGGGTTTATATTTATAGGAAACAGGGGTTGACTTCGACAAAAACCCTAGGTCAAACGGTTTAGCGACCGTTCGAATCCAAACGGTTTCAAGACCATTTGGACTCCAAACAGTTTTAAGACCATTTGGAGCCAAACGGTTTGATGACCGTTTGGACTCCAAACGGTTTCAGGACCATTTGGAAGGGTAAAGGTCGAAAGGATTTTTATATTTTTATGTTTGTTTTTGGTTTATATATTTTTATGTTATTTGATTTTGCTTATTTTTTGTTTGATTTGGTTATGTGAATTTTTTTAAAGATAGATCTAGGATATTTAAAAGAACGGAAAATAAAGGAAGAAGTTGAAATCTTGGGTTGCCTCCCAAGTAGCGCCTGGGTTTTACGTCGCTGGCTCGACGAAGCGGTAATGTTGTTATGCTGTAGCAATAGCGTCTTTGATTTCAATGGTTTGTCTTGGCATTTTGTCTTCCGGAGTGTAGTATCATTTTAAACGATGACCATTGACCGTCCTTTCTCCTCTGTTGTTTTCGATAATTATGGCAGCTCCAGTTGGGTAAATATGCTTTATAGTGAAGGGCCCAAACCATTTTGTTCGAAGTTTTCCGGGAAACAACTTGAGCTTGGAGTTGAAAAGGAGTACTTTGTCGCCGACGGCGATGTCTTTCCTCTTAAGATGGCCGTCGTGCCACATTTTTGTCTGCTCCTTATAGATTCTGGCACTGTGATAGGTAGTCATTCAGAGTTCTTCTAACTCCTGTAACTGGAGTTGTCTATTCTCTCCTACACTTTTAGGATCAAAATTTAGGTGTTTGATGGCCCACCAGGCTTTGTGTTCCAGCTCTACTGGAAGATGACAAGACTTCCCGTACACCAACCGGAACGGGGTTGTCCCAATTGGTCTTTTATAGGCTGTTCGGTATGCCCAAAGGGCATCAGGAAGTTTGGCAGACCAATCAGTGCGGTTTCTGTTCACCGTTTTTTCAAGAATCGCCTTCAATTGTCTATTTGATACCTCAACTTGACCACTAGTCTGTGGATGGTAAGGCGTTGTGACTTTGTGGTTGACTCCATATTTTTTCAATAAGGCTTCAAAACTTCGTTCCAGGAAATGGGTCCCGCCGTCTGATATGACAGTTCTGGGGACTCCAAATCTTGGGAAAATAATATCTTTGAACAATTTAATAACTGGCTTTGAATTGCTGGACACAGTGGGTACAGCTTCGACCCACTTTGAGACGTAGTCCACCGCGACCAAGATGTAAGAGAAGCCATAGGAGGAAGGGAAAGGGCCCATATAGTCTACCCCCCATACATCAAAAAGCTCAATTTCTTGCCACATTGTGAGGGGCATTTCGTCTCTTTTTGATATGTTGCCAGAAAATTGGCATTTGTTACAAGCTTTCACAAAATCGTATGAATCCTTTGATATGGTGGGCCAGAAGAAACCAGATTGTAAAACTTTTATAGCTATTTTCTTAGCACTCATGTGCCCCCCCGTGGGTCCTGAATGACAATGCTCTAGGACCGGGGTTATTTCTTCTTCTGGCAAGCAACGACGGAAAAGTCCGTCAGCACAAAAGTGAAATAGGTAGGGTTCATCCCAATAATATTGTTTTATGTCATGAAGGAACTTCCTTTTGTCATGGTAGGAAGCAGAGGGGTGGATAATCCCTGTGGCTAGATAATTGATGATATACACGTACCAAGGGAATCCATGGGTGGCCTTCATAAGCTGGTCGTCTGGAAGAGAATCCCGGATAGGGATTTTATCTTCTTCTTCAACCTCGATATGGCTGAGATGATCAGCTACACCGTTCTCCACTCCACTTTTATCCTTAATTTCCAAGTTGAATTCCTAAAGCATCAGCACCCAGCGGATGAGCCTGGGTTTGGCATCTTGCTTTTGAATTAGGTATCGAATGGCGGAGTGGTCGGTATAAACAATGACCTTAGAACCAATCAAATACGAGCGAAATTTTTCAAACGCGTAGATGACAGCCAGAAACTCTTTCTCTGTGGTAGTGTAGTTTTTCTGTGCTTCATCTAGCATTTTGGATGCGTAGTAGATGACATAAGGTTTCTTATCAATTCACTGTCCTAAAACAGCCCCTATAGCGTAATCACTTGCGTCACACATAATTTCAAAAGGCTGCAACCAATCTGGGGCTCTTAGAATAGGTGCGGAGATCAAATCATTCTTAAGGGTGGAGAAGCTTTGCATACATTCTTGATTGAAGATGAATTCAGTATATTTAGTCAGAAGCTGGGTCATGGGTTTTGCTATCTTTGAAAAATCTTTGATGAATCTTCTATAGAACCACACATGACCCAAGAAAGCTCGAACTCCTCTTATGTCCTTTGGAGGTGACGGTTTTGAGATAACATCAATTTTTTCTTTATCAACCTCGATTCCTCTGTCACCTACCCTGTGTCCGAGGACGACACCTTCTGTTACCATGAAATGGCATTTCTCCCAATTCAGGATAAGGTTCGTTTCCTCACAGCGTTATAGAACTTGCCCAAGATTGATTAAACAGTTATCGAAGGAATCTCCGTAAACTGAGAAATCGTCCATAAACACTTCCATAATGGATTCAGTTAGTCCGGCGAAGATGGCGGACATACACCGTTGGAACGTAGCAGGTGCGTTACATAACCCGAATGACATTCTTCTAAAGGCGTATGTCCCAAAAGGATAGGTGAAGGTAGTTTTTTCCTGGTCCTCCGGGTGTATGAGTATTTGATAGAATCCAGAATAACCATCGAGATAGCAAAAATATTTCTGATGAGCTAGGCATTCCAGGACTTCATCAAGGAAGGGTAGAGGGTAGTGATCTTTCCTCATGGCTTTGTTCAACTTCCTATAGTCAATACACATCCTCCACCCTGTTACAGTCCTGGTGGGTACTAACTCATTTTTATCGTTAAGCACGACAATAGTGCCTCCTTTTTTAGGAACAACCTGGACAGGGCTGACCCACTGGGAGTCAGAGATAGGGTAGATTATGCCCGCTTTAAGTAATTTGAGGACCTCCAGGCAAACTACCTCTTTGATATTAGGATTCAGTTTTCTTTGATGTTCGCGAGATGGCTTGAATTCTTCAACCATTGGAAGTCTGTGCATACACAGGGTTGGATTTATGCCTGTCAGGTCAGTTATCTTATATCCAATGACCTTTTTATGCTTCTTCAACTCTTCCAGAAGCCTTTCTTCCTGATCTTCTATAAGGGTAGAGCTGATGATGACCGGGCATAATTTCTCCTCATCTAAGAAAACATGTTTAAGCCCTGTAGGTAAAGTCTTCATTTCAGGGGCTTTCGGTGGCTCAGTCGCTTCTATAATGGTAACAACTTTAAGGTCTTCAAAAGTGGCCGTTGATGCTTCTTCAGCCTTTTCTAAATGTTGCAGACACTGCTGAACTAGTTCATTCACAGAGAATTCAACATCCGGATTGATTAGGACATTCTCTAGTTCGTCAGCTGGTTCGAATATTTCTAATTGTGACATTTGTTGTATTGCATCAAGAAGAAAAACCTCCTCTTGGATACTAGGGCCTTTCATGCTATTAAGGACTCAGAATTGAATTACTTCTTTTCCGAGCCTAAGAATGATGGTACCAGCTTTGATGTCAATAAGCGCCCTGGCAGTAGCGAGGAAAGGTCTGCCGAAAATAATTGGGTATCTCAAGTCTTCTTTAATATCCACGATAACGAAGTCGCACGGGACGTAGGCATCCTTGCCTATTCTTACTGGAATATCTTCAATGATCCCCAGAGGTGCGGTTATGGTGGAGTCAGCTAATTGAATAGTCATTGCTGTAGGCAGCAATTCGGTGAAACCTAATCGTTTGCACATAGAATAGGGCATAATTGATATACTGGCCCCTAGGTCAGCTAGTCCTTTTTTTTGTAGATGCATTTCCAATGCAGCATTGAATTCTGAAGGAACCTGGGTCCTTCTTCTTTTTAGGCATCTTGTTTAGGATGATGTCAGAGGTGGTCTCGACAAGCTTGACAATTTCTTGCTCCTCGGTGATGTACTTTCTTGATAACAAGGTTTTGAGGTATTTTGCCCAGGCTGGCACTTCGGAGAGAGCATCAAGGAGCGAGATATCGATGTATAGTTTCTTCATCGCCTCCTTGAATTTTTGAAACCTGGTGTCCATCTTCGTTTCTCGCAGTCTACCTGGATACGTGATTCTTGGTTTATATTGCAAAACTTCAGGTTTTGCGGACACTTGGTCTTTATCTTTGCCCTTTGTGCCCTCTGAGGGCTTCTCCATTCCTTGTTGCGGGCTCCCATTCGTTATAAAAGCAGGTGTATCATCATTATCCGGAGTGATCTTGGTAGTCTCATGAAGAGTGCGTCCCGATCTCGTGGTGACATCATTCAACTGTTCATGTCTTTTCTGTCCATGCTTAGGATTTGATTCGGGCTGCTATGCAAATGTGTCTACCGGAGGCTTCAATTGTGCAACAATCTGAGCAAGCTGAGCTTCTACTGCTTTTTGCTGTGCTTGCTGATTAGCGAGCATAGTCTATTGAGATTGCAACATCTGCCTTATCAAGGATATTTCATCTTCCGGTTGAGAGGGAGTGTTTTTCATAGGACTTTGTTGTTGGGCTTGTTGAGATTGTTGTAGTGGCAGCGCCAGCTGAGGTTGCTGAGCATGCAGCTATGGATGGAGCGGAGGATGAGTGTACTGATAGTAGGCCGATTGGTTCCTGGGGTAGTTATCCCTAGGGAAGTTATTCCTGGAGTTCCCTTGATTTTGGTTGAAATTGTTTGGGAATCAAGGTGGCAACCTACTAGAAGATCCCCCCTGCGTCTGATGCTGTGGATTAGTAGTCCCATCAGGGTTTCCATACTGAAATCCTAGATGGTTCCTCGGCTGATTAGGATTGTAATAAACTTGTCCAGGGATAGAGTGGATAGATTTGACTTGTTTAGGTAGTTGTTCTTCAGACTGATCAGTAATAGGTTCATATTGTTGTGGTGGTGGATGCAGATCCATCATCACATTATAAAGCATACCGCAAGAAAGGGTCAGATGGTCAGAAGCATGACAGGCCTCACAGGTTCCTATGGCGGCCTTGACTTGTTGAACCAGAGGAGTTTTCTTCTTATCAAACTCTCCTAGAGAAGTCTCGAGAGCTTGTTGTTTGTGAACTATGGTTTTTAAGGCTTCAACTATTGCCTTCATCTCTATTGATTCTTCAGCTTTGTAGACTTTGAAGGCACCTTTACCGGATGATCATCCCCAGTTGGACTGATTTTCAGCTCCGAGTGTAACAATTTTCCAGGCGTCCTCATAATTCTTTCTCATGAAGTTTCCTCCATATGAGGAATCCAAAAATTGTTTGATATCATCACTTACTCCCCGATAAAAGGTTTCTATTAATTGGTTCTGGGAGATTCCATGATGTGGGCACTTTCGCAAAAGTTCTTTAAACCTTTCCCATGCTTTAGCAAGGGATTCTCCAGGTAGTTGAGAGAAGAGATTGATCTGCCCCCTGATCTCATAAGTCAGTGAAAGGGGAAAGAACTTCTCCAAGAACTTTTCCTCTAGGGGAGCCCAGGTGGTTATAATGGGTTCCCTGTCAAGTGAGTCATACCAACTCAGGGCTCTCCCAGACAGAGTGAAATGAAACAAATGAAGCATTATTGCATCAAAAGCGACTCCGGCTTGCGGAACCAGGCGACACAGTGCCTTAAACCTTTTCAGATGATCCATGCAATCATCTCCAGAACCTCCAGAGAAAGAGATGCCTTGCATGATCTGGATCCACTGGGTCCGAATCTCGAAGTTGGGAATATTGATAATCAGAGGTCGGACCAGGTGGTTATCCTCATAGTTCTTTGGGACAGCGTAGTCCCTTAGTTGCTTGTTCCTTAGCTCCAACTGAGCAGCTTGGGTTGCTGCCTTAGTTTCAGCTCTGATGCGGGCTTGTTCTTCTGCACGAATCTCCGCTTGGATTTGGGCACGAGTATCCGCGATGAGTTGTGCCCGTTGAGCGGCGATGGCGGCATTAACCCTCTCCATGACCAAAGTAGCTTGGCGTTGATCGTCAACCATTTTCTTGGCTCGTTGGTGATTGAGACAAATGCGGCGATGGAAACTTATTTCTACCTCAGAGTGAAACTCCGGATCAGGGGAGAATCCGTGGTTATGCGATGATCGCATGCACGTTTTCTACCTGAGTAGAGAGAAGAAAACACCTTTAGATAATGGTAAAGATATAATGGTTTCAAGAAGATATAGACTTATGATTGAAAAGAAAGTGTAAAATCCTAACCAACTAGGAAGGTACTAAATGAAATTACAACGTTCTGTTGTCCCCGACAACGACACCAATTTTTTTGATGGAGCTTCCACTTACGTGGAATTGCGTGCACCAACTAAAAATCCTAAAGATAGTAAGTCTCTAGGTTTAGACTTGCGTATACTAGATAAAAAAACTCCACCCATGTATGCTAAGATATGTGGAAGTCTTATCGTAGTATAGTTAAGGGTCGAATTCTCAGGACAACGGTCTTGTTGTAAGCAACAAGATGGAAAACGTCAGAATTTCACTTAATCACTTACTAGTAGGCATTTAAATCGAAAGGTGGGTTTTGTTGTTTTAAACTAAGAACACATAAAGTAAAGAAAGCAAGTAAGTCTAAGGAGTTAAACTATGATAAAAGTCACTAGGGTGTGATCAGTTTTTCACCGCCACTACACATGGATCCACACATGCAAAGCAAAAACATAACCTGCAAAAAGAGTTTAGTCAGTTGGTATCTTTGTAGACTTAGTTTCCTTTCGGAGAAATAACTACGAGAAGTGCGGGAATGTTGTAACGCCAGCCATTCCCGAACAAATGGTCACCTACTTTGCATCATTCCCTTCGCAAAGTGTGTTCCTCGACTTACCAAGGTTGCACTTTCATACGTCAACTGATTCCATTTCATAGTATGAAAGTGCAACGAATGATAGTGAGTTTACTCCACTTCTTGAGATACACTTCTAGATACCGAAATAGATGCATGGTGGATACATGCACCAAGAACCAACATACAAATGAGTTTCGAATCTAATAGTACAAATGTAGACAATTCATACTAAAAGATAAAGGATAACACAAGTTGGAGATCAAGCAACATGCATTCATTAAACGTTTGATGTCGAACTGAAAAGATAAAACTCTATATTACAGACTATGGATTACATTTACATGATATGAAAACATGGGTAGCGGGGCTACTCCCCGCACCCTAGTGAAAGAGACTACTCCTCATGACTAGGACAAAGAAGGAGGCAAGAAGAGAGAGAGAGTGCATCATCCCCATAAAGGAGAGAGGAAAGTCAACCCCTTGGAGAGAGAGAAATGATCCACCAGCTTCACAGGTTGCACGATGACGAGATCTCCCTCTTCCCACCTTCTTTGGCTGAGAGAGAGAAAGCAGCTTCGAGATGGAGTATGGGTCTCAGACCGGCAGCCCCAGGGCGGAGGATGGAAGTCGTAAGTGCTCTGGAGTGATTGAAGCAACCTTTTGACGTCTGAAAAAAACTCCCCCCTTAATGGAGGGCCCTTGGGGTCTTATTTATAGGCCTTAAGTGAAGTCCAAGCGGTTTGGAGACCGTTTGGACCTCAAGACCGTTTGGACCTTGAGACCGTTTGGACCTCAAGACCGTTTGGACCTTGAGACCATTTGGACCTTGAGACCATTTGGCTTCATGCGGTCTCGGGACTGTGTGACTCCATGCGGTCTCGGGACTGGTTGGCTTCATGCGGTCTTGAGACCGTTTGACTCCATGCGGTCTCGGGACCGGTTGGCTTCATGCGGTCTTGAGACCGTTTCACTCCATGTGGTCTCGGGACCGATTGGCTTCTTGCGGTCTTGAGACTGTTTGACTCCATGCGGTCTCGGGACCGATTGGCTTCATGCGGTCTTGAGATCGTTTGACTCCATGCGGTCTCGGGACCGATTGGCTTCATGCGGTCTTGAGATCGTTTGACTTCATGCGGTCTCGGGACCAATTGGCTTCATGCGGTCTTAGGATCGTTTGACTCCATGCGGTCTCGGGACCGATTGGCTTCATGTGGTCTTAGGACCGTTTGGCTTCATGCGGTCTTGGGACTGTTTGAGTCCATGCGGTCTTGAGGCTGAGTTAGTCTTTTATGATCTTTTTTTTTGTTTTTCTGCATATAAAAAAAAGGAAAAGTTAGTCTGATGGTGTATTTACAATAGAGGGGAAAATTTAGGGATTATGTATAATTTAAATTTAGAAAGAGTATGGAAAACTAAAGAAAAAGACTAAGATAAACATCCAAAATTGGAGGTGATCAAATGGGATGCTATGTAAATGATTTGAATAATAATAAAGGCAATTTCCGATCTATATGTTTAAACTGTTTCTGAGATGATGGTGTAACATGATAGATGTCTAAAGAATGTTTTACTCAATAACGTATGCTTTTGGGTTCAGGACCTAAACGATGAGATCATACAGATGTTAAGAGTATACATTCTTGTTTAGTCCCTAGTCGGTTGTTATTGTGGAAATAACCATAGACATCAATAACACTGAAGACTAGATTGTGTGTTGGTTGATGACAAAATCTCATTAGTCATGATGTAGTGATATCAAACTAAGCACATAGGTACTTGTTAGAGAACAAGGTACCCGACAGACCCACCGTGAGAGTGACACATGGAACCATGACTTGGTAATCACAGTCAGCTCTCACAATGATGGTGGTGAGTGTGATTCTTAGACCTGAAATCACTACACTAAACACATGTCATTGGGTACACTTTGACATCATCAAACGCAGTCCTGAAACATGGGTTGTTATAAAGGTGATGATTGGGTGGCTTTGACACATGGGGCTTTTGAGGGGTGAGTGATAAATATGGGATTTGTCCCTCCTGAGGGAGTTTGATGTCCTTGGCCACTTGATGAGTAGGATTGAGAAAGGCATGCGCATGCACGTGTGAATCAATATGTGATATTGATGTCACACACATCTCACCCAGTCTGCTCTGAGATCAAGAAAAATGAATGAACATTGACAGGATGATTGTTCCATGCCTCGAGTTCATTCAGGATATCAGTGACAAAGGAATTATACATTCACTGTAACACCATTCACAGATTGTAGGATTGAAAGTTATTCTCCAACTTTCTATTTCACTTGGGTAGCACTGATGTGTGACTAGGCACCGCTCTTTGCTTGTGAAGTCATAAGTGTTATGGACTTTCACTGCCAACGTAAAATGGACCTGCAGGGTCACTGTTACAACCCCAATTTTTGGGTTCAATTGGTGAGAAATGCAATTTCTCATATTAAGGATAATTGAACAAAGAATGGTGTAATTTGTTTTGAGTACATGGATTTTGTTTACAATAGCCTTGATATCTGTGTTGTGGGCCTTATTGGCTATTGGGCCCAATAACAAGGAAATAACAAAGAAAATTCACTTAGAGAATGAATAATTAAATATTTGAGAAAAGAATAATGTGGAAACCTCTAGAAGGTAAATCCAAAGAGGATTTCGTGCCTCTTGGGTTCCTTGGGTACCAAGGAGTCCAAAGTTACGTAAAGAAAGCAATAAGAAAAGAAAAGATTAATTATGTATTTCTTTATTAAGAAAGAAATTGAAAACAATAAGAAAATGTGGAAAATAAGTGAAAAGAGGCATAAATGATATTTCTTGGTGAAATTTCGTATCCACGAGGTTGCTAATATTAAAAGGAATGCCAATAAGGAAAATAAAAGAGAAATAAAAAGAAATCCTCAAAAAGAGATGTTTAAATGAGAAATAAACAAGATAATGTGAAACAATGCATAATGATGCATCTAGAAGGATAATAAGTATCCAATAAAGAGAATTTCGAAATAATGGAGTATCTTGGGATCAAAGTAGTCCCAATAAAGAGGAAAGAAAGAGAAAATACTAAAAAGGCAAAATAAGAGGATAATGTGCTGCTTTATTAATGAATTATGTGGTATCGTTTAAAAGGATGATATTTTTTTCTATAAAAGGAAAATAGGAATTCGTGCCAAGGAATTAAAAAGCAACCATAAATTAAATAAGGGAAAGGGAATTTCGAATTTCCTAATATCCATATAATAAGGAATATCCAAAGGATGGATAAGAGAGAGAAAGTTGCTTTCTAATAAAGGAAAGTGGTTTCCTAATAAGGAGATGACTTGTTTCCTCATAGATGGGTATCTTAGGGTGAGGATATCCTACCCTATAAAAGGGGTAGACCCCTGGTCGAGTTCAAAGAAGAAAACCCACATCTTCCTCTCTCTTCCCTATCTTCTTCTTCCTTGTTTCCTTCTGTAAACCCTAACCACAAGTAACTATATGATACTAGAGAAATGGGGAACCCAGGAGGGGTTGCAATGGTGGTGGGTCACGAGGAGGAGCCAAAGTAAGACCTGGACAGAGCCGCCTCGCCCTAAGCTACTCACCATGGCAGCAACACGCCTGCATGAGGCGGATGGATCGCAAGTCCTCCCAGCCTAACTCGTGCCACCTTAGCGGTTGTTTGTGGGCCTTGCAGATGCACCACGGTGCGCTGAAGGTCGGGGACCCATCCCCGAAGGCCGTAGAGGGTCCAGGAGTAGAGGACAAGCCGCGCAAGACTGCAAAGCGGTGGCCATGGCGGCTGGCCTGCTTACCCTAACCCTGGACGACCGACTGCATGCGTGACGCTTATTTGCCTGCGTGGGAGCACAGTGAAGGAAGGGGACAACTCCTTGGCAACCGGCGGGGTCGAGGAAGGAGTGGAGAAATCGCGCCCAGCGTGAACAGGGAAGCATCGCTAGGTTAGCGTGAGGAAGGAGAAGGGAGGAGGCGCGTGGACAAGGATGCCCTCCGCGGGCTAAAGTTAGTTCTTGACTTACAAAGGGCAGTTTCATCTTTTCATTCTATCTGAAGTTGGATGCGCACGCGAGGTATGTGCATGGTAAGCGCTGACGTGGCGTCGTGTGATTGGTTACTTAAAGTTTTGTTTGCTAAAATCGTAACTAATTCTAGGAAACTCGGATTGGGACAAATCTTATATGAAAATTGATCCTCAAAACGAGGGGAATTCAATAAAAATATGTTTAGAAGCTAATTCCTGTTTCTATATGAAAAGTAGTGCAAATTATCATCTTTAATGAATTAAAGATTAAGAAACCCTATTTTGAAATGAATAAAGTGTTTAATAGGGTTTAATGGATCATTAGAGTTGATGTTAACCTGTTAAATGTAAAAAGGTACATTATGATAAAAAAGGAAGAACTTTGCACATGATTAGTCTAATTTAGAGTTTATATGCTTGAAATTGGAAAAGTACATAAAGTTATCATCTTTAGTGTTTTAATTAAGAGAAAAACCTTAGATTTGATGGTAAATGGTCTTAATGACATAATTCAAGTTGATATTAACATGTTGTTAATAAAAATGAAAATATGATCTAAAAGATGATCTTTTTATATATATGGCTTAATTTAGGGTTTTGTGCATGATTATGCATTAATGAGCTTGAAAACCCTAATTTAGGTGAATATGTATTTTAATTGGTTTACTTGTCCAAATCCATGAATAAATAGGGATGTGACGATCCTAAGACAATAAACGACTATTAAATGGATAGTTGAGCAATTAAGGTTCATAAATATGGAAAAGGATATCTTAGGGTTTGTTAACCTAAAAGGGATAAAGTTGAGAAATTGATCTAAGAAACCCTAATGAATACTAATGCGGATTAGAAACACTAGAAAGTGAATCCAAGTCAATAAAGTAGTTTCTTGATAAAGTGCGTAATAAATAGAGTACATATTTATTTCAGGAACTATGTGATGATTGAATTACTTACTTGGATCTGTTGATTGACTTGATTGTATACACATGAAGTATATGTTGAATAATCTGCATGACTCATCAAATCAGGTATGTGGTTACGATTATGAATAACTGCTTTAGGTTTTCCGATGGATTCCCAGATGTTTAATCGCATTGAATGCAACTAAACTGTTTGGATGTTCATATTGAAATTATAAAGTGACTATGACTATCACATAATGTATATGCCTTCTAGCTCAGATCCTGGTCCCCTCTGTGTCGTAATGGCTGACCTAGTACATGGCTACCTAGAGGGTAGGTCCATCAGGTCATGAATGACTTTGGCTGCCTAGAGGGTAGGTCCATCAAGTCACCTTTATAGAGGTACCATATAAGTCCTTACAGGGACAACACAGTGTTGTGGATAGGTATGGATTGAGTAGTTTGGCTTAAAACGTAATCTTGATTGTTAAATGATTAATTGAGTGATTATATTGTTAACATAGTTGAACATTATTTGTTTTCCCCACATACCAGCTTTGGCTGACCGACGTTTTGTTTTTCGGCATTTTAGGTACAATGAAAAGAACAAACAGTAAAGTGGCACATGTGGTACTAAATGAGAATTAAAGTGCAAAGGAGGATTAGATAGATTAGTATCTGTGTGGATAGAAGTTTAGATATCCAAGTTTTCAAAAAGGTATGCAAAAATTTATTTTCTTACAACTTTCAGTATAGTATGTTAAAATTTGATAATTATTCTTGGTTAATTGCCGAACCTTTGATCCGAAAGTCATGGGTGCGGCTTTGACCTCTCGATCTCCCTTAATTGGGGGTTATCGGGAGGTGGGGTCGTAACATTTGGTATCAAAGCTTAGGTTCCCCAGTTAACCATTAATAATTATTAAATTTTACAAACTCCATAGAACCCAAGGGAGTTATTAGAGAAGTATCCGAAAGATGGAGGTGTCTAGAAAAGGATCACGACCGGGGGCTGGAAAGATTTTCCTCCACACCGCTAGTCGGAATACGAGGACTCCCGGATCCGTGTGACTGCCTGGCCAAAGTCTTAGGGTATGAATCGAAACAAGATAGCTTTAGGACTTTCTCATCTTATTCATCCCTTCTCATCACAAAATTCTAATAAGGACCTAAAGGATTAGGGTTTTCTTTCTTCTCCTCACCCTCTTGAGGTATGGGTTAATAAGGTTTAAGGAATCCTCCACCAAATTAATGAAAGGCATGTAAATAAGATATCATGGACATAAGCTTAATAGATTAAGTGCAAACTAAAGAATAGATACATGCTTAGGTCGTATGACATAAGTTGTCATGTCCTCAGAAGAGACCTGAGGCTAGACCTTCTCGTCAGGAGGATAAGTTAGTCTTGGAGATAGAGATCTCCATTGCAAGTAGAGACCTGGCACATCCTATAAGGATGATGTAAACCCTAACCCTAAGTGAAGGTTAGAGAGGGAGAGCTAGATGTCTTGGTAGACCAGGTGTCTGGATGGACATGCTTGGGATGCCCTACGAGCCAGGGGAGGATGGATGACCGAGTCCCTCTGGCAACCCAACCCTGGAAAGGGTCGTGCATGTTAGGGTAAAGGATAGATCCTTAGATGATGATGTTAGTGAAGGACCTTAGAAACCCTATGGGCTTGTGCAAGTAGGGCATAGCTGGCACCTAGGGCACGTCATAGTTCTAACAGTAGGATGAAACCCTGGATAAGGAATTATGATGGAGCATAAAGGGTTATGGATGATCTCGAGCAACCATAAGTCCGAACCTAGGCTTCACCCATGTAGAGAATGCTTTTGAGGTTGATCCTTCATGAAGAAGGGACCTCTAATGGTGAGGTTGGATGTGGGGTTAGCTCTAGAGAGAGCACGAAACCCAACAAGAAGGTTGGAAGCCTAAAACCCTGAACAATGGAGGATAGTGGTTGCCTCATGATCGATCCTTGAAAGTTGATGATACCTTGGTTTCCTTTAGAGGGACCAAACCCTTGAGAAAAGATGAAGCTTCTGGTACCTACGTGCCTATGGTATAGATGTTTACCTTCCGAGGTAGGAAGAAGAGTTCCTTAAACCTAGAAAGGTTTAGTAGCAGGTTATGAGGCCTTGTACCTTGTTGGTTGTCCTTAAGGAGGACCCAACTCTAAGTGTTGCGTGGGTTGAAGGATGACAAGGAGTGCATGTCATGCCTTTTGCATGCTTGGTTCGTAGTTAAGCAATAAAGCATGCAGTCAGACACCTACAAGTTAACCTAGGGTTCCTAGGCCTAAGAGGGGAAGTGGTATACCTAATGCTCATGACGAGAATTAAGTTGCTATAGTTTCGAGCATGGTACGCCCCATGCATAAAGGAAAGGGAAACCCCCTTAAGTTTAAGGTATGTTTGATGAACCCCTCACAGCTAGGTTGATGATAAAGGAAGGTATGATCTTGATCCAGCATTGAGGAAAGGGGACAAGTATGACCTAGCATGGTACAATAGGTGATCTGCTTGTTAAGTAGGCTCGTGTGGATGTAAATCCTAGACCTAAGAGCTTTTGTGATCATGGTGTCAAGAGATAGTTTTTCCTCCCATCCTGGGAGAGGGACCCCTTTGGTAGGGTGTATATCAGTTTTGTTGGTTTAAGGTAACCTGAAGAGGTCTCACATGATCTTGAGAAGCTAAGTGGAAAGTACATGGTATGAGAGAGAACATGTAGACCCATAGATATCCATCTCTAATTGCATATGAATGTGTTACCATGGAGGTAACCAGTATGGGGCTTGACTAAGGTAGGCTGGTTTCCATGACCCCTGTGAAAGGATGAAAGCCAGTCCTTGAATGCAGAAAGAGAGATGATGAAGACTTGGGTAAGGTTCTAAGTAAACATGTACTATAATGGTGAATCCTAAGTCTATCCTAGGGTCTGGTAGGGATAAGATCGATGAAAGTAGGAGTTGCCTAATTCCCTAGTTGCACATGACCATAGGGTCGGGAGGTAACAACTATCATTGTCTGAGGGCCATGGGTTAGGAGATTGATCACCTTCATGAACTCATGGGACCCAAAGGGCAGATGAGTAGGGCACTCTCTTGATGCATATGGGAAGAGGGATGACCCCAAAAGAGTCGGTACCCTATAGACCTAGAGGAGATGACCAAGGATATAAACCTCAATAGGCTCAAGACTAGTTTTCCATGGAGGTAACTTTGATATCGAAATGTTTGTGATGAAGAGACATATGTGGCACGTTGCAACTATTGGGTTTTGTGGAGAAAACATGCGCGGCGGAAGCGATAAAATCCACGCAACCCAAAATAGGATCTCGTCGACAACAACGTATTTAGAAGGATTGTTTGCGGGATATACCTTATCGCGGAGCAAGTCCGGCGATATCCCGCTGCACGACGGTGCAACGCTGCTTGTCAACACGGACATAACTTCTCTCCCGTTCGCTGTCGCAGGTTGATATGGCGGCGCTCCTTTGCGGCAGTGATGTCTGCCGCTCGTAGCGCGTACAGGAGGTCGTCGACATCCTCCGAACGCAGGCGTCAAGGTGTCTGCATCTCTACTTCGTCCACGCGGATGGACGGAACTCCACGTCGCGCTTCTCAAGACAGCGGGAAGGAGTGTGTTTCTGCTGCGGCGTGATAGTGGCGCATTTCTCTCCTTTCTCTCCTAAGGACGGCGACGGATAGGGTTTTGTGCGTGTGCGTAAACTAAAAGCATCTATCCATCTTATATAGATATCGGTCGTCAATCCTCCTTTAAACATGATACGAAGAGAAATAGGGTTTCCTAAACCCATCGGTAAACAGAAATGTTGCGTTAATTAAAACGCTCGTGGATTAATTAGAATATTCCAGAATTCATTAATTAACCAAATAATCACATTAATTGATTAATTAATATCCGACTCCATGCAATCGCTTGGGATGGCTCTACGGGCATACATATACCAACAGACTCCCACTTGCACTTAGAGCCAGTCACTCCAATATTATTCTAATCGATTACATAAACATTTTAGTAATCAACGTGATTCGAAGAAATTCCAATCAAATCCACAATTATACTCCTATTCCAACACATCCTATGCGTGTGACCCGGTAGGATCCAAATTACGTTGGCAGTGATATCCATAATCATATTATGATTTCACAAGCAATGATTGGTATCTAGCAAGACTTCATTGCTACCCAAGTAATTGGAGAAGTTGGAGAACAACTTGACCTATCATTCATGACTGGTGTTACAGTGATTGTATAGTTCTTTTGTCACTGATATCCGGATTGAACTCGAGTCATGGAATTGTTATCCTTTTCAACGTTCAATCCATGTTCCTTGAACTAGAGCAGACTGTCTGAGATATATGTAAGCTCAATATCACATATTGACTCACATCAGCATGGCCATGCATTTCTCAGTCTCGCTTATCAAGTGGCCGGAATATCAAACTCCCGTAGGAAGGACAAATTCCATCTACATCACTCACAGTCATCCCCATGTGTCACAGTGCACCCAAGCACCATCTTTATAGCAATCCTTATTCAGGACCACGGTGGATGATGTCAAAGTACACCGAACGACATGTGATAAGTGTAGTGACTTCAGGTCTAAGAACCACAATCACCACCATCATTATGAGATGTGACTCTAACTACCAATCATGGTATCCATGTGTCACTCTCAAGGTGGGTCTATCCGATACACTGTTCTCTAACAAGTATCTATGTATTTGATTTGATATCTCCATATCATGGATAATGAGATTCTTCCATCAACCAACATACATTCTAATCTTATGTGTTATTGATGTCTATGGATATTTCCACAATAACAACCGATTAGGGACAAAACAAGAATACATACTCTTAGCATACATATGATCTCACTGTTCAGGTCATCAACCCGAAGACATATGTCATTGAGTATATTATTCTATAGACATCTATAAGTTTTATGGTCATCTCACAATATAAAACACAAACATATAGATTGGAAACTTGCCTTTATTGATATGATCAATGTAGTATTACAAACCGTTTACATAGTATCTCATTACAATCATTGAATGATAGTCTCTATGTGCATACATACCAACAGATTTCCACTTACACTTATACCCAATCACTCATGAATCTCAATCCAAGTAACCGAACATGTCTGTCATGTTTCTGCTGTGAAAGTTCTTTTGTGAGCGGGTCAGCCACATTGCTTTCTGTAGGTACTCTGCAAATCTTCACATCTCCTCGTTGTACGATCTCTCGTATGAGATGGAACCGCCGTAGAATATGTTTGGAACATTGGTGCGATCTTGGTTCTTTAGCCTGTGAAATTGCTCCATTGTTGTCGCAAAACAACTCAATTGCATCACCAGCGCTTGGAACCACTCCAAGTTCAGAAATGAACTTCTTGATCCACACAGCTTCCTTTGCAGCATTAGATGTGACAATATATTCGGCCTCTGTTGTAGAATCTGCATCTGTCTCTTGCTTGGAACTCTTCCAGCTCACAGCTCCGTTGTTCAGGCAAAACACAAATCCAGATTGCGATCTGTAGTCATCTTTGTCAGTTTGGAAGCTAGCATCAGTGTAACCCTTTATCACAAGCTCTTCCTCACCGCCGTATACCAAGAATTGATCCTTAGTCCTTCTCAAGTACTTTAAGATGTTTTTTACGGCTGTCCAGTGACATTCACCTGGATCTGACTGATACCGGCTCGTCATGCTCAAAGCATACGACACATCAGGACGAGTACATAACATTGCGTACATGATAGATCCAATTGCTGATGCATATGGAATCTTACTCATGCGTGCCCGTTCATCACATGAACTAGGACACTGGGCTTTAGAGATTGTAACCCCATGGGACATGGGCAAGTTACCTCTCTTAGAACCCTCCATGCTAAACCTCTTTAGCACCTTGTCAATGTATGTGCTCTGGCTTAGGCCTAGAAGCCTTCTAGATCTATCTCTATAGATCTTGATCCCTAGTATATAGGATGCCTCGCCTAAATCCTTCATAGAGAAAGTCTTCCCTAGCCAACCTTTTACTGTCTGAAGAGTAGGGATGTCATTTCACATCAATAGTATGTCATCCACATACAATATGAGAAATACGACTGTGCTCCCACTAACCCTTTTGTAAACACAAGGTTCATCTTCATTTTGACTAAAGCCAAACTTTTTGACTACTTCATCAAAACGTAGATTCCAACTCCGAGATGCTTGCTTCAATCCATAGATTGACCTTTGTAGCTTACAGACTTTATTGGCTTCCTTTGGATCGATAAAACCCTCAGGTTGTGTCATGTACACATCCTTGAGTAAATTCCCATTAAGGAATGCTGTTTTAACATCCATCTGCCAAATCTCATAGTCATGATAAGCTGCAATGACAAGCATGATCCTGATGGATTTAACCATGGCAACTGGTGAGAAGGTCTCGTCATAATCAACACCTTGAATTTGACGGAATCCTTTAGCAACCAATCTACCTTTATAGGTTTGAACATTTCCATCCATGCCAGTCTTCTTCTTGAAGACCCACTTGCACCCTATGGGTCTTACCCCTTCGGGTGGATCCACCAAGGTCCATACCTTGTTGGTGTACATGGATTCCATCTCAGATCTCATGGCTTCAAGCCATTTCTCAGATTCTGGTCCCTTAGTAGCTTCTAGATAGGAAGTTGGCTCATCTGCTATGCCCAATTCGTCACTATCTTGAGTCACGAGAAATCCAAATCTCTCAGGCTCAAGTCGTGTCCTACTAGACCTACGAGGTTCCTGTGTTACATTTGGAACTTGAAATTCCACAACAACTTGTGAGTCTTCATGTTCCTTATGTACCTCCTCAGGTTCTGTGCTTTCTTGTTGGTCTCGAACTTCTTTGAGCTCTACATTCCTCCCACTAATTACTTTGGAAATAAATTCCTTTTCAAGAAATACAGCAGTCCTAGCAACAAACACTTTGTTGTCAGTTGGTGTGTAGAAGTAGTATCCCCGAGTTTCCTTAGGGTATCCAAAAAAATAGCATTTTTCCGATTTGGGTCCAAGCTTTTCAGGAAATTGTTTCCTAACATAAGCTTCACATCCCCAAATCTTTAACATAGACAAATTGGGACGATTCCCATTCCATATCTCATATGGTGTCTTTTGAACCGATTTGGAAGGTACACGGTTAAGTGTAAACACTGCATTTTCAAGAGCATATCCCCAGAACGACATTGGAAGTTCGGCTGAACTCATCATTGATCGTACCATGTCTAATAATGTACGATTCCTTCTTTCTGACACACCATTATGTTGTGGTGTACCAGGTGGAGTCCATTGTGATACAATACCACGGTCTCTCAGAAGGTCCTCAAACTCTTGGCTTAAGTATTCACCACCTCAATCTGAACGGAGTGCTTTAATACTCTTACCAAGTTGCTTCTCTACTTCATTCATGAAAGTCTTGAACATTTCAAGAGTTTCTGACTTGTGTTTCATAAGATATACATAGCCATACCTACTGAGGTCATCAGTGAAGGTAATGAAGTATTGTTAGCCTCCTCTAGCATTTGATCTAAAAGGTCCACATACATTAGTATGTATGAGCCCTAGCAGATCACTGGCTCTCTCACTGTGTCCAGTGAAAGGAGTTTTGGTCATCTTCCCTAATAAACATGCCTCACATGTCTCTAATGATTCAAAATCAAAAGAGTCTAGATAACCATCCTTATGGAGTCTAGATATGCGCTTCTCATTTATGTGCCCAAGACGACAATGCCATAAGAATGTTTTGTTTGAGTTGTCAAGTTTTAACCTTTTAGTATTTACGTTATATATGCTAGTCTCAAGTTCTAACAAGTAGATACCATAAGACATAGGGGCATTGCCATAAAAGATCTCATCTTTAGATATAGAAATAATTCCATTCTTAATGTGAAATTCAAATCCACTCTTGTCCATACAAGATACAAAAATAATATTTCTATTAATGGCAGGTACGTAATAGCAATTCTCTAATTCTATTGCAAGGCCCGTAGGCAAAGATAAACTAATAACTCCAACTGCGGTGGCAGCAACTCTTGCTCCATTAACAACCCGCAGCTTGACTTGGTCCTTTCGTAAAGGCTTACTTCTTATCAGATCCTGCATATTAGAACATATGTGAGATCCACATCCGGTATCCAGTACCCATGATGAAGAAGTATTTAAGTTTATCTCAATAACGTATATACCTAAAGTGGAGATATCTATCCCCTGCTTCTTCTTCCTCAGTTCCTCCAGGTAGAGAGGACAGTTTCTTTTCCAATGTCCAGGCTGGTGACAATGGTGACAACTGCCTTCTTTGGAGATCCCACCTTTAGCTTTGAGCGCGGATGACTTTGGCTTCTGCCCGGCTTTAGAACTTTTATTAGCCTTGCTTTCACCTTTTGACTTTCCCTTTGCCTTGCTGATCACTATCACAAACTTGGGCTTGTCTTTCTTCATCTGTGCTTCAGCTGTCCTCAACATGCCTAACAATTCTGACAACGGTTTATCAAAATTGTTCATGTTGTAGTTCATGACAAAATGATTATATGATTCAGGCAACGATTGTAGAATCACATCCTTGGCCAACTCTTGACCTAGGGGAAATCCCAGCTTGGATAGACGTTCCACGTACCCAATCAAGGTGAGTATGTGGGTACCAACTGAGTCTCCCTCTTTCATCTTGCTTTTGAACAAAGCCTTTGAGACATCATATCTCTCCTGTCTTGCTTGATGTTGATACATGTTCTTGAGATGTGTTACCATCTCCATGACATTCATGTTCTCATGTTGCTCTTGCAACTCATAGTTCATTGAGCACAACATTAGGCACTTGACATCCACGACATCATCAATGTGCTTCTTATAAGCATCCTTTTCAGCCTTGGGCGCATTTACGGCGGGCTCCTCTGGCTCTGGTGTTTCAAGGACATAGAGCTTACGCTCATGTGTGAGAACAATTCTCAGCGTCCTAAACCAGTTTTGAAAGTTGGTTCCGGTAAGTTTGTCCTTCTCAAGGACCGATCGCAACGAGAAAGTGTGAGTGTTGGTTGCCATTTGATTGCTACAAAAGAAAAATTTGCATTTAGTCCAAAACATTTTGACTTGTAAAGATTTGATAAATGAGATTAATTAGGCCTTTAATTAATTACGCTCCCACTATTTTATTCAAATTGATAGCCCTCACTATCAACTCGGAAGATTGCAACACACAACCTTCTAGTGAGCCAAGACCCAAAATAATTGGATCAATGCCCAGCCAACGCTGGCGTCAAAGACCAAATACTAAGGTAGGCAACTTTTGCCAATTGCATCATATGCAACTCTTGGATAGATGATCATGCACAACTCCTTGCCATGATGCATCTGTGTGCCTCTAGGTAATTGATCCTATCAAGGTTCCCTAGTTAAGTCCAACCCATAAGCCAACACGATGAGTGTGCACCCTGCGGAGGCAGACCCACACACCCACCATCACACTTCCACGAGATAGACAGTGTACCACGCGGAGGCGTGCCCACACATAGTCGATCAAGATTTTCATGTGTGTTGCTTTATGGAAGACAACTAAAACTTAATATTATTAATTGAGGGGTTTTATTAATACATATACATATCCAAACACCACATACTTATAGTACATATCATATACTACTATATCAACAACCACAAACGATAGACATGCAATCACAAACACAAATACATCGGTTATGGCCATACTATTGTAATCCTTTGGAGCAACAAAGGATTACGGTCCACCTATGGTCTTATGCATCTCATGCAACACTTGTGAATCAACCTGTAAGCCTGTAATGATCAACATTACAATGAAAAACTTCATGGATGCTTCGTGAGGTTGGAACTTCAAGTTGCTTCTTGGAATGGGATCTTCTTGTTGCTTCTCCTTGGACGCTCCTTGGAGTTGGATCTTCAGGTTTCTTCTTGGAATTAGATCTTCATGGTGCTTCTCCATGGACACTCCTTGGAGTTGGATCTTCAAGTGTCCTCCTTACATCAAGTGTACAAAAACTAAAACTAATCCTATCTCTATTACATCATGTGAGTACAATTATAAAAAGAAAGAATTAATTACACTTTGAAATAAGAGATGAGTCTCGACATGCAAGCCGAATACTTTATACAAAGGATCCATATGTAACCATTATACATCCATAGAATTCACAAACAAACTTATCCACAAGATTGACATCCACATTCATTCACAATATTCACAAAAAGGGATACTAGGCCATAACCGTGTATGCATTCACCACATAAAATAGATTTTAAAGGAGACGTGTATGCTATCATAGGTATATCTACATATACATATATTCATATTAAAATTGCAGTACTTGTAATGCGAGACATTCCCCATTAAATAAATTTTTGACTCCCACGCAGACTATGCAGGGTACGCTGCCCCTGTGCGGGGATCCCGCTGCCCGGTCAGCGGGTGGGGGTCAAGGGGAGGCCGCCCCTCACGGTGTCTCAGGGGCAGATCCCCTGAAAGGTCTACGGAATTTTACTTCCGTGCACTAAGGAAAATCAGTATTTTCCATAGTCGACCCCATCCGAAACGTCAAAAATAGAAGCATGCGGCGTATGTGGAATTAGGTTTAGATTTGCACATTAACAGTTTCAATTCGCATCGTATGCAACTTAAAAACAATATACAATGATTTGATCATATCGAAACTAATCCAAATACACTGTAGATCGACGCTGCTCTGATACCACTGTTGGGTTTTGTAGAGAAAACATGCGCGGCGAAAGCGATAAAATCCACGCAACCCAAAACAGGATCTCGTCGACAACAACATATTTAGAAGGATTGTTTGCGGGATATACCTTATCGTGGAGCAAGTCCGGCGATATCCCGCTGCACGATGGTGCAACACTGCTTGTCAACACGGACGAAACTTCTCTCCCGTTCGCTGTCGCAGGTTGATCCGGCGGCGCTCCTTTGCGGTAGTGATGTCCGCCGCTCGTAGCGTGTACAGGAGGTCGTCAACGTCCTCCGAATGTAGGCGTCAAGGCGTCTGTGTCTCTACTTCATCCACGCGGATGGACGGAACTCCACGTCGCACTTCTCAAGCCGGCGGGAAGGAGTGTGTTTCTGCTGTGGCGTGCTAGCGGCGTGTTTCTCTCCTTTCTCTCATAAGGATGGTGATGACTAGGTTTTTGTGCGTGTGCGTAAACTAAAAGCGTCTATCCATCTTATATAGATATCGGCCATCAATCCTCCTTTAAACAAGATACGAAGGGAAATAGGGTTTCCTAAACCCATCGGTAAATAGAAATGTTGCGTTAATTAAAACGCTTGTGGATTAATTAGAATATTCCAGAATTCATTAATTAACCAAATAATCACATTAATTGATTAATTAATATCCGACTCCATGCAATCGCTTGGGATGGCTCTACGGGTATACATATACCAACAGCAACTTAGATGTAAAGGTGTATTGGCAAGGTGGGATGTAGCATCTCTACTCTTGGAACAGGAAGAACTCTGTATTTGGACTGCAGCCAAATGCTTATTTCCTCTTGTTATGGGAGTGAGAGATAGGACATTACGCATGCCATACACCAAGGATAAGAGATGATGTAGGTTGGAACGTTGCCACGAGAAATGGGGATAGAGAAGATAATCTACCCTGGTAAAGTGAATGATACATGGATGGTTTGTAAATACTAAGAGGGATGAGGTAGTCCCCTTATGAGGATGTTTTTATCATGAACTATGTAGAACTTACAAGTTGTACCTGGTTGAGTTTGATCACCATGATGATGAAATCAGAGAAGTGTTCTGAATGAAGATAGATATAGAGTTTGAGGTGAGATGATAAGTGAAATACATGGAAGTGTATGTATTCAATGTTACCTAATACCTATGGATGTGAAGTGGTAATGGATGCTCTGGTTGAGATACATCTGACTTGTTCGACTAGAAGCTAGAAGAGGTTGATTGGTTAACCCTAAGTTTGGAAAGGAGAGGTGTTTGGATAACACTCAGATGTAACAAGACACGTTGAAAAGTTAAGGGTTGTTTGGTTAGCCAGTCTAGTCCCTGATGCAATTTAAGGATGGTGGTAGAACCTCAGATGCACTTCTTTGGAAAAGAAGATGATGAAACCCCGACTAGAGTGGTTTAGGGTTTCAGAGGAATCAATCTTGAAGAATCATGACATACAGGAAATCATGATTGAAGATCACCATACACCGTGGTAAATGGCAATAACACTTTGGATGCTTAAGATAAAGTTGCATGTGGTTTATGGCCATGCAAGCCAGGAGGTAAAGGACGAACCCCAGTAACCCAGTGTATCGATATAGAGGACAAAAGAGTTCCTGAGAGGGAATGGGAGTTCATCACTATGGATGTTGTGATAGGCCTCTCCTAGACCAAGGAAGGTCGAGATGCAACTTGGGTTATGGTAGACCGCCTTACCTAGATGACATAAGAAAGAAAGAGTACTGTCAAAGGACAGATCGGGTTGGACTACATATGAGAGAGACGGTTCAACTACACCATGAAGCGAGTTCAAAGGTTCTTGAGTTTGACCTAAAGGTTCCTTTCCAAAAGGTGGAAGTATGTACATGGAGAACTCGATGATAGTACAGTTCATCACCCCCTAACCAATGGTTAGTATAATCTAGACTAAAGGGTCTGATGAGGGCATGTGTGCTCGTACAAGGTGATATCTAGAGACAGTTCTTGTCCTATGAAAGATGTGACAATGACCACCATAGCCAGTATCGGGTTTTATAAGAAGCTCTGTAAGGGAGGTTGTGTCGGTCACCACTTCAGTAAGGTGATGTTGGTGAAAGGGACCACATGATGGTAGAAAAGGACCATATGATGGTTAGAAAAGGGACCACAATGCATGTAGATGAAGTCACTTTGATTGTGCAAGGGCTGAAAGGAGCCTAGAGACGATGAGAGTCGTGAGCAGATGCAAAGTAGACTGACATACAAGTTACTCTGGGAGAATATGTGACATGAAAATCCTACACCTCTAAGTTATAGCTAAGAGAACTGAGTCCCCGATACATGGGTCCATTAGAGATGGATGGGTGGAGAAGGTTAGGTTTGACCCTACCCCTCAGGATAGAGTAATGGGAGATGTTTTCCATGTGTCCAATTTATAGCACTATGTGAGGTACCCCGACCATGTGCTGAGCAATGAACCTAGTGAGCCCCAAGGGAGGCTGACATGGCCTGAGTCACCTGTGCAGTTTATAGACGCCAGGATGAAAGAACTCAGAGAAAAGAATATGTGATAATAAAGGTTCTTTGAAAATGCCATGAGTACGGCAAAGCCACATAGGGGCCAATGGTGGACATGGAAAAGTCTTATCCTGAATTGTTTGTTTACTTGTTTGAATTTTGAGGACAAAATTCCTATAAGAGGGGAAGGATGTTACAACCCCAATTTTTGGGTTCAATTGGTGAGAAATGCAATTTCTCATATTAAGGTTAATTGAACAAAGAATGGTGTAATTTGTTTTGAGTACATGGATTTTGTTTACAATAGCCTTGATATCTGTGTTGTGGGCCTTATTGGCTATTGGGCCCAATAACAAGGAAATAACAAAGAAAATTCAATTAGAGAATGAATAATTGAATATTTGAGAAAAGAATAATGTGGAAACCTCTAGAAGGTAAATCCAAAGAGGATTTCGTGCCTCTTGGGTTACTTGGGTACCAAGGAGTCCAAAGTTGCGTAAAAAAAGCAATAAGAAAAGAAAATATTAATTATGTATTTCTTTATTAAGAAAGAAATTGAAAACAATAAGAAAATGTGGAAAATAAGTGAAAAGAGGCATAAATGAGATTTCTTGGTGAAATTTCGTATCCATGAGGTTGCTAATATTAAAAGGAATACCAATAAGGAAAATAAAAGAGAAATAAAAAGAAATCCTCAAAAAGAGATGTTTAAATGAGAAATAAACAAGATAATGTGAAACAATGCATAATGATGCATCTAGAAGGATAATAAGTATCCAATAAAGAGAATTTCGAAATAATGGAGTATCTTGGGATCCAAGTAGTCCCAATAAAGAGGAAAGAAAGAGAAAATACTAAAAAGGCAAAATAAGAGGATAATGTGTTGCTTTATTAATGAATTATGTGGTATCGTTTAAAAGGATGATATTTTTTTCTATAAAAGGAAAATAGGAATTCGTGCCAAGGAATTAAAAAGCAACCATAAATTAAATAAGGGAAAGGGAATTTCGAATTTCCTAATATCCATATAATAAGGAATATCCAAAGGATGGATAAGAGAGAGAAAGTTGCTTTCTAATGAAGGAAAGTGGTTTCCTAATAAGGAGATGACTTGTTTCCTCATAGATGGGTATCTTAGGGCGAGGATATCCTCCCCTATAAAAGGGGTAGACCCCTGGTCGAGTTCAAAGAAGAAAACCCACATCTTCCTCTCTATTCCCTATCTTCTTCTTCCTTGTTTCCTTCCGTAAACCCTAACCACAAGTAACTATATGATACTAGAGAAACGGGGAACCCAGGAGGGGTTGCGATGGTGGTGGGTCACGAGGAGGAGCCAAAGTAAGACCTGGACAGAGCCGCCACGCCCTAAGTTACTCACCATGGCAGCAACACGGCTGCATGAGGCGGATGGATCGCAGGTCCTCCCAGCCTGACTCATGCCACCTTAGCAGTTGTTTGCGGGCCTTGCAGATGCGCCACGGTGCGCCGAAGGTCGGGGACCCATCCCCGAAGGCCGTAGAGGGTCCAGGAGTAGAGGACAAGCCGCGCAAGACTGCAAAGCGGCAGCCATGGCGGCTGGCCTACTTACCCTAACCCTGGATGACCAGCTGCATGCGTGAAGCTTCTTTGCCTGCGCGGGAGCACAGTGAAGGCAGGGGACAACTCCTTGGCAACCGGCGGGGTAGAGGAAGGAGTGGAGAAATCGCACCCAGCGCGAACAGGGAAGCAGTGCTAGGTTAGCGTGAGGAAGGAGAAGGGAGGAGGCGCGTGGACAAGGATGCCCTCCGCGGGCTGAAGTCATTTCTTGACTTACAAAGGGCAGTTTCATCTTTTCATTCTATCTGAAGTTGGGCGCGCACGCGAGGTATGTGCATGGTAAGCGCTGACGTGGCGTTGTGTGATTGGTTACTTAAAGTTTTGTTTGCTAAAATCGCAACTAATTCTAGGAAACTCGGATTGGGACAAATCTTATATGAAAATTGATTCTCAGAATGAGGGGAATTCAATAAAAATATGTTTAGAAGCTAATTCCTCTTGTTATGCGAAAAGTAGTGCAAATTATCATCTTTAATGAATTAAAGATTAAGAAACCCTATTTTGAAATGAATAAAGTGTTTAATAGGGTTTAATGGATCATTAGAGTTGATGTTAACCTGTTAAATGTAAAAAGGTACATTATGATAAAAAAGGAAGAACTTTGCACATGATTAGTATAATTTAGAGTTTATATGCTTGAAATTGGAAAAGAATATAAAGTTATCATCTTTAGTGTTTTAATTAAGAGAAAACCCTTAGATTTGATGGTAAATGGTCTTAATGACATAATTCAAGTTGATATTAACATGTTGTTAATAAAAATGAAAATAGGATCTAAAAGATGATATTTTTATATATATGGCTTAATTTAGGGTTTTATGCATGATTATGCATTAATGAGCTTGAAAACCCTAATTTAGGTGAATATGTATTTTAATTGGTTTAATTGTCCAAATCCATGAATAAATAGGGATGTGATGATCCTAAGACAATAAAAGACTATCAAATGGATAGTTGAGCAATTAAGGTTCATAAATATGGAAAAGGATATCTTAGGGTTTGTTAACCTAAAAGGGATAAAGTTGAGAAATTGATCTAAGAAACCCTAATGAATACTAATGCAGATTAGAAACACTAGAAAGTGAATCCAAGTCAATAAAGTAGTTTCTTGATAAAGTGTGTAATAAATAGAGTACATATTTATTTCAGGAACTGTGTGATGATTGAATTACTTGCTTGGATCTGTTGATTGACTTGATTGTATACACATGAAGTATATGTTGAATAATCTGCATGACTCATCAAATCAGGTATGTGGTTACGATTATGAATAACCGCTTTAGGTTTTCCGATGGATTCCCAGATGTTTAATCGCATTGAATGCAACTAAACTGTTTGGATGTTCATATTGCAATTATAAAGTGACTATGACTATCACATATTGTATATGCCTTCTAGCTCAGATCCTGGTCCCCTCTGTGTCGTAATGGCTGACCTAGTACATGGCTACCTAGAGGGTAGGTCCATCAGGTCATGAATGACTTTGGTTGCCTAGAGGGTAGGTCCATCAAGTCACCTTTATAGAGGTACCATATAAGTCCTTACATGGACAACATAGAGTTGTGGATAGGTATGGATTGAGTAGTTTGGCTTAAAATGTAATCTTGATTGTTAAATGATTAATTGAGTGATTATATTGTTAACATAGTTGAACATTATTTGTTTTCCCCACATACCAGCTTCGGCTGACTGACGTTTTGTTTGTCGGCGTTTTAGGTACAATGAAAGGAACAAACAGTAAATTGGCACATGTGGTACTAAATGAGAATTAAAGTGCAAAGGAGGATTAGATAGATTAGTATATGTGTGGATAGAAGCTTAGAGATCCAAGTTTTCAAAAAGGTATGCAAAAATTTATTTTCTTACAACTTTCAGTATAATATGTTAAAATTTGATAATTATTCTTGGTTAATTGCCGAACCTTTGATCCGGATGTCATGGGTGCGGCTTCGACCTCTCGGTCTCCCTTAATTGGGGGTTATCGGGAGGTGGGGTCGTAACAGTCACACACATAGGATTTAACCTGGAATAGGAGTTTGTCCACAAATAATGTTTAGATTGATTACTAAAGGAGTTTAGTAGTTCAATTAAACACTCAATCAATTGATAGCTCAGTATCATAGTGTTCAAGGTGTTGGACTGATTGATTAGAGTATCAGATTGATTGAAACTGTGATTGATTGATTCTGCACAATCTGCACTCCCAACTGATCGACTCATGTGATGAACCGATCGGATGAGCTTGGTGAGTCGATCAGCTCATGGATAGGGTGAAACGATCGGTTGAACTGGTCCAACCGAGCAAGTTGGGAAAGTAAGATTGGTGAGAAATTTCTTTTCATTTCACTTGCCCAATTTGATTGGAACAAGGATTGGTATTTGATACCAATTCGAAACAAAAGAGGAAAAGTCAATCGGGAACTGATCAGGACCACGAACCGACCGGTTCAAAAAGTGAACTGACCATTTCATGGGTCCCAACCGATCGGTTGAGGTGTCAACCGACCGGCTCAGATCCCCAACTGACCATTTCAGTTGTGAAACGATCGGTTTAGGTTACACAGTTGGTTGTTTTTGTGGAAAATCTCTAACCCTTCTACTCCTGCTTTAGTCCCGCATTGCCCGGGATAGAGAACCCTGTCCCATGACCCTCCTATATATATAGGGGTATTGGGGGCTTCTCAAAGTACAACTCAGTGCAACCAGTTGCTCTGTAAAGTTGTCGTTCTCTCTAGTTTTGGTAACCGAGAGAGCTCGAGCAAGTGCTACCCGATAAGGGAGGCACAACAAGGGAAAGAAAACTGCAGAAAGCGACTGGTAACAGGAGAGTGTGTCAGTGACTAGTACGCCGATAGGAGGGTGTGACTCCTTCTGATTCCTTGTGGGACAAGGAGATCGGAGTTCCAGGCACTCAGTGTGGACGACTGCAGAGGCGAGAGACCTATGTCGCTCAGAGGACAACTGTCAATCCCAACAGTCTTGGTGAGACCAGGAGTCTTCAGTCTCGGTGTGACCAGGAGCTGCACAGACACCATCCAAGACCGGAGGTGAAGACCGCGCAAGGCGCGAGGTACTGTCGCCGAGCAAGCCTCGAGACAAGGTATGCATCCACAAACCATCTTTCCGATTGTATAGACGTTGATGCGATTCCTTTTGTTCTAGGTTTTGGGGAGATTTTTTTTTGTTTCGCTGCTTCTCTACCTCCCGTATAACCCAACAATGGTATCAGAGCCATGCCAACTGCTCTACATTTTAGGTTTATCGATATGATCGATTTTGGTTTGTCGCCTTTATTTATTGCATACGATGCAAATAAAATTGGCTTTATGCATGTCCAATCTCCAAATCCCAAATATACATATATGATATGTAATATTAATGCACTCGATACGCATCACCCTTAAACGAGTTTTGTGGTGGATGTGTACCATGATTATGCCTATAAACCCTATATCTGTGTGTGGTTGTATGCAGTTGCTTGCATCTTGATCTACGCACCGATTCCCTTTCTCTTATTCCTGATGTAACTCAAAATAATTCGAGACTTCTTTCCTACCTTTGCTTCCCCCTAATGTAACTCGGGGTTTCACAATTCAATTGTAAATAGGATAGATTTTATTTCATGTTATGTCAAAGAATGGCAGACGACCTGACGATGACTGAGACGATCAGTTCAAGGCGTGAACCGATCGGTTGACGTTCTAGATGAACGGTTCGAGGAGCGAGACGAGAGGGTGGTGATCTAAGGAGATGCACAACGACTGGTGAACCGATCAGCTGGAGGTGCCAGTCGATCGGCTGGTGGCACCCGAATGACCAACTTGATGGCAAGCCGATCAGTCATGAAGATGAGCTGATCAAACCCAGAAAGGCAGGCACAAATTTCATCTTGCACATGTTGCATGTGATGTAGACCTAGATGACCGTGATTCCTCTTGGCAAATTTGATTGCTTGTATATCTTTTAATCTTTTTCATATTTCCTTCACTTGCATAACTTTTAGAATTGTCCTATAATTTTGTTCCATAACTTACTTTCCTAGATTTTTTTTAATTTATTATTCCTACCGAGATCCAATTTGTTAGTATATCTCCTCCTTCTACCTAGTTTCCATTCTGACAATACTACTTTTTATATTATTATTGTAATTTTTAATCTTATTCCATAATTTATTCTCATAGATTTTTGTAATTTATTTTGCCTATCGAGATCCATTTTGGTAGTGTATCTCCTCCTTCTTTTGAGTTTCCTTTTCGGCAGTACATCTTACTAGTTTATTTTTCCTTTGTAATTTTTAGTTCTCTGTAAATTGTGACGAACCCTCTATTGTGTATTAGTTCTTTCCATAATTTTTAGTTTCTTCAAGATTATTTTTGTAAGTTGTTAGCAAAAAACTTTTTCAACAATGGGATGGCCGATACATTATGGTTCACAATATCAATTGAATGGTTATTACAACCATGCATCACCATATTTGCCTAATATGTTCCCAAATTATGGCAGTGCTTTTTATCCTAGGCTTTCCTATCCTAGTGGGTATAATGTTAATTCTGACCTACACATTCTTGATGGCCATTATCATGAACCATGCTACCTTTATTAATATTCTAATGGGGGTATGGAGAATAAAACTTGAGGAACTATGAAATGATTTGTGAAATATAATGTAATCCTCAACAAGAAGAGAGACTTAGGGCCCTAGAGAAGATAGCAACAGAAGAACATGCAAAACTAGAAACTAGACAAGCCTTGGTAACTGCTTTGCTAGAAGCCCAATCAAAGAATCTAGATTGTCAAAATGTGTATCCTCATGTTATGGGGATGCCTTGTAAAGTTGAGTCTTCCTTCGAAGGTGGATGTAATGAAAATTTTAATCTACCATCTCTTGAAGACTACTATGAGAAGCAAAGCCACAATCAATATGAGGGATACCATCCCCAAGATCACTATTGTAACGAACTCACTTTTTAGCAACCTCCAAATAAGGAAGGCCAAAAAGATGAGCGCCATTACCTACAAAAATTACCCAAGGTTCTGGATTTTAATCAAACGATATAAAATAGAAGATAATTTCATTCATTTCAAAAATTATATTGAAGATGCTTACTTGAATTTTCTATCCACATAAGTGTACATTTGAGAAGAACTAACTAACTAGTCCTCCTTTTGAATTTTAATTCTTTCATGATGTTTTCATCTTTATCTTCATGTCATTTATCATTTATACCTAAAACGATGTGAAAAAAATACGCGATCAGCATGTTGCCATATTGGTATGAGGGGTGCATCCAAAATGTGCAAGTATATAAAAACATATATTCCAACAATTAATGAAAAGAAAAACTGGCATTTTCTTCACATAATCTTCCTTTTATGTGATAATCATAGTGGCATTATGATTGAACAAAATGTAAATAAACAACCAAAATTTTAATTTTTCAATCCTCGAGAAAAACCTCAGAAAACACTAACAAACTAAGGCAGTTATTCGTAGGCATAGCCTCGTACCTTGATGGCGAGCCATGTAGATTATCATACAGAATATAGCTCAGACATATTATCCAATCAACTAGAAAACCAAGCAATCCATATTTTAGTCTGCATGAATATAAATCCTAAAGTGTCACCATCACATATTAATCACATTAAAACCTATTCGGCTCTTATCTATGGTTTACAATTCTCTGAAGTTAAGGGTATGGATTAAGGGCTCAAACCCTAGTTCTCTCGCATAATAGTTGATTAAAGTTATAACATTCACATAAATCATCATGTGTTACCTTGATTATCAAGTTAGGCCTTTTATGCCATTAGGAGAAACTATGTGAAATTATACAACTTTAAGATCCTAATGAATAAGAATATTAGGTTCTAAACCCTAATCATTTGATTCATCATGTCCTTCCATTAGGAACACTTGGATTACATGAAACTCATTAACAACATAAATATATATGACCATGGTTTCATAACCATGTTTATTCACATGTATGGCTTTCCACTTAATAAACCCTATTATTCAACATTACCATCAAGATCATCATAGATCCCTGTTATATCCAATAATATCAGATAATATCATAAAATAATGGTTTCTATCTTATTCAACATGTTAATACACAAGATCTAGGATTACATGTATTAAACACCACATTATCATATATTGGTACTACTTCTGGAATTGGGTTTACAATTACATCTCAAACTTATTTTATTTGCATTATTATGTTCTTGTGATCAATTTGATATACATGTCGGCTATATTTGGATAATCCAACTAATTTCTATGAATTATTGATGATTATCCTCTAAGTAGCCAATTAGAAATGAGATGAACAATTACTTGGTTCATATATATGGGAGATATTTAGATTTGATCCTGAGGTTATTGACTTCTGAAAACCTAACCCCTTTGCTTCCTAATCTTGTGGATCCAATAAGGAACCTGATTACTCCCTCACCCAACAGATCTAGTCCATGGCTTGTCTTTTTCTCCTCGTTGATGTCCCTATGATGTGCTTGTGCCCATGCATACGTGACACTGACACCTAGAGGGTTGTGTGCCTACCTTTGTCGGTCAGCCATCTACGAGGAGCACACCTGATGCCGGTTCCTACACTCAATATCTTTGCCTATCTTTCTTGATGGTTTAGGTGTAAGATCATCTCAGTGAGAATCTCTATGGATCCATAGTGTTTGTATCATCCTTGCAGTCCCTCTTTGACATGTGGTAGCTTGTGGTGTTGTCTCTACCACTGCCACAGATAAGTGGCATGACATAGGAGCGTCCAAGTCATCACCATCCTTCCATCCTCTCCTTCCTCTTCCAAAAGATCTCGGTCATTCTCAAAGGATGAAGGAGGTGACTTATAGGTCATGGGCAGTGGTCAGACCTCTCTAGGGGGTGACAGTGGTGAAGGGGAAGTATAGGGACAGTTTCCCACCATTGTTCATGGCCGAGGGCCATGCTAGCACCTACTGTGACTGATTTGTAGTCTGTCTGAGATGACTCCAGACTGAAGAAGTTTGAGGGATAGGGATCCCTCACTGAGTTTCACCCTAGACCACCACATATACAGCCAAATTTTCTGGTGGCAAGAGGTAGGATGAGGTCCCTATATTCATACAAACCTAGGAGAAAACCCTAGGGGTTATACTGCAGAGAGTAAGTGGATGAAGCCAGTAGAATGGATGTAGGTATATATATATATATATATACATATATATATATATATATATATATATATATATATATATATATATATATATATATATACCCTAGACCACCACATATACAGCCAAATTTTCTGGTGGCAAGAGATAGGATGAGGTCCCTATATTTATACAAACCTAGGAGAAAACCCTAGGGATTATACTGCAGAGAGTAAGTGGATGAAGCCAGTAGAATGGATGTAGGTAGACATATATATATATATATCTATGTGTGTGTGTGTGTGTGCATAAATATATATGTATATATGTGTATATATATGTATATATATATATATATATATATATATATATATATATAGAGAGAGAGAGAGAGAGAGAGAGTCAGGCTAGAATACACTCGAGTGTACAGATCACGTCGTACACCCCAATGGTGTTTGCCTATCTATAGCATATTTTTCCAAAATCTAATCCATTGATCTTCATGGTTACAATAATATTAGGTCACATAAAAAATTTGAACTCATTTGGATGAGTGTAAGACACTCATCCAAGGACAACAAAATCGACGCACAAAACTAATTTGAAATACATGATTTTTGCCTCCTTTAGATGCACGACCTATAAGTGTCCAAATGAGCTAAAATTTATTATCTAATATGTTCTTATGATAGTTAAGAAGATCAATGGTTTAGATTTTTCAAAAAAAAATTGCATCTTCAAAAATGATTGAGGTGTACGGTGCCTCCGGTACACTTGAGTGTACACTAGCCTGACTCTCTCTCTCTCTCTCTCTCTCTCTCTCTCTCTCTATATATATATATATATATACATATGTATATATATACATTTCTCATGCATCCCTTCCCATTGGTAAAACCTCTTTGAGGCTTGTTTCCAATCCTTGGAAAAAATAACTTGTCATCTAATTCCTCCTTTCGTTTCTCATACACTCACGAATGAGAGAGTTACTAGTATACCATTATCTAATAGGAAGGAAGGTGTTTAAACACACTAACCAACATGCCTTAGCAAAATATGGCCATAAATGAATTCTTAATATAAACCCCAACAAATATTCCTTACTTATTTTTATTAAGATTTTTATTATATAGATCCCATTATTATGAGAAGGGATCCTCCACTTTCCCACCAAACATGGATTTAGCAACATTCAATATAAAAGCAAAAAAACTGTCGTTCCAACTTATATTTAGTGTATGAGATTTATTGGAATGTCCTTTACATACAAAACTTTCTCTTTAATTACTCAAAACCACACTATTATCCCATGATGTATCCTTTTCTCCCAATTTCTAGAATTCTCCTCTTTTCATTATTATTTTCAAGTATAACAACAATTAAACAAAATTAATACTAACTGTTGCCTCAACCCTTGTATTGCCTATAATAGCTAGATACTTATTCCTCTAATTACCATGTATTTTTCTTTGGTAACTTGACAACTATTACACTTATTATATCAAAAAGTGATTATTATTTCCTTATGTATGATTTTCCTTTATTTAAGTTGTGCCGCAAGCACCCATGTCACAAAGGTGATTAACATTATTATTCCACCAATAATATAATTAGAGAGAATGATTTATCAACTCATGCTTTATATTTGTATCATTCAATTTTACCAAAATCGAGGATATTACATTCACCCCTCCTTAAAAGAGGGGACAAAATTTCTTTTAATATTATCACTTAGCTGTTTTATTTTCGTTGGAATGCTTATTTTCCATTTCGTGATTACCTTTTCACGTAGTTTTCCACCCTATTGTTCATTTACTTCTTCATAAGGGTGAGGTAAGACCTCAAATCTTAGGTCATGTCATGAAGTTCAACTAAAGTCGTTCATTCTCATATGTCAACTTTAAGCATAACATGTGTTGTCCAATCTCTCACACTCATAACAAGATGAAATGAATAGGTCATGTCATGAAGTTCAACTAAAGTCATTTATTCTCATATGTCAACTTTAAGCATAACATGTTGTCCAATCTCTCACACTCATAACAAGATGAAATGAATATTTTGATGCAGTCAAAAAACAAAGTTTATCCCATTCCAAGAACGAAGATTGTATATGCATACAATATCTCTAGGTTTCACATTTTAAGTTGAATCATACTCAACATGACTCTAATCCATACATACTTGTTAATTCCCATAATTGTTTTATTTCTTAAAGTCTAATATCTTTTTCACTCTTTAGTTTGTACACAACTCCTCTTATGATGATTGAATTGGATCCTTTACATTCACACCTCATGTATTATGCACCTTGGCCACTTCCTTGAGGTCCCTAGGGGTATAAGTACTTTTTGAAGTGATATCATCTTTATGCATCTAGCAATTTCCTCTCACATTCACCCATTAGGCCACATGATTATCATGAATGTATCTAATCTTATGAGTCATTGACCTTGGGCAAACATAGTTTTTACCACCTGGACAGATTGTCTTGTGCATTAGAGAACAATCAAATCCTAATATCATCAGTCCATGTACCTATAATACTACCTACTTGTCTTAAGGATTGACTTCAGGCTCTGTCCTTCCCAAGGGTTTAATTATAACACATTATTTTCATATGTAATTCTTTAAAACAGATTCCTTCATCACTTGTAATGCTTATTATTCACTTTATGTCCCCTCATTGGACTCATGGTAACATTTCTTTCCGGACTCAGTCTCATGCGGTCAACCACTTCCATAGAGACTTTTCCTCATGTTATTTATAGATGGCATAGTTGGGTTCAAAGAATCATATTCAATATATGTGCTTTCATCTTTTATATTAGGTGACATTCATGGTAACCTCAATCCTCAAACAAATTGGTTAATCCACCCTTCTAGGAAAGTTCCTAACCTAAGCTGCCTTCAAGGATCACATGAGGAGGTTAGGCTCTCTTAGCCACAACTTGACCCCATAGGTTTTGGGTTTTGCCTCCTCCTTAGAACCTTTCTCCAACTCTTGGATTGACCCGCCCCATGTTGGGATACCATCGCTGAGGGTTCCATATTTTCATCTTTATATATTGTTTTCATTATAACTTCTAAACTTAATCTCTGTGGGGCACTCCCTCTCTAGAGTATTCATGTGGGGAGCCCTTTCTCTAGGGTGGTCCCTATAGTTGACACAACATATATATAGGCCTTATCTTGATCACCTGTTAACTTAATGTAGACCTTTCTCTCACATAAGCACATGACCTCGAAGTGATTTGATCACCTGTCAACTTAATGTGGACCTTTCTCTCACATAAGCATATGACCTCAAAGTGATCTGTCTCCATAGTGACATTTCTTACATCCCACATGTATCACTTACATCCACTAGATATAGTTGAGAAGTTATTAATATAAGTTTCTTAAAACTTTTCTCAATAATGCCTTGATACACATGCACATATGCATGGAAGTCTGAGTTACCAAACTCACTTTTTTATTATATCATAATTTCTCAACATTTATTTTCCCAATCTCTATGGTATACCCACTCTATGGGGAACTAGTACAGAAAATATCTCTGGCATCGGTTAAAACAACCCTATGACGTATGTTCAAAGTCGACACCTAAGTGAGAGACATGATAACCACAAATCTAAGACTTCAAATCTTTGGGGAAGGCAAAACTAACACCAGAGATGCAACATTGGTTGTGTGGATAAAAGAAATTGATACATATGGGGGGTCGTAGGCGTTAGTTGCGTGCCAAAAACTGACGTCGAAAGATCCAGACAAGGTCACATTTGTAACGGGTAATGGACTCTACACCGCGGGTTTGTAATAAACCAACACCTATCATGATGTACAATGTCGGTTCAAGCCCATATAACTGACAATTTTGAGGTAAAGTGAAAGTTATATCTAACGAACCAATGACTATGACATGCTACCCAACGAGGTCGTTCTATCTAAGAAGGCCATTTTGTTTTTGTGCTTTAATGTTGATTATTATACTAAAATCAACAAATTAGGCCTATAGCGTCATTTTTTTATACAAATGACGACTAAATTTTGGTTTTCTTAAAATGGATGGCCTACAACCTACTGCCCGACTGGTTAGTAGGATGAAGAACATACAATTCAGTTCTAAACTACAAGTTAACTACATTGTGTGAGTTTATGTTAACAACATGCCACCAAACCTACAATAACAAACATGATATGCACATAATTTTATTAATTCTCCAATTCAATTTCATCACATGTGCACTAATAATTCATTCATCTTCATATTCATTCATACACATGTTACTTCATTTACATATATAACAATTTTATTCTCATGACATGTAGACACATTTATTCATTCATCTTCACATTCACACACATGTATATATCATCATTCACATATTCATGCATCAAATTTAGAGTTGCAAGAAATCATAGGCACCACATGTATAATAGAATTTATGACATAAAACTTTAGAAAAACCATTCTTCTTCTTCATCCCAATCCAATTCAAAGTTCACTTCCCTTTCAAAGGCTTCTGCCCATTGTTCTTGTGTCTCATCTAGTTTTTCTCTCATATAGGGCATGTGTACGTCTACTAGCTTTTCTTGTGTACTGAAGTCTTTCACTTTAAACAACTACAAAGAGAATGACGTATATAATTAATAAGTTTGATATGTTCATATTATCTAATGAGACTATATACTTATGATGATCAAGACTATATATATATGGATTACATTATGTATCTCATGGATGTCTATTGCCGTTGTTATGATTGCATCTGAGCTTAATTGGTAAACTAGGGTTTACGTGGATGATTACATGCTTAATTGGATTGATCATTTCTTAAATCTAATTAATTATGATAATTCAATTATGATGTTTTAAACATAATAAGAACTTTAAGTGTGCTTTTACTTTGAAAAATCAGGGTTTGAGAAATATAACCCTAGTCGGCTGAAATTAGGGTGTTTACCCAACAAGCCAATGTTGGAGAGGAAGGAGAGAGATAATCAAAGGAAAATGAAAATGGTATCTAGTCTTGGATAGCACAGTTGTCGTGGGTAGCATGCCCGTGCTAGGTCATTGGTGGCACGGGCATGCTAGGCCACACGACTATTTTGAAAGAATTGAACTATTAACCAACTTTTGTACTCAAATCTGATGAAACCAATGCACCACAGCCGCGGAAGGTAGCACAGACATGTTTTGTCCATCTTGGCACGGCCGTGGCACCTTGCACGGGCATTCTGGGGCATTTTCTCTTCAACTGACATTTCTATAGAATTCTAGATGGCAGTGTGCTATTTGATTTTTATTTATTTATTGGTAACTCCAAATGATCAGAAATTTTTACTGGAGATCTAAAACTAAATCATAAATAACATATAAAATTTTAATAATTTTTGGAGGATCTATTAGCTATTCTGTAGACGAATTACAGTAAGAGAAATGAAATTCAAGTGATGAGATAAGGAAGACTTTAGTATGTATAGTATGATGATTCAATTTATTTAAGGAAATTCAATTGTGTATAAAGTGCCAAGTTGACATGTATTCTATTTATTTAAGAATTTTTGTCTGCCTATATGTATAGTATGATGATTACTCAGAATATTACAGTGTTTTGAATATACTGCTCTGCCAAGTTTAGAATGATATACATGTTGTATTATAAACTTCAAATAAATAGACGTAGTACCATAGAGATACCAGAATCAAGTATAAGTAAGAAAAAGATACAATATAGTAAGAGCTTTCCAAGAATAATAAAATAATAGACTTAGGGGGCCTGAACACCGTAGAACCCCTATGAGAGGTCTGGGCCTTAGGGGTGAAATGACCTAACCCTAGTAGTGTCCAGTATATGGGGGTCGGAATGTACTACCAGGTGGTACAGGGGACGAATCCCTAGTGGAAGTCTCCTTAAAATACAGTATGTAGTGTCCAACGTCAACCAGAGATCATGGTGGCACTAGAATATAGAAAAGCCAATATGTGGCTTGACTCTCTGCTTGTGTGCTTAGGTTAGTCAGAGGAGTCCAATTTTATGGCCCACAGGTGTGTCGAGGCCAGAGTGCCATTTTTCCTATTGCAGACCAGCGACGTGTCAGGCTTAGCTAATCTCGGGGTATCGGCTAAGTCTTGTACAGTGTGATCATAGTGCACTACGAGTCTTCATATGTAGAGTACACTGCATATGATCAGGGCATAAGCTAAAATATGATCATATAGGTTTAAAGAGTTTCTTATAAATAAAAAGAGTTAAGAAAGATTTGAGTACAATTTTGTAGTAGTTGTTCTTTAAATGCAATATTTACATTCTCTATTATTTTAACATTATTGTTTTAGATCTTCTCAGTGTACTAATTACAAATGTTATAATTAATATCAATTACTCAAAGGTATATCTGTAATTATATCAGTGCTTTAGACTGTTTCTTTGAAGTACTCATTCACTGAGTGAGTAGGCTCACCCCTCTACTCACAATTTCTAGGGAAATCACATGGACTTGAAGAAGGTCAATACATCAGAGTAGATCTACCTCAGGAGTTAAGTATGAGATTAGTTAAGTTTAGTCGGTCCCTATCACTCTAGGTCCTTGTGTAGATGTGAGAGAGTTGTATATGATGTTTTGTATGTTTGTTTCCTTAAAAAGAGAGAATGCAAATGATTTTCATGTCGTATGTACATGGAAGTGTGAGAAACATAATGAATGTATGGATGTGTATCATTTATGTTAATATCATATTAGAGTAATAAAAGTTTAATTCTCTTGTAAAGTTTGTTTATGTGATGGAATGCGAGAAAACAAAGAGTTTGAAATAAAAAGGAAAAGTCGGGAGTGAACTTTGTATTAAGTGTAATCCTCATAGTCATGCCCTAATCTCATGATTAGTGGTAATCGTGGATGTGGGTGTGACAACTGCATATCTTACAATCATGCCCATATACCGCATCACGTAGTATGCGCAAGCCCAACTGTTGTCTTGTATAGAACACTATAAACTTCAACATGCAAAATGTCAATAAATAAAAGTAATCATAGTTGGCATAAATATGCATTGGTTGAATAATTGCGTTTTTGAGAAAAGAAAGGTGTGGAAACCTCTAGAAGGAAAAAGAACTTAATCCAAAGGTGGATTTCGTGCCACATGGGTTCCTTGGGTCCCAAGGAGTCCAAAGTAGTCATATACTAACTCAACATTCTACCAAACTATGGCCTTCTTTTTCATGTCCACCTTCCCTCAAGATTTTTTGAAACATTTTATAGCCCTATACATTAATGTAACAATTGAATTGACATTAGTAAATAGTCATCGAATATGTATGTTAAATGAGGTAAATATAATGATTCACTCACATGAATAATGCCTTTTTCAAATTGTGTCCCCATTGTCTATTTTTTCACCCTTAGGATCTAGATATTAAATAGTTAGTGTCACTGGGACAACAACCAATAAGACCCAATGGTTATTCCTGAGTGATAAGAAGGAAAAAAAATATAACTCAAAATCCACAATGGAATGTACTTTCTTAAGTCAAAAATATAAGAAAAGTAATATTACTCAACACTGTATGGATCTAATATCACTCTCTTTTTCTTTTTACCAAAATATTTAAATTTGATAGAGCAGTATAGGGTAACAAATGTAGGGTATTTAATTTCACGGCTAATCAAATGGAACTAGAAATCCCACATGGGTCATTCAAAGCTTTGTATAGACTCTATGTAAGCGACTGCAAAACATATATCATGTATGCATTAATATATAAGAGAATAGACCGCCATATATAAAACAAGGTATACATCTATATAAGATCTCACCATATCCAAAGTTCTATCACAGATGTCTTCAACCAAGAAAAGGAAACAACTCCAAAATATCTTGTAAAAATATACTAGTATCATAACGTTGACCTGCAATGTACTCCTTAATAAAAATCATCATAGGAGAATCTTCTTCATGTTATCCTATAAAAAGTGTCAGTGAATTGAGGACCTATTTAGTCAAATAGGTCATGTGCAAGCCAACCGAATAATTGAGGAGGAGGTGGAGGTGGAGGAGGATGAGCTCTAAGGCATTTTTTAGTCCTTATGTCCTGCATATATCTAAGTTCATATCAATTGTCATGTATATACAGATACAAATGTAATGTAAATTTACCTATATCATGCTTAATATAGATAATTCCTGCTTTGGGCCATGTGACCATGCCACCTTCTACTTCTCCTATCGTCTCAGCGTAGGGGTGGTCATATGGTAGTGGATAATATTTTTAAGCTTCATAGACAAGCCTCAGCCACACGTGAACAACATCATCCGGTAATGGATCACCATGAAGCATGGCACCTGCAAGGGGTGGGTAAGCCTCTCCCACAACAATGACATATTCTTGTAATTATATAAGACATGGCCTTAACTCCTACAATTTTCCAAAGAGTGTTATATATATACCTAAACATATCATCTTAAAAAGACTACTATGTCATAAAAATACTCACAACATATGTGCTACGTGTCGGGTCCACATGATTACTCCCAACCACCTCTATTGTTGGGGGGGTCCATCTCGTATGAAGATCGGGGTGGAACAAGTGGTACTGTTTGAGTAGTTGATTGAGAATCTCCCACTGGATCATTGATTCTTGAATTCCCTTTGCAATTAACTCTTTTACCTTCTCTTTTTAGAACCCCCCCTTTCTGGATAGATTTGCACTCTGATGGCCCAAGAACGCTCTTACACCCACACCAGTGCTTGCAGCCCTAACATGTCCAGGATGCTCTGGGTTACCTAGAGAAGCTGTCAGTTCATCACTTGTGCCATGAGGGATGAACTTGCCTTGTTTCCTTTGCTCGTGGAGCTTCCGCCAATCATAATAAATAGTAATTGGTAAATAATCAATACTATTTTCTCTGAGAGTTGAATTTTACCATTTTTGTAGCCTCCTCAGTATTTGTGGGGGTGGTTATCTCTCCATATTTGGACTGACTCTCAACTATATGTATATCATGATGGAGTAGAGGTTTAGTAGTAGTAGTAGTAGTAGAGGATTCATTAGTCCCAGGAGTAGGCTGCTGAGAAGAAGACACATGCAGTAGATTTTGGAGAAGATTTGCATAGCCACCTTGACCCATCGTGCGGTAGTGCACATTCTTTGCATGCCTTTCTCTTTTAGCATTGCTTGCAGCCTAGTTAGTAACAATCATCAATATTAATTGGTAAGTAAAACATAACCTACTATGTCAAGGTCAAACAATGAATTCATAAGAATGTATTCAAAATGGGGAGTGAGGCATAATACCTTGAATTCATTGGTGTTTTTCATAGCATTAGATATCTCCCACATCACATGGTCAAGATAGATCAATTACTCAGTGGCTGACTTCTTCCTCTTCTCAACCTCTCTTATGTATATTCTTGTCAGACTTGTTCTATAGTTCCTCAGAACCCTCCCACAATGTTGCATCACCTTTTTATGAAGTAGATTTTTATCCAGGTCAAAAATGCTCTACAAAATTGCAAATAGAATTGTAAATAGTTACAAAAACAAAATTGCAAAGGACAATATCTCACACATAGTTCTTTCCATATGAAGTCTTTCTTGCTTTTATCAATTTTATTCCAAGATTCTACTGTTATTTTACAATGTCTTCGAGTAAGAACCCCAAGATATGAAATAAAAGATCTCTGATTCTTTCCAATAGGATTTCCTGCATGATCAAACTCAACGACCAAATTTTACCTGTTACCCCTTTATTGTATCAACTTTTTCATCATGGTGATGCCCCTTATTTTTAATTTTTTTTTAAGTTGCTCATCAAGATGAACAAGATCCTAAGGACAAACATCCTCAACCTATAATTGACAAAAGAAACATATACGTCATAAATAGATATATATATATAACTTACTAAATGTGATACAACAAGATAGACATTTTGTAAAATGCACAGTGTTGATATAAAAATACACGACTTACACCTGTGTTAGCAGGATGTTGCTCATCCTCACGGTAATAATTAGCATGGTCATCATACTCATGGATAGACACCATCTGAAAAATGTCATACAAAAATAGTCAAACAATGAGATATAAGATTATAAAATGCACATCTAACATTAAAAAAAAAAAAAGAATGGCTCTAATATTGAGAGGTTTTATCAACTAGCATTCCCTCAGTGTGATCACCACGCACATATAAGTTAGCATCAGTTTCAATATTTGATATTGGCAAGTCTACAGAGAAAGGACTGGAGTCATCATTCTTGTCACAATATTCTTCTTCATCTATAGGATCTTTAATGAACTGTCTTTTACCATGAAGAACAACCAACCATTTTTCATTTGTAGGATCTTCAATATAAAATACTTGCTTTTCCTATGATGCCATTATGAATAGTTCACCCTTCTCGGCAATATTTTCAAAATTTATTGATGTGAAACCCAATTCATCCACACAAACTCCTTTGGTGTCATCAACCCAATTACACTTAATGATCGAAATTTTGAAATCTACGTAGTTGAACTCCCATATGTATTCAGTGACAACGTAATATGAAATTTTAGCTTGGTGTGGACTCTTATCCTTCACACTAGAAAAAAAGTAATGAACATGCTTGAAGGGTGAACCCACTATTTTAGACGACGCTCTTATCATCTTGACACTTTGTTTAATATGAGAACGCATTTATGTCAAACCCTTCATAAGACATAACATTCATTTTTTGTTTAAAGGTGATGCATTTGATATTTTCAGCAACATTATTTGGTGTTTGAGATAGTTGACGTAATACTTTATCTTCAAACCACCTAATAAATGTCTTCTTAGGATCTCTAGAAAGATAGATTGAATTGTCTCAAAGATATCATTTCTTGATGAAATTGGTATGCTCGATGATAGAAACACTCACTTCATGGATGTTGTGTAAAATATACAAGTGAGCTTGCTCCCACATCTCACGAATGAATACTTGCACTTGTGCTGCTAAAGTCCCTTTGTCATTTACAAGAACTTCATTACAACTCAGAAAGTTAAAAAAAAAGTTCATAACCTCCCTCGCTAGATAACCCTCAATAATACCCCCTTCAGGACAATAATGATTTCAAACATCACCTTGAAAAACACTCATGTACCATTCAAAAGGATACATCCAATTCAAGAAAATTAGTCCCAACATTTTCACTTCTCTAGTCCAATGGACAATAAGATCTACCATGATATCAAAGAATGAAGGAGGAAAATACATCTCAAGTTGGCATAGAGTAACAACCACTTCTCTTTACAACTTATCGAGATTCTCAGGATAATTAAACTTTGATGCATAGAGTTTATAGAAGAAATAGTCTGGTGATTGCAAATCTTACATGCTTTGGCAGTATAGATCGGATTGCCACAAGCAATATTTATTACATCAGAGTATGACAATCATGAGATATAAGACATGTCGCTTCGTATATCTATCATTGATACCAGTCTAAGGATATTGGAAGAGTATCCATGCGATACCTTAACATTAAGCAAGCACTCACAAAAGTTTTCTTCACCTTTCTAAATAATGTGTAACAAGAAGGAAGTAAATATATTTTCTGGTCACTTCTAACTACTTCTATTATTTTTTTCCTTATTTCCATTTTGCGTAGGTCCATTGTGGATTTGATGTCATCATAAGTGTTACCTTGTATATTCAACAAAGTACCAATGACGCTATCACATAACTTTTTGTCAACATGCATGACATAGATATAATGCCTAATTGTTCAAGAACTCTAATAAGGAAGATCCCAGAATATTGACCTCTTCTTGAATAAAGATTTGTCACTCTATGGGGGAATGTTATATTCTAATCTCTTACCAAAATCATTGACAATGTCTTTTACTATTTCATAAACAACCTTCCCTAGTATAGGTTTAGGGGAACTTTGTTCCTCATTCGGTCCATTGAACGCTTTGCACAACCTTTGATAAGGATGGAATTTTAGAAGAAACCTTCAATGACCATGATATATAGTCTTGCCTCCATGTTTTATTCATATAGAATCTGTGTTATTCTCTTCACATATAAGGCATGCTTTGTATCCTTTTACATTGCATCCAGACAAATTGCCATATGTTGGAGTGTCATTAATATTGCAAAACAACATAGCATGTAAACAAAATGTCACTCTACATGAAGCAGCATAGGTCATCAAACCATCACCCAGAGTTTCTTCAAGTCATCAATCAGAGGTTCAAGATAAATGACAATATCATTTTCAGGTTGTTTAGGACCCGATATCAACAAAGACAACATAACATACCTATTTTTCATACACAACCAGGGAGGAAGATTGTATATAACAATCATAACAAGCCAAGTGCTATGTTGGAAGCTCAATGTGTCATGTAGATTCATTCCATCGATACAAATCCCAAGTCATAGATTTCTAACTTCTTCACTGAATTTAGGGTACAATAAATCAATCTTCTTCCACTGTGTGGAATCATACGAATGTCGTAGGATCCCATCATTATTTTACTTATCCTCTACATGCCAGCTTAAATTCTCCGCATCCATTGGATTGGAAAACAAGCATTGAAACTATGGTATAATGGGTAGATAACACATCTCCTTGGAAGGAGAGACAGTTTTAGACTTCCCCAAAGTCATCATCTTATACCTTGACGCCCCACATTTTGGACAATCATTCAAATCGACATAGTCCTTTTGAAATAACACACAATAATTCATGAATACATGTATCTTCTTATCCTTCATTCCCATTGGGCATAACACTTTATTTAATTCATATGTTGAGATTGGAAGCTCATTGCGTTCATGAAGAATTTCTTCCAACAAAGACAACAATGATGTGAACTTTTTGTCGCTCGATCTATTGTTAGTCTTCAGATTATACTATCTCAACACAATTCTCATCTTCGTAAACTTAGTACAACCTATGTATAACGGTCTTTCAGCATCATGCACAATGATCCTAAATAAGGAAGGTGGATCGGTGTGCTCTACCCCACAACTATCTGGCACTGCAAAACCATGTCTATCAGAATCAGTCCGTTCACATCTACATCATCGAATACAATTTCTTTTTCAGCACAAGTACTGCTATCGACATATATTGATCTCAAGTTTGGAATCTCTCCATGCTAGTACCATTCTATATATCCTTGTAAAATATCTATTTTAAATGACATGACTTTTTATTTCATCACCAGTGTTGACTTTCAAGTTGTTACCTCAATGCCTACATGGACAATAGAACCTATCTCCAGGTGGTTTCCTCTATTCCTCCACAAATCGTATAAACTAATCAAGACCAGTAATAAACTTTGTGGTGTAGCAATTTGGAATGGACATCCATGATCTATCCATTCTATGATCAAAGAGAAATAAAGTATTAGGATTTAGGATTTAAAGATTAGGTTAAGGATTTATAGATAGATTAGGATTTATTGTTTTAGATTTGGGGGTAAGGGTTTATAGATTAGGGTTTAGGGTTTAAAGATTACGGTTTAGGGTTTTAAGATTAGGGTTTATGATTTACATATTAGGGATTAGGGCTTAAAGATTAGGGTTTAAAGATTAGGGTTTAGGGATTAGGGTTTAAAAATTAAGGTTTAGGGATCAGTAATGAATGTGTGTCCCATCTATCCCATTCTTAAACACCTAATCTCACTAGTAAGTGTATAATGTGTATTCAGTTTTTAAGAAAATTTTGGCAGCATTTCCCTGCAAGTCTCCAAGTACACCGGTGTAGATGGGAAAATGTCCACCAACATATGTACATAGAGAACAAATAGGGAAGTGATGATGAAACATCTTGATAACCTAATATACATTATACACTTACATCTTAATTGAGATTAAGTGTTTGAGAATAGTACCAAACCCGAGACTATCCAAGATTTACCCCTAATGAGTAAATCTTGGACGGCTTTCTAGCCCAACAAAATAAAAGTATGTTGTTATTCATATACATATGATCCTATTTTCATCGTTCATATCCTAGGTTTTATGTCACATCATTTAATTCAATTCATTCTTGATTCTTAATCATACCTAGTCTAGGTACCATATTCTATAACATTAATTTCAACATCTCCAATGTACATTCTTCTTCATCATCAAGATAATCATTACACATAATTTATTCATGACCTAGGGAGGGAGAGATGGCCTAAGGTTAACTAGAAATTATGTTTATCAGACTAATGAAAGATTAAAAATTACACTAACTAAGATATAGCAATGCTAAGTAACACTAATCAATGCAAGAGCAATAAGTAACTAACCATACAAAAGTGATTCACTCTCAACAAGATAACTGCAATAATTTAAGAAGAAAGGGTCATATTTAAGCACATACATCCAAAAATTAAGCTATGAAATTAGATTATTCACATCAGATGTATGGGGCATGACCATAGCCAACCTCCACAATTTGCATTATGGATGACAAGGATATATCCTCAACTTGCCACCCCCACATACTCAATAGTATGTGCTCCGAGTTTCCCTTAGGAATAATCGTTTCACCATTTGGCAAATTCTGACACTCAGATGGATCTTGGCACAAGGCGCTACATGATTAGAGTTTCACTTGATTAGTTATGCCAATTGGGTGAATTAAGGCTGCATCAAACAAGTGGAAGTAGAAACCCTAATTCACTTCTAGCAAGCATATAAATATCACAACTTTAAAAAGATATAAAATATGTGAAATGTAATTTCTCATATCATCATCACATGGTACTATTCACTTGCCATTCATGAGACCATACTAGTCATCATACTATCACAAGATATAAATCCTTTTCACAATATCACAGGGTATCAACCCTTATCAACATAAGAGGATTAGACCTCATTCAGGGCTCAACCATGCCCAAAGGTCATAAAGACCATCATACTATCACATGATATAAAATCCATTTCACAATATCACATGGCATCAACCCTTATCAACATAGGAGGATTACACCTCATTTAGGGATCAAGCATGCCCAAAGGTCATGAAGACCATCATACTATTCCCTGCAAGATCATCATTATCTTTGCATGCCTTATAACAAGGCTCAACAACAATACTCACATATAATACACCAGATCAACACAATATTGCATTAATGAGATAGGAGATATTCATAAGCAATCATAGCAGGGTTATATTAACATTAAGAACATTCCTTTATTACATCAACACGTAAGGAATCTAGATATGATTAACTCTCATCATATTCATAATGCACATGTTTAGCATAAGAAAGAATCAACCATGTGGCTATGATAACCACCAATTAACACATTAAGGTTATGATCATGTTAAGGAGTTTATTCCACCATCATTCCATCATATAAGAATGTTAAACATGAATACTCGTCTTTATCTATTTGCATTAGAGTTAGGTTCAACATGATAAATTATATCAGTGTTACTAATCAGCAGTTATACCCAAACCCTAACTCACGGCATCCCCATTGGATCATGGTTGCATAAGGTGAAGCATCACCATCACATTCCATACTATTCTCAAGTATGAACCCACACATAAATCAAGGTGTAACCATTGGGTTATACCATACTAAGGTTTCAACAACAATAACAAAGTCTCCATGATTGTATTAGTCATTCAAGGACTATTCATACCCAATTACCATCATTTAGTTATATTAAAGATAGGTATAATAAGATATACCTCATTAGGGTTACATATCAACACAATATGGTTATCATCCCTTCTATTCATGTGAGTGAATAGGTAAGTCTACCTTATTAAGGGTAACCCTCCATTTGTTCCATCATCATTCAACCTGTATCACCATACTACAATGTCACCCAGAACCATTGGATGTTTAAAAGGTAAGACCTTTGGTTGTTGCATAAGTAAACACCTTGGATAAACCACCTATGAAGTCCATGATTTGGTATTTATAAAGATTCACCATCTAACCCTAGGAATCCCTTGATTAACAACACAAAAAGTTCCATTGAAAGTAGGGTAAAACCCATAATCTATTGTTCATTTAGAACAAGCCATCCATTGTCAACAAGTAAGATCCTTAAGTTGATCATATAAAGGAAACCATATAAATCACATTATTAGGACCAACATATTACATTATCCATCATTTCACTTTATTGGAGGAATAAACACTAGATCTTGACCATTGGTTCAAGTTCATATGTTAAAACCATCAATTACAGTATAGGTCCGACCATTGCATCAAGTGACCCAAGAAACCATTGGTATAAGGCTTAATTGATGATACAAATACAATGCTTAAATCAACATAGGTTATAGAGTCCTGATCCACCATCATTAGTGATCATGAAATCAACATAGGTTGTTAGATCAACACTATATTCATTAGTCAACATCAAATACTAAGCTAATGTCAACATTGATTGATAACATCAGTAGGGTACTTAATGGTTGATCATTAAACTTCTAATTGATACAAAACCTAACATAAGGGGGTGACCATAGGTTTTCACCATCATTTGACACCCTTAATCACGACCATAAGTTGTTACGAAGACAACACCATAGGGTTGTTGTAATGGTACCATCATCGGGTCATGGTTTATAGAAGAAATCAGTTTTAAACCCTAAAATTGACCATTGTTTGATAGGTGCTTAGCACCATAGGTTGTCAAAACAACATGATACAAGTCATATTATACCTTAGGAATAACGTGCACATGATCATACGTTCATATAGAACTGAAATAAGAACATGGAACATTATAAAAATTGAAATCCAAGTCAAGCATAGCTTTTTAGTGCATGGATCATCATTTTCAAGTAAGAACATGATCTAGAAAGCTTATGGTAAGCAAGAAACGTGGATTAAGTTATAAAACTTGCCTCTAATGAGAATATGAAACTCCACACAGAAGAAATCTATAGCAGGTATGGTATAAAATTCAAGATTAAACTATGAATTCGCCCCTCTAGCACCTTTCTTCATCAAATGAGCAAACCCTAAGCATAAGGAGCAAGAAAGGTAGGGTTTTAGAGCTTTAGAGCAATTTCTACCATGGAACAGCAAGGTTCCGACCTGGAGAAAGCTAGGAGGAAGGGTAAAAAAGAAATAGACGGAGGAAAGAAGGGAATTCTTACACCTTTAGGTCAAGATCACTAGAAGAAAGCTTTTTCAACCCTAAAATAAAGTCAATTTCAACCTTAGAGACTTTCTCCAAGAAGATCCCCACTTTCTTCTTCCTTGGGAAGAAAAATTCGCAGCTGAACAGAGGGAGAACGAGGTTGGGAGAAGGAGGGAAGTGGTGGAGAGAAAATGGCTCATTTTGGTGCTTGGGGATAAATATATGACACTTTAAGAGAAAGAAAAAGAAAAAGTTCAAGTTCTAGTATTTATCCAAGTGTCCATGGCCTTAGTTTATTAAGAATATAAAAGCACACACACAAGAAGCTCCCCCACCATGTGTATAGACTTTCTTATCTTTCCTTTGTCAAATTTCCCAGCCAATCAAATAATTCTTTAGTTGATAGCTACTAAAGGTAGCTCCATCGTGAAGGGGAAAACCCTAAAATACCCTTGGAGCAAACACCTTCAAACCAAGGTTTAAATAGGCACCCCATGTATGAAAAAGCTCAAGAATGATGATATAATATACAAGGAACATAATGCAAGTGATAAATTGCAAGAAAAACCTCTCAATTGGGTAAATTACAAAAAAGTCCAAAATATGCATAAAATTGCATAACTTGCTCAACCAGTGTCCAAATTGGACCAAATTTGAAACTTAAGCTTGTATTATGATTTTAGAGCATATGAAAAGGTTATAGTAGGGTTCTAAACATTAAATTATGGTAATAAATATTATTCAACTCATTAAGCAAGTTTAGGGGACTTACATTAGGGGTATAGTCGTCGTTTTTGCATGTAAAATCGATGATGAAGAAGTAATTTGGGGGGGGAAATATTTTAATGGGGACATGGCACAAAAACACCTAGTTGTCGGTTTCTTCTAAACAATTAATTGACAATTTATGCCCATGTCCAACAAAAAATGTTTCACCAAGGGACTTAGTCATCGATTTACCAAGAAAAACCGACGAAGAAGAAGTAATTTAGGGGGTAATTATTTTCATGGGGACATGGTGTGAAAATAGCTAGTCTTCAGTTTCTTCTAAAAAGTCAATGATTTAGGCCCATGCTAAAAAAATTGTCTTGCCTAAGGGACTTAGTCGTCGGTTTTTCTGGTAGAATCGAAGACTAATGGGGGGGATAATTCTTCTGTGGGGACTTGGCGTGAACACATTATTGTCGGTTGTATACAAAATTGACGTCGAACTGAAAATTTTGGAGGCAAATTCTTTTCCCTAAAAAATTGTATTTCACGGGCAATTTTAGACGTCAGTTCTTATGAAAGGAAATCGACGTTAAAGTTAAAGCAGTATCGTATCTTCTCTAAATGGGAAGGACTTTACATATTGTGACAGTTGGCTTGAAAATTTGACATTGTTGGTGAATTAGTGTCAGTTGTTTTATAGAACGTACGTCAGCAAAAGTGACAGTAAACATCATATCTGTACTAGTGGGGTATTCATACTCACTCTCTAGGAGTATTCTCAATGATCTACCCACACTCTGGGGGGTGATGGCCATTCATACCCACCCACTGGGATATTCTTTATCCATTCATTCGTCTATAGATAGCATTATGGAAATGAGCAAGTTATATGCATATGTAAAATTTATGATTCTCATGTATATTCAAATATCTCTTTTTTTCACATGCATCATTCATACATTTCTTCACATTCATACATTGAAATCTATGTCATATAGACATATGTATATTTTTCTTAATTCTCATTACTCTTACCCTAATTAGGGTTCATATGGGTAGGGTTTCCATTTTACCTATTCTATTCCCATTTCCTAGGATTAGGGTTTGGGTTCAAGTTATAGAAACTACACCCTACCTCTTAGGGTTTCTATGTCCCTTGAGCCACAAGGGTCTATCCAACCAACCCAAATTCTATGTTGGGTTATCCTCATAAGGAAAACCCATGAAACATATTTCGTTACTTTATCATTATTTCCACATTACATGTACATTATTATTTGCACATTACATGTACATTAATTGGTGAAGGATGCCTTAATCCTACTTATTCTCAAAAATCCTAACTTGAGATGAGGAGGGAAGTATATTTTTAGGGTTTATTAAGAAAGAGGATGAGAACTAGATGAATAAAGATGATAAGTAAACCTTACCTCAGGCAAAATTTTCAGACTTTTTTCAGACAGGATACACGGGTCCGGGAGTCCTCGTAAGCCAACTAGTAGTGCGGAGGAAAAATTTTCTAACCCTCGGGTCATGGTCCCTTCTAGACACCCTCATTTTTAGAAAATATCCTAATAATTCCCTCATATTTCTATATATTACATAAAATTATAAACTATTAAATATTATTTGAAAAAATTGGCTCTCTGATACGAAATGTGATGACCTCACTTTTTCAGCAACTCCCAATTAAGAAGGCTAGAAAGATGAGAGACATTACCTACCATAATTACCCAAGGATCCAGATTTTAATCAAGCAATAAAAAATAGCAGATATTTTCATTCATTTCAAAAAATTATATACAAGATGTTTACATTAATTTTCTATACTAAGAACTATACATTTGAGAAGAAATGATGAGTTAATCCTCCTTCTAAATCTTTAATGCTTTCATGACGTTTCCATCTTTATCTTCATGTCCTTTATCATTTAAACCTAAAACATTGTGAAACAAATACACGGTCGGTATGTTTCCATACTGGTACATGGGGTGCATCTAAAATGTGCAAGTATATAAAAACATATATTCCAACAATTATTTGCAAATATAAACTGGCATTTCCTTCCCATAATCTTCCTTTAATGTGATAATCATAGTGGAATTAGGATTGAACAGAATGTAAATAGACAACCAACATTTTAATTGTTCAAACCTCAAGAAAAACCTTAGAAAGTACCAAAAAACTAAGACGGTTATATGTAGGCATAGCCATGTACCATGATGGTGAGCCATGCAGATTATCATGCTGAATACTTGAGATATATTATCCAATCAACAAGCAAATCAAGAAATCCACATTTTAGTATGCATGAATATAAATCCTAAAGTGTCACCATCACATATTAATCACATTAAACCCTATTCGACACTTATATGGGGTTTAGAGTTGTTTCAGGTTAAGGGTAAGGAGTAAGGGCACAACCCAAATTTCTCTCTCATAATAGTTGATTAAAGTTATAGCTTCCACATAAATCATCATGTGTTACCTTGATTCTCAAGTTAGGACTTTTATTCCAGTAGGGCAAACTACGTGAAGATATACAACTTTAAGATCCTAATGAATAAGGAAACTAGGTTCTAAAACCTAATCATTAGATTCATCATCGCATTCCATTAGGAACTCTTAGATTACATTAAACTCATTCAAGCCCTATTTATTCACATCTATGTCTATCCACTTGAGAAACCCTATTGTTCAACATTACTATCAAGATCATCTTATTTTCTTCTTCTGTCCAATAATATCAGATAATGTCATAAAAGAATGGTTTTTAACTTATTCAATACATTAAAACACAAATCTATGCTTTACATGTACTAAACACCACTTTATCATATAGTGGCACTATTTTGGAATTGGTTATCTCAAACTTATTTTATTTGGATTCTACACATTTGCGTGACCAATTTGATATATAGGTTGGATATATTTGGAAATCCTACTAATTTCTATTACTTTTTTATGGTTAACCTCTAAGTAGACAATCAGAAACGAGATATACAATTACCTTATTCATATATATGGGAGTCGTTCAAATTCTATCATGGGGTTATTGATTCTGAAAACCTTGCCCCTTTACTTTAAGATCTCATGGATCCAACAAGGGACCTGATTACTCTATCACCCAATGGATCCAATCCATGACTTGTCTTTCTCCTCATTATTTTCTGTTCGCTAGTCCTGCGCCTGTGAATATGCGACACTGATAGCTAGAGGGTTTCATGCATGCCTCTATCGGCCATCCAGACATGAGGAGCACACCTGATCCCAATGCCAACACTCAATATCTCAGCCTATCTCTCTTGATAGTCCAAGTGCAGGATCCGCTTGGTGAGGATCTTTATGGATCCATGGCATTTGTTAAAATTCATCCTTGCAATCCCTACTCGGCACGTGGTGGCTCATGGTGTTGTCTCTCCTCCATAGGTAAGTGGCATGACATAGGAGCATCCAGGTCATCACCATCCTTCCATTCCCACCTTCCTCTTCCATAAGATCTCAGTCATGCTAGATGAATGAAGGAGGTGACTTGTAGGTTGTTGGTGGTGGTTGGACCTCTCTAGGGGGTGACGGGGGTGAAGAGGAAGGAGAGGGAGAATTTTCCCACCATTGTTCATGTTTGAGGGCCATGCTAGCACTTGTTGTGACCAGTTTGTAGTATATCTAAGATGACTCCACGCTAAAGGAGTTTGAGGCATAGGCATCCTGCATCGAGTTTCACCCTAGACCACCATGATTAGGGCCAAATTTTCTGGTGTCAAGAGTTTCCTAGGGTCCCTATATTCATACAAACATAGTAGAAAATCCTAGGGGTTATACTACAAAGAGTAAGTGGAAGACTCGAATATAAGGGAAGGAGGTAGTCGTATATATACACATTGCTCATGGATCCCTTCCCATTGGTAATGCCTCTTTGAGGCTTGTTTCCAATCCTTGGAAAAAATAACTTGTCATCTCTATCCTTCTTTCCTTTCTCATATACTCACATATGGGAGATATACTCGTATAACATGATCTACTAGGAAGGAAGGTGTTCAAACGCACTAACCAACATGCCTTAACAAAATACATCCATAAATGAATTCTCAATATAAAACCCATCAAATATTCCTTACTCTTTTATATTAAGTATTTTATTCTATAGATCCCATTATTATGAGAAGGGAGACTCCACTTTTCCATCAAACATGGATTTGGCAACATTTGATATAAAAGTGAAACCAAAATAATATCTTTCCAACTTATATTTAGTGCATGATATTTATTGGAATGTCCTTTATATACAAAACTTACTCTTCAATTACTCAAAACCACACTATTATCCCATGATGTATCATTTTCTCCTAATTTCTAGAATTCTCCTCTTTTATTTATTATTTTCATGTATAACAACGGTCAAATCAAATTAATACTAATTATTGCTTCAACCATTATATTGCCAATAATAGCTAGATACTTATTCCTTTAATTACCATGTCTTTTTTCCTTTGGAAACATGAAAACTATTTCACTTATCATATCAAGAATCCATTACTATTTAATCATGTATGAATTATTTTTATTTAAATTGTACCACAAGCACCCATGTCAGAAAAGTGATTAACATTATTATTCCACTAATAATATAATTGGAGAAAATGATTTATCAAAACATGCTTAATACTTGTTCATTCAATTTTAACCAAACTGAGGATATTACAACTATGGTGGGTATGATGGGGATGGCCAAAATTTTTGGGGCTATGAACCCAATTATGAAACTCAATTCACTCCCCAACAAGTGGAACATTTTAGGTACCTAGAGAGATTATCAGTAGCGCAACATGCCATACTAGTAGAGCAATAAGAAACACTAGAAAGATGACAAGCTTTTTAGCCACCTTACTAGAAGCCCAATCACAAAGACCCCCTGAGAAGTTAGAACATCCCATGATGGTTCTCCTCGATGATTATCCCATTTTTGTGTCATATATGTCATACCTTGAAGAAATAGCATAGACCAGAGGGTCATATTCCTTGTGCAATGAGGACGTTGGTATTTTTACCCTTCTGCTAGAGGCTTTATTGAATATCCAAAAACTCCTCCTATTGTTGGGAATAATCGAGACGTTATTAATGACCAATCCCTTGTATTTGAATCTATTTTGGATAATGAGCCACCTACACCTATGAAAAAACATTTCCCCACACTCTATCATAGGCAATTCTTATTTCACATATGGTTGATCTAGAAGGGGATACACCATTCTTAGAAGAAGTACACAGACCCCCTTTCATTGTTTATAAGGATGATATCTCATTTTTATCCCTCTTGAACCATTAGGAACATCTTGCATAGAGGAACTAGTGCTACATGCCATATCAACCATGAAACCTACTTCTCCCAATGTTGATTGCATGGTTTTTTAGGAGAGCAAACATATTTCTGATGTTAATTTAAATCCTTTTTTCCTTTCATATCAATTTCAAATATCCCATATGAAGATCAATATGACATGGAAAACCAAAGCATGATCCTCCTCCTAATTTTCTACATCTGGTACCACACATGTTGCCTGTCAGGCACTGACCAATATCCACCAATCCACATCCATATCTACCTACTTCCCTCATTGATAAAGGAAGATCTTTGGATGATATTGGAGGGATTACGAGGTGAAAGGAAATATGAATGCCCCATCAAGCTTCAACAACCACCCAAACATTGGGTATACTATGAAGCTCCTGTGATAAATGTCCCAACCCTCATTCACATTCCATTAAGCTAGACATTTTTCAAGCTACCAAGTCCCCCTGGTGATCCTTGCTCTTCTCTTACCTCCATCTTGGATTTTAGTTCTATTTGGGATGAGCAAAATTTTATGTCCAGGGTGGAGGATGGTCGTACGTACTCATTCCACCCACTCTATCTTAAAATTTGTAATTTCCATTATGTTATTTAGTTTACTTTAATTTTTTACAAAACTTTTCCTATTAGTTTTAGCCCATATCTAGTAGGACATGACTTTGTCTAGTTGCCCAAGATGATATACATATTTATCAATAGACCCCCTTAAATGATGTAACTTTTTTTGTAACATAATCTATAAAATGTATCATTGATAGAAATTATCCTATCACCTATGATCTGAATTAAGACTATTCCTTGGAAAAGATGGCAAGATGTAGAGGACTAATAGGATTGACAAATAATGCTTCCTTATACAAATTTATAGATTGACTTGAAAAAATTCTTGATTTATCATAATTCAGAATTAATTGACCTAATGTATGATACTCCCAATGTGCTTAAATTCAGAAAAATGAGTTGCACAAAGAACAATCATTTTCTACACTTCTTCCATCACCTTCTTAACTATCCATGTGCAAAAAAAAATAAAAAGAGAATGTGACAAACTCTAAGTTCAGCGTGGCATGTTTGTTGGAAAATACGGGCATAGAGTATAGCAGTAGAAACAAAAAAGTTATCTATTTGTATTCCCATAGTAGTAAGATCACGTCAAATAATATGGAATAGGATGGATGGTTTAGTGAGTTAGACCTGGTTGTGGAGAAAGTCCAGCAACAAAAACTGATTCAATTCAACTGTGAACAAGTTGCCCTTGAATGATGGTTGTGTAGCTCCTAGTCTTCACCACGAATGACAAACTGAACAACTTCTACAATGACACATGTGGTCTCACCATGGAGTGTAGGCTACAATTAGCCTCCTAGCAGCAGCTAAAGGACTCATGCCTCTAGAGTAGCCCATGTGAACCAACTAGAACTCTCGTTGTTCAACTAGAACAGTCATGAAGGAGTTGTCCCTTCCATTGGTGTACTAGTCACCAACTTTCTCTCCCACAATGATAACTCTTATTTGTTCTCTCCCATATCTATCCCTCCCTTATCGGACATGACTTGCTTGAGATATTTTGATTACAACAACTAGAGAGGACAACAATTGTCAGAGGAACTGATTCTCAATTTTTTATGTTGTTGTATTCTGGGAAGCCCCCAGTACCCCTCATTTTATAGGAGAGGTTTGGGTAGGGTTCCCAGTCTATACAGGATTGTGCAGGAGTGGAAGGAACCCAAAGATATTGAATTTTCACAATTTGCAAACCACAAGATGGTCATCTAGTGACTCAAATGGTCGTTTGATCACTTGAGACGGATGTCTTGCACTGTCAAATGGTTGTTTGGCAGGTTCCCAATCACACATGAATTTGGCAATTTTGATTCAAATTAATATCACATATTATTTCCTTGCACCACAAGTAATGTGCAATCAAAACTATTTGGAAAACATCTAAAATATTCATTTGATCCAACGGAGCCATCTCACCCAAGAGAGATGCTCGTCTCACTCACCAAGACGATCGTCTGGTTCATCTGAGATGAGTCGGTTGGTTCAATTACATTGAACTGGATGGTTCAAGGATAGAACTTACTTGATTCAAACTTTTATTTGCATGACAACCCTAACGTCTATCTCAACACTTGATATGCCCATCCCAAATGGTTGTCTCACTCAGTCAGATGGCTGTTTGGTAGTACTTCAGTTAATTAGTTGATCTCTTGTGTGCATTGAATACCTAAACACTTTAATAATCAATCCAATCATTATTCAAGATAAACTCCCCTTCTAGATGAGTTCATTTGTGTGTGACCCTATAGGTCCCATCTCACGTTGGCAGTGAATGTCCATAACTAGCCTATGAAATCATAAGCATAGAGTGGTCCCTAGTCGCACATCAATGCTACCCAAGTGAATGGAAAGATGGAGAATAACTTCAACCTACTGTAACATACTGAAATCCACTATGTATCTCTTTGTACTCTTTTTCAATAAGATTTGTTCTTCATTTTCATCCCATATGTCTTTGGAGTTGAATTAGTGGACTATGATGGTTATTGGATAAATATTTCCCATATATTCTTAATAAAAGGTTTTATGCACATATACCTTAGTAGAAATCTATGTAATGGGTCTGAAGTGTAAATGTTCACTTAAGTAATAAAAATAATGATGGAATTCATGCTAGAACTTTCTATGACTTTTTAGAATAGGAAAAAGAAAAGAAATTCCAAAATATACATAAAGGAGAGGATAAATGCTATAAATGGATAAGAGGAGATAATGTGGAATATATTATTTCCAAAAAACACAAATAGAAAACCCACGAGATAATTTGATACACAAATTCATTTTCTTGGACTAGAAGTTTCTTAAGGGCCAAGTATCACCCAATGTGGAAAATATAAATATATATAAAAGCCTTTATTAAAGGAAAATATGAAATAAGCCAAGAAAGAGAAATAAAATATCTAATATTCCCAAATTGGAAAACTAACTCCAATTCGTAATCTATAAATAAAAATAAACCTTTGGGCAAGTTTTCAACTAATTTGGATAATCTTTGGATAATGTGAAAAAGTAGGAGAGAGAAAGTGTGTAGAACCTTCATTTTGATAACTAATTGAATAAATGACACACACATGACCAAATAATAGCAAAATCGTATCCAAGACATTAATTGGGACACATGGGTGAAATTTGATCATATTTGGATAATCATAGAGTCATAAATGAAGGAGGAAAGAGAAAATTAGTTTTGAATTATTTAACCCATTAAAAGTACTCAAAGGTAAAACTAATTCCATATTCGGATTCTACAACTCAATATTAGTCAGGTTGTCAATTTTTATTAAATTTGGCAATTGTTTGAGCCCTCAAAAAAAGAAAGAGAAATTCATTAAATAATGTATATATCACTTTATTCCAATTATAATGCAATTGGAAAATATGTATCACACACCTAATAGGACTATTGTGTACGATCCAACGGCTCAAAGAGCTCTGTGGATTGATCAAATGGTAGGGAGCTTGTCTCCTACCTCGGTACGGATTAGGAAACAAGGAGGGAAGTTTTGATTTTTCAATTTGTGATATCTCTCTCTATACTCAACCAAATCGAGTAATTTTTGTTGCTCTGGATTCCTCTTATGATTCCACACATGTTTATCCCAATATTTTGTGTTTTGGTGCATAATTGAGAAACCTGTAAAGTTCCCGAAGCTTCCTTCTCACCTCATTTTCTAAAACCCTAACCCATACCCCCTTTCCTATAAATAACCTACATCCCGAGCATCCCCACCGCCTTTGCAACTCAACACACCCTTCACTTTGACTTTTCACCCTTATTTGACCCTGCTACAAGTAGTCGAAGACTTAGGGGTTGTGGCGACACTCTCTCTCTCTTCAATCCATCTCCGGTGAAATCAAAGGCATCTTCAAGTTCGGTTAGTCCTCTACTTTCTCTCACAACATTCATTTTCGCATTTGGTCGTGTATTCCATTTTTGCCCAAAGCTCCACGTGAGTGGCTACTGCTATTTGGCACCATGGTGCATGGATAGGGGGAGGAAGATAACCCCACATGATTTTATCATTTTGCCCACGCTTGGTTTCTCTTTCGCCTTTGTCCCGCACATGGACACGATGGTCTTTTGCCATGTGTTGACCGAGTCGATCCGGCTTGGACCACTGACTTTGCTCACTATGATTGGGCCAAGCAGTGCGCCCGGCCCACCCTGTCACTCTCTCTGACCTCTCAAATCAAAAATCGATTTTTCTAATTTTCTCATTGGTCAGTTTTAGGAAATTTATAACTATTAATTCCTTGGGCCAAAATAAAAAGTAAAATATATTCTAGATTAAAAAAAAGAGGATCTATCTAATAAAAATAATTTTGATGCCTAGTTTTTATTTTTCAAGTAAGTGTTTTTGGGAAAAAATTAATTAGTTAAAAATCACCAAAAATGCATCTAAAAGTCCATATCTTCAAAATGCATAATATTATATGTTATTTTGATAAGAAAACCCTATCTAAGACAGCAGTGATGTTTTCAAAACCTAAAATTATGATTTGTAGAAAAAGTTGATAACTTTAGGTTTTTAAGTTCTTAATGAATGCATATAATGCTAATACATGAACATAGTTAAGATAATTGGACAAGTGGACTCTAATCTTGCTTAGGATATTGGAAAGTGGTTTCTAGGGCTCTAAGGAAGAGGTATGTGCATATAACACCTTAGTTGGGATATTTTTGCCTTAACCTAATATTCAGTAATGAGGCTTAATTAAACCTAACTCTTTTCTTGAAACCCTAATTTCTTGTGCCTCAAATTAGATCATAGTTTCTTATTGTTTGGGTTTTAAACCCCACTTCCATGCTTATTGACTCACATGATTATTCATGCCATAACTACTTTTAATAGCATGTAGATTTATGTTCTATTTAATTTAAAGTAGCAGTACTTATGCACAACCACGCATAGAGGGCATGTATTTATTCACCCTGGGGAATGTTTTATTCTCCACATATTATTGTAGGTGACTGGGAATGTCTTATTCTCACCTCACCTAAGGTTATAGGTCCGTTAGGTGCCTCAAACCTACTTAGTAAGGTAGACATAATTATCTTACATGCAAACCCCTTTTTAATATAATTGTTATTGGCAAGTTTCTTTTGATATAGCCTCATACTCTTGTTATCTTCATCTTATGATGAACCCTAGCCTATTTTTACTTGCTTTACCTTATTATGTTATCCTAGACTAGTTTTGTGACACATACATTTTCTTCCTTTTCCCTCTTGTTGGGTGCTTTCCCAACCACCCAGGTGCTGGTGCTGATCAAGGAGAAGAACAATCTTGAAGGAAGTTTTCTCAGGAGTTGATCTCAAGCTTTTTGGAAAGGCTAACTAGGTTGCTATAGATAGATCCTATTTCTCTTATCTTTTTCTTTTGGGAACAATCATATAGTGCACAATGAAATCCATGTAAAGGCTTAGTATTTTATTTCTGCTACTATTGACATTTTATAATGTATCTGGAATCATGCTCATTAATTTAGAATATTATGCAAGCATCCCAAATTCTCTCCTTTTGTGAAATGTGTGGATGTTTTGTATTTCCTTTAAATTTTACTAAGGAGGTTATCTCGCCTCTTTACAACATGGTATCAAATCCTTTAGGAAACTATTAGGGAATGAAGTTGAAGCAAGGGTGTCTAGAAAGGATCAGAGTTTCGAGGGTTGGCAATATTTTCCTCCGCACCACTATCTTGGTTTACGAGGACTCCCGTGCCCATATGATAACGGTCTAGCATGAGCTAATACGAATTCCCAAAATAGTATGATTTTCGGCAATAGCAATTCTAGATATCCTTTTCATCTATGCTTCTATTCTTTTCTCATCTACGATTCTATACTCCTGGGAACTTAATATGTCAACCCTACCTTTCAAGAGAGGTGACTTGTTTGACACTCAAAACAACATGAACAAGGAAGTCGAGTCAAACCCTAATGACCCCAACACTCCTATGACTCTTGCAGTCAACCATACTACTCTGGGTACCCCCGCTATCACACCGGAGAAAGAGCTGGTAATGCTGCTCCAGGTGTTGTCTACCACCATGATGGAGCATCTCAACATAATGGCCGCCAACATTAACAAGATGAGGGAGTTCACCCTCACCGACTTCATAAAGATGCATCCACCCTACATCAAGGGTGAGAGTGAACCCAACATGGTGCACAAAGTCAACGAATGGGCGTTGGCCTTGGATCAGACCTTTGAGGTCATGGTGTGCCCTCCTCACCAGAACATTCAGTTCGCAACTTATTTGCTAGATGGACCGGTTTGCATTTGGCAAAATGGCATCACCCACACTCGGGACAACTCTACCATAGAGTGGGACCAATTTTTGAAGCTCTTTGGGGAGAAGTACATGTACCCTACTTTCCTGAGAAAGAAGAAGGCCGAGTTCTACATCCTTAGGCATGGAAGCATGAGTGTGGCCGACTACGTTCAAAGATTTCTACTGTTGGAGCGTTACGCCACCAACCTTGGAGCCAATAGAAGGGCAACTTTGTTTTTGGAAGGCATGAACTACCAGGTGGGCCAAAGTATTGTCCCACACCTTCCACTCACCTTTCAATAAATGGTGGATAAGGCCCTATCCATCGAGTCCTATCGAGGATTCCAAGCTTCTAGACATGGTAACAACTATTACAACAAGAGGAAGAATCAAAACCAGAATGAGAACCGCGAACGTGACCGGTTCAACATGTGCTCTCACCACCATCCTGTGGGGAGATGCCCTACATGAAATGCACCTACTCAGAAAGACAACTGACCTCCACCGACCTACCACGAGAGTGGCCAAGTTGGGCACATCTGACCGTTCTGCCCTTGCTTCTAGTAGGGACAAAATAATGCTCAGCAGAACAAGGCCCAGTAGTCGTAGTAGCCAAGGTAGAATCTACCTCCGCAGAACAACAACAACAACCAGAACCCAAGGCGACCGCTAGTGGAAAGGCAGAATGGGAGAGTGTTCTCTCTTAATGATGAAGATGGTGGAGACAATGAAGTTATTGAAGGTACATTGCACCTTAATATGCATCCTTTAAAGGGACAGTTTGATTCTGGATCATTCAATACCTTCATATCCTATCGGTTTGCTTCTCAGTTAGAAATAGAATCTGATTTTATGGATCATCTGTTAGACATAAAAATCCCTAGGGGTAAGATCTTCTCGTTGTACCTCCAAACTCCGACCATGGACCTTTGTTTATCTAGAATAATGTATCCCACAAAAATCATCTTACTCAATATGATTGCCTTTGACATCATTCTGGGAATGGATTGGTTGAAGAGGTACAAAGCAGTTTTGTTCTGTGAGGAATCCAAGGTTAGCTTGTTACATCCTATTGAGGCAAGAATGTGTGTGAAGGGTAGAAAGCAAGAGGAGCGACAATTTGTCATCTCTGCCATCAAAGATGAAAAGATTGTCACACAAGGGTGTAGAGATTTCCTAGTTTCTATAGTGCTCGATGCTACACCTCCTGCTCTCGGACACATTAATGTGGTGAAGGACTTCCTGGACATCTTTCCCGAGGAGTTACCCGGGTTGCCACCAACTCATGAGGTGGAATTCTCCATCGAGCTTGTACCTGGAACTTTGCCAATATCGAAGCTGCCTTACTGCTTGGCCCCTATCGAGTTGGTTGAACTAAAGAAGCAGCTTGAAGAGCTTCTCAACATGGGCTTCATCCACCCCAGTGTTTCACCATGGGGAGCCCATGTCCCGTTCATGAAGAAGAAAGATGGTTGATGTGGATGTGTATGGACTACCGCATGCTTAACCAAGTGACCGTATAGAACTGTTATCCTTTGCCTCACATCGACAACCTATTCAATCAGCTGAAGTTAGTCACTATATTCTCCAAGATGGATCTGTGGAGTGGCTACTACCAGATACGCATGAAGGATGATGATGTCTATAGGGTAGTGTTTAGAACTCACTATGGGCATTACAAATTCATGGTCATGCCTTTTGGTTTGATGAATACCCCTGTTGCCTTCATGGACTTGATGAACTGAGTGTTCCGCCCATACCTTAACAAGTTCATGGTGGTGTTTATCGACGATGTTTTGGTTTATGATGAGATGTTAGAATAACATCACGAGCATTTGCAGATTGTACTCAACACACTGCGAGAAAATCAACTCTATGCAAAGTTCTCAAAGTGTGAGTGCTAGATAAAGGAAGTTATGTTTCTGGGTCACGTGATTTCTACTGGACATGTAGCTATTGATCCTGAAAAGGTAGAAGTTGTGACTAAGTGGAATGCTAAGAAGAGCCCATCTAAAATCTATAGTTTCCTCAGTTTAGTCAGTTACTATCAAAGGTTTATCAAGAGATTCTCTGAATTGGCCTTTCCTTTGACCAAGCTGACACAAAAGGAAGTCAAGTTCTCATGGACACCTAAGTGTGAGAACAATTTTCAGAAGTTGAAGGAGTTTTTGACTGCTGCTCCCGTACTTGCTTTGCCTGTTGAGGACATACCCTATGTAATCTACACCGATGCATCCAAACAAGGCTTACGGTGTGCTTGATACAAGACATAAATGTGATCACATATGCTTCTCACCAATTTAAACCTAATGAAGCTAATTGGCCTACACATGATTTGGAGGTTGTTGCTATAGTTTATGCTCTAAAGATCTGGCGACACAATCTTTATGGAAAAAAGTTTGAAACCTTCTCTGACCACAAGAGTTTGAGATACCTACTGACTCAAAGGGATTTGAATCTACAACAATGTAGGTGGATGGAATACCTCAAAGATTATGACTTCACCATCGCCTATCATCTCAGTAAAGCAAACATCATAACTGATGCTTTAAGTCATAAGAAGGATGTTGTTTGTGCTGCTCTGAGATGTTCAGCGTGGGAAAACCTTGAACATGTGACTAGTTGGTGACCTCATCCTGTCGATTCAGTGGATGAAGACAAGTTTTGTGTTCATATGGCTAGCTTGACTATTACACTAACCTGGATCTCAGAAGGCGTGTTGCACAGTTGGATAGTTCTGAGCTGGAAGAGTTGAAGGCCTTGACCGAGACAAGAAAAATCTGACTTCTCTATCAGAGTCGATGGTGTTGTCTACTCCAGACAAAGGTTGTGGATTCCCTATGTACGTGATCTGAGACAGAAGATTCTGAGCAAAGCTCATGGGTCCAAATACACTATTCATCCTGGCACGACAAAAATGTATAAGGACATACAGTGAAGTGTATGGTTAAAGAACATGAAGAATGATATAGCTCTATTATTCGCAAAGTGCTTGACATGTCATCTAGTCAAGATCGAACATCAACGACCTAGTGGTCTTCTTCATCCTCTTAAAATTTTAGAATGGAAGTGGGAAAAGATCACAATGGACTTTTTTACTGGTTTTCCTAAGTCCAAGAAAGGTTATGATGATGCTTGGGTGGTTATTGATAGGCTTACAAAGTCTGCTCATTTCTCACCTTTCAAAACCACATATAATATTGCTGAGATGGATCTGTTATTTGTGGTCTGGATAGTTCATCTTCATGGTGTTATTGATGTGATAGTTTCTAATCGAGATCTGAAATTCACTTCTCGTCTATGGGGTCAGATTCAGGAAGTGACAGGTATTGATCTGCATTTCAGTACTGCTTACCACCCACAAACTGATGGTCAGTCTGAGAGAACAATTGAGATTTTTGAGGACTTGCTACGTGCTTGTGTGATGGAATGGGGTGGTGCACGGGATCGGTATTTTCCATTAGTGGAGTTTGCTTACAACAACAGCTACCAAGCCAGTATTGGTATGCCACCTTTTGAAGCTCTCTATGGTTGACCTTTTCACTCACCTTTACATTGGTATGATGTTGGTGAATGGTCCCTCGTGAAGACAGATGACATGTAGATGATGCTTGAGAAGGTACTGCTGATAAAGAAACAGATGAAAGCTTCTCAAGACTGACAAAAGATGTATGTTGATAAAAAGAGGTCTGATGTTAGCTTCTTAGTGGGTGACTATGCATTTCTAAAGATCAAGCCTATACGTTCTATTGTGAGATATACAGTAAAAGGCAAGTTGATTCCCCTCTATGTTGGACCATTTGAAATCTTAGATAAAGTCAGAGACTTTGCATACCGCTTAGCCTTACCTCCTGCTTATGATAAGATTCACAGTGTTCCATGTCTTTGTGTTGAGGAAATATGTGAAAGATTCTTCTCATGTAATCACGATTGAGCCTGTTGAGATTCATGAAAATATGACCTATGAAGAGCTACCTGTGAAGATCCTTGACTACCAAGTAAAGCAGCTAAAGAATAAGGAGATAGAGCTGGTGAAGGTTTTGTGGAGATATCATGGTTTGGAAGAAACCACTTGGGAGTTGAGAGATGAGATGTTACGTACTCACCCTTCCCTTTTTGTATGAGATTTGGGGATGAAAGGGGTGGAGTGTTGTAACATACTGAAATCCACAATGTATCTCTTTGTACACTTTTTCAATAAGATTTGTTCTTCATTTTCGTCCCATATGTCTTTGGAGTTGAATTAGTGGAACTATGATGGTTATTGGATAAATATTTACCATATATTCTTAATAAAGAGTTTTATGCACAAATACCTCAATAGAAATCTAAGTAATGGGTCTGAAGTTCAAATGTCCACTAAAGAAATAAAAATAATGATGAAATTCATGCTAGATTAGGACTTTTTAGAATAGGAAAAGGAAAAGGAATTCCAAAATATACATAAAGGAGAGGATAAATGTTGTAGATGGATAAGAGGAGATAATGTGGAATATATTATTTCCAAAAATAACATATAGAAAACCCACAAGATAATTTGATACACAAATTCATTTTCTTGGTCAAGAAGTTACTTAAGGGCCAAGTATCACCCAATGTGGTATATATAAATATATAAAAGTCTTTAATAAAGGAAAATAGGAAATAGGAGAAGAAAGAGAAATAAAATATCTAATGTTCCCAAATTGGAAAAATAACTCCAAATTCGTATTCTAGAAATAAAAATAAGCCTTTGGGAAGTTTCCAACTAATTTGGATGATCTTTGGATAATGTGAAAAAGTAGGAGAGAGAAAGTGTGTAGAACCTTCATTTTGATAAATAATTAAATAAATGGATTACACATGACCAAATAATTGCCAAATCATATCCAAGACATTAATTGGGACACATGGGTGAAATTTGATCATATTTGGATAATCACATAGTCTTAAATGAAGGAGGAAAGAGAAAATAAGTTTTGAATTCTTTAACCAATTAAAAGTCCTAACAAGGTAAAACTAATTCCATATTCAGATTCTACACCTCAAAATTAGTCAGGGTGCCAATTTTTATTAAATTTGGAAATTGTTTGATCCCCCAAAAGAAGAAAGAGAAATTCATTAAATAATGTATATATCACTTTATTCAAATTATAATGCAATTGGAAAATATGTGTCATGCGCCTAATAGGACTATTACACGTGATCCAACTACTCAAAGAGCTCTATGGATTGATCAAACGTTAGGGATCTTGTTTCCTACCTCAATCCGGATTAGGAAATAGGGAGGGGAGTTTTGATTTTTCAATTTGCGATATCTCTCTCTACACTCAACCAAATCGAGTATTTTTTGTTGCTCTGGATTCCTCTTGTGATTCTACACAAGTTTATCCCAATATTTTCATGTTTTGACACATAATTGAGAAACCCCCAATGTTCCCAAAGCTTCCTTCTCACCTCATTTTCTAAAACCCTAAACCATACCCCCTTGCCTATAAATACGTACACCTCGAACATCCCCATCGCCTTTGCAACTCAACGCACCCTTCAATTTGACTTTTCATCCTTTTTTGACCTTCCTATGAGTAGCCAAAGACTTAGGGATTGTGACGACACTCCCTCTCTCTTCTCTCCATCTCTGGAGAAATCAAAGGCATCTTCAAGTTCGGTTAGTCCTCTGCTTTCTCTCGCAACTTTCAATTTTGTGTTTGGTCATGTATTTTGTTTTCGCCCAAAGATCCACATGAATAGTTGTTGCTATTCAGTGTCATGGAATGTAGGAGAGGGGGAGGAAGATAACCCCCCACAATTTTACCATTTTTCCCATGCTCTGCTTCTCTTTCGCCTTTGTCCCGTGCATGGACACGATGCTCTTTTGCCCTGTGTTTGCTGAGACGACCCGGCTTGGACCAGTGCTAGCTGGCGGGGTGGGCCACTGACTTGGCTCTTTGTTATTGGGCCAAGCAGTGGGCCCGGCCCCACCCTCTCACTCTCTCTGCCCTCTCAAATCAAAAATCGATTTTTCTAATTTTCTCATTGGTCGATTGTAGGAAATTCATAACTATTAATTCCTTGGGCCAAAATTAAAAGTAAAATATGTTCTAGACTCAAAAAAGATGATCTATCTAATAACAATAATTTGAATGCCTAGTTTTTCTTTTTCAAATAAGTGTTTTTGTGAATGAATTAATTAGTTAAAAATCACCAAAAATGCATCTAAAGGTCCAATATTCAAAATACATAATATTATATGTTATTTTGATCAAAAAACCCTAACTAAGATAGTGGTATTGTTTTCAGGACCTAAAATGATTATTTGTAGAAACATTCAATAACTATAGGGTTTTAAGTCCTTAGTGAAAGAATATAATGTTAATACATGAACATGGTTATGATAATAGGACAAGCGGGCTCTAATCTTTCTTGGGATATTGGAAAGTGGTTTCTAGGGCTCTCAAGAAGAGGTATATGCATCTAACACCTTAGTTGGGATATTTTTGCATTAACTAATATTCTCTAATGGGTCTTAATTGAACCTAACTCTTTTCTTGGAACCCTAATTTCTTGTGCCTCAAATCATATCATAGTTTCTTATTGTTTGGGTTTTAAACCCCACTGCCATGCTTATTGATTCATATGATTATTCTTGCCATAACTACTTTTTCTAGCATGTAGATTTATGTTCTATTCAATTTAAAGTAGTGGTACTTATGTACAACCACCCACAGAGGACATGTATTTATTCACCTTGGGGAATGTTTTATTCTCCCCATATTATTGTAGGTGACTGGGAATGTCTTAATCTCCCCTCACCTAAAGTCAGATGTCTGGCAGGTGCCTCAACCCTACTAAGTTAGGTAGACATAATTATCTTACATGCAAACCCCTTTTTAATATAATTGTTATTGGCAAGTTTCTTTTGATATAGCCTCATACTCTTGTTATCTTCATCTTATGATGAACCCTATCATGTTTTTACTTGATTTACCTTATTTTGTTATCCTAGACTAGTTTTGTGACACATACCTTTTTCTTCCTTTTCCATCTTGCTGGGTGCTTTCCCAACCACCCAAGTGCTGGTGCTGATCAAGAAGAAGAACAAGCTTGAAGGAAGTTTTCTCAAAAGTTGATCTCAAACTTTTTGGAAAGGATGACTAGGTTGCAATAGCTAGATCTTGTTTCTCTTATCTTTTTCTTTTGGGAACAATCATGTTGTGAACAATGAAAGCCATGTAAAGTCTTAGTATTTTATTTGCGCTGCTATTGACATATAATGCTTCTTTATTTGGAATATTATGCAAGCATCCCAAATTCTCTCATTTTGTGAAACGTGTGGATGTTTTGTATTTCCTTTAAATTTTAGTAAGGAGGTGATCTCACTTCTTTACACCTACAATACGTGTAAGATGTTATAGTGATTGTATAATTCCTTTGTCACTGATATCCAGGATGAACTTGAGGCATGGGTGGTCATCCTCTCTATTATCAATCCTTGTTCCTTGAACCAAGAGCAGTCTATCTCAGATAATGTAACCTCAATATATATATTGATTCACATGTGCATGTGCATGTGCATGTGCTTCTCAGTCTAGCTTATCAAGTGGCCAATATATCATACTATAGTAGGAGGGACAAATCCCATATCTATCATATCACTCATAGTATATCCCCATGTGTCAAAGTCACCCAATCATCACCTTTATAATAATCTAAGTTTTAGGACTCCATTCAATGATGTCAAAGCATACCAATCAACATGTGATGAGTGTAGTGATTTCAGGTCTAAGAATCACAATCACCAAATTCTTTATGAGAGATGACTATGACCACCAATCATGGTTTCCATGTGTCACTCTCAAGGTGGGTATGTCTGATACATTGTTCCCTAACATGTATTTGTGTGCTTGGTTTGATATTTCCATTTCATTATTAATGAATTTTGTGATCAAACGAACCCACACTCTAGTCTTATGTGTTACTGGTGTCTATCTACCTTCCACAGTAACAACTGACTAGGGACATAATAAGAATGTACATACTCTTAAAATTCATATGATTTCATCCTTCCAAGTCACATATTTGAAGACATACATCATTGAGTATTGTCATTCTTTAGACATTCATAATATTTCCTCATTATCTCATAAGTGGGTGAAATGGAATGAATTAAAGCTTGCCTTTACAAGTATTAATCAAACCCTTTATGGTACATTCCATGTAAATCATCACATGATTGGATCTATTGACATACATAACCAACAGACTCCTTCTTGCACTTAGAACCAATCACCCACCAATCATATTCTTAGTGATCTAAACATGTCCACCATGTTTCTGACGCGCTGGTGCTAAATCAATGGGTTAGCACACTTAGCTAGTAGTCGATATATTGAATGTTTCCTTCTCTTTTTGTTGTAGGATTTCTCATTTGAGATGGAACTACTGAAATATGGCATCTGATATTCCTTGCCTAACAAATTAGCTCAATTATTGTCATAGTATCACTACTGAGTCATCAATGGTTGGAACATCTACAAGTTCATCATATGAACATTTAGATCCATATAGTGTCACTTTGAGTTCATAACACAAGTATACTCGACTTCTATTGTAGAATAGAATTAATGGCTATTAGTTTAGAACCTTCCCAACTAATCAATACTTCTTCTTTTAAATCCAACATATTTTGTTACGATCATATTTGTCATTATCAAAGCTTGCATCCATGTAACCCTTTACATCCAACTCTTCCTTTCATTGCTATCCTTATTGACTAGCAATTTGTCCTTAAGTACTTCCCAAGTACTCATGGATGTCTTTAATGACATTTCAATAACCCTTATTGGAAGAAATTTTATCTTTTCATGTCCAATACATACAAGATCATATGGGATAAGTACATTTATAGTATTCATGACATATCCATCATATGGCATCAGATTCATGATATATCCACTCTTCACAAGAATTGGAACATATGGTTCATGAGAGACTAATATGAATTATCCCTTATTCAATCCATCAGTGTTGAACTCCTTCAACACTTTGCTATTGTATGTGTTCAACCTTCCATTGTGAAACGTTCCAGAACTATCTCATAGGTCTTGATCCTTATCTCATAAGATGTTTCATCTAACCATTCATTGATAAAGGTGTTTTCATGCCAGTTCTCAACATTCACAATATTGAGATGTTATTCCTCATCATATGTACTCCCACTAAATATGTTGTAACCATAAATTTCATCTTTTATCTTGATTCAAGTAAAACTCTTTGACTATCTTGTCAAGTCAAAAGATCCCATCTCTGAGATTCTTGTTTCAATCCCAAATCAAACCTTGTAGTTTATAGACTTTATTTGCATTCTTGGAGTTGAGAAACCTTTTAGGTTGTGTCACGTACACATCCTCTAAAGTATTTGATCAAAGAGTCTAGTTTCTATCTTCATATGCTAAATCTTATAGTCTTTTTTTTAACTACAATGACAAGCTTGACAATTGTAAAGGAATTTCTATCATGTCCAAACACTTGAATTTGATTTGAAATTATTATTCAACCAAATTGTCCTTTTATTTTATCCATGTAGGTCTTTTCCACAAGATCTTATTGTAAACTTTAGGTACTACCCCTTAGGTGGTTCTATTAAGGTCCTACCTTGTCAGCTTAGATGGATTCTTTATCACTCAGAAATAGCTTCTAGTTGACTAGTTGGCTCATCTTATTATTACCAACCCATCTACATTGTTGGATTAATAATCCTCCAATCTCTTATGTGTTCTATTATAAATATTTTATTCTGTGCTAAATGATGAACCTGTGATTCCACAACAACTTATGATTCTCATGGTTCTCATTGTACCCTTTTGTTAGCCTTGAACATTTTGAGTTTTAATTTTATTCCTAGTGATTCTTTAAGAACTCAGATATCCTAGTAACAAAAAATTTTGTTATTGGATTGGGACTAATAGTAACAATCATGATTTATTGATAAACCTTCTTAAGAAACTACTTTCTCAATGTAGGTTTCAGTCCTTCTAGACGTATTGGGCCATTCCCAAATCATATCATATATGATGTCTTATAAATAATTCATATGGTACATGATTTAGTGATAGGTATATATTTATGAGGATATAAGAAGATTATATTAATTGATAATTACATCATGACTCATCATGGTATAATTCCTTCATTCTAATACATCACCATGTTCTGAGGGATTTGACTTGTGATACATTATCACAATTCTTTCTTTAAAGGTTATCAAGTTATTGATGCAAAGTATTTCACACTTGATCTCATCAAGGTATCTTAATATTTTCATCAAAGACATACTTCATTTATAATCTCCTTGAACACTTCAAAAGATTAATGGTTCTAATTTACTTGGTACATATCATCATACTACCAGTAAATGGAATGAAGTATAAGTTATTATCTATAGCATACCTTCCATAAGATTTGCATGCATCATATGTATGAGGTTTTATGGAAGACTTATCCTTCTACTACATCTAGTGAAGCATGACATGTCAGTTTGTGTGTATATAAGATTTTGCATGTTTCCTTAGGTTCAATAACCAAGGGAATCTAGATTAACACCAATATGTATTCCAAACATGAATTTCTGATATATACGTACAAGATGACTAATTCTAATGGTAATCATGAGTTATCAATTATCTTCTTTTAGTATTAACATTGTGAACATCCAATTTAAAATCTTTTATACAATGACCATTTAAATGATTGGGCATTTCCATGCAACATCATATCTTTTGAAACAGAAACATTAAAACTTACTTTATTACTTTATTGATATATCATCCTTGTCATACAAGATGCTTTAAAGTAAATGTTTCTATTTATTAGCATTATGAAATAGCAATTCTACTAACTCTATTACATGCCCATTGAGCTAAGATAAATATAAATGTAGACTATGGCTTTCACAACTCTTGCTCCACCTTGTTCATCTATGTCCTTCCATGAAGGCCTTTACTTCTTATTAGATCTTGCACATCAAGTGTGTCATGTCTCTATTTGGTACCACATACCAAATTTAAGAAGTAATCAAATTTATCTTATAAAATTTATACCTGAAGTGGAGGCCTCAGTGCCTTCCTTCTTCTTCTTTAATTCCTTTAACCAGAGTGGGCAATTCCTTTTTCAATGTCCAGGCTGGTGTGCCAATCATCTTTTGCTTTCTTCACTCTACCGTTTGGTTTGAGATCTAAAGACTTGGGCTTCTGTCTAGATTTAGAACCATTCTTAGCTTTGCCTTTACTTAAGACTTCCCCTTTGTCTTGTTGATCATCAATACAGACTTGGGCTTGTCTTTCTTCATTTCTATCTCATTTGTTCTAAACATGCCCAACAACTCTGTCAACAACTTGTCAAAGTCATTCATGTTGTAGTTAATTACAAATTGACTGTAAGATTCAGACAGGGACTATGAAATCACGTCAGTGGCCAACTGTTGACCTAAAGGGAATCCCAGTCTAGCTAGGTTCTTCACATACCCAATCAGCTTGAGTACATGAGGACCTATTGAATCTCCTTCTGCCATGATGCACTTGAACATCACCTTGGAGGCCTGTTTGTGACATGTGTGACCATCTATGTCACATTCATGTTCTCATGTTGCTTCTACAACTCATTGTTCATGTAGCATAGAATCAGACACTTGACACCCACAACATCTTCAGTATGCTTCTTGTAAGCATCTTTGCCAACCCTTGTGCATTTTGAGTTGGTTCCTCTCATTGTGGCATTTCCAGGACATAGAGCTTGTGCTCCTGTGTGAGAAAGATTCTCAACATCCTGAACCATTTATGGAAAGTGTTCCCAGTGAGTTTGTCCTTCTTAAGGACTGATTCAAGAGAAAAGTGCTTGCTGTTTGTTCCCATTTGATTCTACAAATGAATTAGCAATTTTGTCAAAAAAATCATATTTTATTTGATCTTATTTGATTAAATTTGTGATATAATAATTAGGTATTTAATTAATTATCATTCCCATTATTTTGTACAATTTGATAATCCTCAAGTATCAATTTAGAAAATTGCAGCAAATAATTTTCTGATGAGCCAAGATCCATATTTTATCAAATAATGAGTCACTTTTGGTGATCACCCACAACTTGATTATTTAGGTAGGCCATCATGCCAATTGCATCACATGCAACTCTTAGATAGATGATATGCACAATTCCTTACCATGATCATCTGCATGCTTATGGGCTTGGGATCTCCATGTCATCGGTTAAGCTTGACCTAATATCTAATATGATAGATACACACCATGCTTTGTGCAAATTTACATATCTACCATCAAACTACCATGAGATAGACGGTGAACCATGCTTTGTGCTAATCCATGCTTGATCCAACAAGCTTCTTATGTGTATTGCTATTGGAAAGTATCTTAAACTTAATATGTTTGATTAAGGAATTTTATATATAACTTATATATATGCATATATTGTATCCAATCACCACATCTATATAGTAGGTATCATATACATGATATATCCCATGATGTAATCATGCAATATAAGACAAAAAAGTGATGGTTATGGCCATGTCTACTTGTAATAGCTTGGAATCACAAGGAATTACTACCACCTAGGTCAATCATCACATCATATGTATGAACCCGTTGTTGGTGTAGACCTATTTTTTATTATCTGGGTAGATCGGTTCAACCCTTGAACCAGTCATCTTGCTTCTTGGTCAGTCGGTTGGTCCTGTGGGATGATTATTTGGCCTCCAATCCAACCGATGTTTGGACTCCTTCCAAACGGTCAGTTGGGGCCACCAAGTGGTCGTCTGGTTCCACGGTTCTATCCTCCAGGGTCCTCTGAATGATCGACTCATCTCACAATCTGGTCATCTCATCCAGTGATGAAAGTCTTCCTCATCGTTGCAAGAAAAAAAAAACTATCCTAGTGCTACTTTATTATCTTGATTAAGAGAAACCTCGAGTCACATTCTAGGGGAGAAAAGGTAGGAAAGAATTAACTTTACATTGGGAAGAGGAAGGTAGAGGCTCAGTATGCTGACTAAGATAAATAGAAACAAAAACCAACAATCCAGCCACAAATAGATTCAGGCTTTTAGCCATAACCAAGGTACACATCCACCATCAAACTACTTTTAGGGCAACACATGTAAATTGCATATATATCATACACACACACAGATATATATATATATATATATATATATATATATATATATATATATATATAAAAAGTTTGGAATATGTGGTCTTTGATCAGATACGCATAAGAGACAATTTAAATATTCACGTCATATGCAATAAATAAATGATTAAACCATAAATCTGATGATATCGACTATTCTAAATCATAATAAATTGACATAGCTCTGATACCACCATTGGAAAATACGGGCACAGAGTATAGTGGCGAAAGTAAATTTCATGTATCTATATTCCCATAATAGCAAGATCACATCAAATACTATGAAATAGGAAGGATGGTTTAGTGAGTTGTACCTAGTCCTAGAGAAGTACAATGAAAAAAATGACTTCAATGCGATTGTGAACAAGATGCCCATGGATGGTTGTTGTGCATCTCCTGATCTTCACCACAAATGACGAATAGAACATCTTCTATAGTGACTCGAATGGTCTCACCACGGACTGCAGGCTGCATTTGTGCTCCTAGCAACAGCCAATGGACTCCTGCCTCTAGAGTGGTCTACATGGACAAACTAGAAATCATGTCATTCAACTAGAACAGACAAGAAGTAGTTGTCCCTCCCTTTGGTGTACTAGTCACCAACTTGCTCTCCCATAATGACAACTTTCAATTGTTCTCTCCCATAGTTATCCCTCCCTTGCTGGGTAGGACTTGCTTGGTCTCTCTCAATTACCACAACCAAAGAGGACAACAGTTGTCAGAGGAACTGATTCTAAGTTGTTTGTGTTGTTGTATTTTGAGAAGCTCCCAGTACCTCTCATTTTATAGGTAGGCTTTGGGCCAGGGTTCCCAATCCATATGAGATTGTGTGGGAGTGGAAGGGACTGGAATATCTTGAATTTTCACAACTTGCAAACTGCGAGAAGGTCTTCTGGTGACCTAGACGGTCATTTGAATCACTCGTGATGGTCCTCTTACTACCAAACAGTCATTCGGTAATTTCCCAATCGCACATGAATTTGGCAATTTTGATTCCAGTTAATATCACATATTAATTCATTGCACCACGAGTAATGTGCAATCAAAACTATTCCAAAAACATCTAGAATATTCATTCGGTCCAACCGAGCCGTCTCACTCACCCAGGTGGCCATCTGGTGATTTTAAGATGAGTCGATCGGTTCAATCACATTGAACCGGTCAGTTCTACAGCATAACTTAGCCAATTCAAACTCTGATTAGCCTGATTATTTAGGTAGGCCAAAATGCCAATTGCATCACATGCAACTATTGGTTAGATGATATGTGCAGCTCCTTGCCATGACCATCTATATCCTTCTGGGCTTAGGCTCTCCAAGTCACCAGTTAAGCCAGACTCAATATACAATATGATAGATAGGCACCATGCTTTGTGCAAATCTACATATCTACCATCACACTTCCATGAGATAGACGGCACACCATGCTTTGTGCAAATCTAAGCTTGGTTGATCAAGCTTTTCATGTGTATTTCTATATATATAGTATCCAATCACCACATATATATAGTATGTATCATACAAATGATACATACCACAATGTAATCATGTAATATAAAAAAGCGATGTCTATGGCCATGTCTACTTGTAATTCGTTGGAGCCACAAGGAATTACTTCCACCTAAGTCACCTAAAAAAGCGATGGTTATATGTAGGAACATGTTATTGGTGTTACATGTGCTTTCAAATCTAGGTAGATTGGTTCCACCCTTGAACTATTTGTCTTGCCTCTTGGCCAGTCGTTTGGTCCTCTGGATGTTTTTATGGTCTTCAATCCAACTGATGTCTGAACTCCTTCCAAATGGGTGGTTGGGCCCACTAGGCAGCCGTCTAGTTTTGTGGTTATTTCCTCTAGGGTCCTCCGAATGGTCGAATCAACTCACAAACTGGTCGTCTCATCTAGCGATTAAAATCTTCCTCGTCATTGCAAGAAAAAAAAACTATCCTATTTCCACTTTATTGCATTGAGAAAGAGAAATCTCGAGTTACATTGGATGAAAGAAAAGGTAGGAAAGAAGCAACTTACATTGAGAAGAGGGAGGCAGAGGCTTCGTACGCATACCTGAGATAAATAGGAACAAAAACCAAACCATCTAACCACAAACATATTTAGGTATTTGGCCATGACCATGCTACACATCCACCATCAAAACCGCTTTTACAGAGACATGTGTAAATTGAATATATATATATATATATATATATATATATATAAATATATATATATATTAGTTTGGGATTATGTGATCTTTGATCGGATATGAACATGAGACATTTTAAATATTCACATCGTATGTAACAAATAAATTATTAAACCAATAAATCCAATGACATTGATTATCTTAAATCATAATAAATTGACACGGCTCTGATACCATTGTTGGGAAATATGAGCACAGAGTACAATAGTAGAAACACATTTTTTATGTATATGTATTCGCATAACAGCAAGATTGCGTCAAATGCTATGAAATAGTAAGGATGGTTTAGCGAGTTATACCTAGTCTTGGAGCAAGTCCAGTGACAAAAATTGCTTTAATGAAACTATGAACAAGTTGCCCATGGACAGTGGTTGTGCAATTCTTGGTCTTCACCACGAACGATGAATAGAACAAATTATAAAGTGATTCATGTGGTCTCACCATGGATAGGAGGCTGCAGTTGCCCTCCTAGCAGCAGCCAAAAGACTCCTGCATCTAGAGTATTCCAGACGGACCAATTTGAACTCCTGTCATTCAACTATAACAGACAAAAAGAAGTTGTCCCTCACATTGGTGAACTAGTCACCGACTTGATCTCCCACAACAAAAACTCTTAGTTATATTCTCCTATAGCTATCCATCCCTTGTTGGGTAGGACTTGCTTGGGCTCTCTCGATTACCACAAGAGAGGACAATAGTTGTCAGAGAAGCTAATTCTCAACTATATGTGATGTTGTGTAATGGAAAGGATCATGTACCCCGCCTTTTATAGGCAGGCTTTGAACCAGGGTTCCCAATTTGTACGAGATTGTACAGGAGTGGAAGGGGTTCCCAATTTGTACGAGATTGTATGGGAGTGGAAGGGGCCAGAAGATCTTGAATTTTCACAACCTACAAACCATGAGACGATCATCTGATCACTCCAAACAGTCATCTCGAACTGCCAAATGACCATTTGGTAGTTTCCTAATCTGACACAAATTTAGAAATTTCGATTCCAATTAATGTCACATATTAATTCCTTACACTACAAGTAATGTGCAGTCGAAACTATTCGAGAAACATCTAGAATATTTGTTCAATCCAACTGAGTTGTCTCACACAGGCGAGACACCCGTCTCACTCACCCAAATGTCCTCTGGTGAGTCTGAGATGAGCCAGATGGTTCAATCACATTGAATTGGTTGGTTCAAGGGAATAACTTAGCCAATTGGAACTTTAATTAGCCTGACAACCCAAACAGATATCTCAATACTTGAGACACCCATCTTACTGCCCAAACAGCCATCTCACTCAATGAGATGATAGTTTGGTAGTCTAGTCAACTGATCAGTTGATTTGTTGTATGAATTGAACACCTAAACACTTTTGTAATCAATCCAATCATCATTCAAGATAAACACATCTTCTAGATGAGTTTTTTGGTGTGTGACCATATAGATTCCATATCACATTAGTAGTAAATGTCCATAACGAGCTTATGATATCACAAGAAGAGACCGATGCCTGGTCACACATCAGTGCTACCCAAGTGAATGGAAAGATGGAGAACAACTTCAACCTACAATCTTTGTAAGGTGTTAAAGTGATTGTATAATGTTGTAACACCCCTGACCTGGGTTATGACCTAACCCTAGATATTTTGCCAAAGTAAAATTCTTACAGACTTGTTCTTACCTTTTGAAAAGTAATTAAGGCCTTTGTGATGTATTAATTTCAAAATTGAGCTTATATGCAAACTATGTGTGCACTATATGATAATCGAAGTGAAAGGTGCAATTTACCCAAGATGAGGGGTTATGTTACAAATGTTACATGTTGAATACATTATAAGTGCTTTTTATGTCATGAGAGTGAATATGATGCTAAGTGGTGGCTTATGCAAAGCCTAAATCTTAAGTGAGAACTTGTGTAAATAATGTTAAGTGCTTGATGCATCAATTGTGGTACATTTGCAATATGTACAAAATGTAGGGTTAATGTGTAATTTATCACCTCTAGATTGTATTTACTCTTACCTAGTATTACCTAGAGGAAAGAGAAAGGAGGATACAATATGTCTAAAACATCTAGAAGTGATAGTACTCTAAATAATAAAGAAACCAAGCAAATGAATAAGTTGAAAGCTATGTGCACTAGCCATATTAAGTTGTAGATTTGAGAGTATAAGTTCCTATCGGCCATAGATCCATATGGAGAGCCTCCTATCAGTTTGAGGAAGCCTTGTCTTGACCCATGACGGGCAAGGAACTTCAAGGGAGAATAAGGCATTCATTTGCTTTGCCTTGGAAATGATGGAGTGGAATATAATAATAAGTTAGTGGAAGAAAGCTTGCTCTAGGAGACAACTCAAGAGCCACCCTTATCTTTTTCTTATCCTTTTTGCATCGCTAGATAATAAGTGGCATGCAAGTAAGAGCATGTGTCGACCTTCCATGGCTAGGTGGCATGAAGCTAATGACACCTATGACACTCTTTTCTATAAACCACAAGTATAAATACCTTGACCTTCATTAGTTGGCAAGATTTTCAGATCTTGTAAGTGATCTTCCTCTGGTATCATGCAAAACCCCTCCTTGTGTCACCCATAATGAAGAAAGTGGAGTGTTGAAGCCTGGTATCAGCCAAAGAGGAGAGATATCGGCCAAAGTAGATTGAAGAAACTAAGCAAGGAGATATCGCCCAAGATGATTGGAGATATCGTGCCAGGACTTGGAGTTCAAGTCCTGGAGCTTGGAGAAGGTTCATCTTCAACATTGGAACGTGTAGGGTAAAGCTTGAAGATTGGAAGCCTTTCAAGAGGTTGGTTATATAACTTAAACACATCAATATTATTATTCTTCTTCAATATTATTCAATTGTTGATTATTTGCAAATTAGGGTTTCCTATGATCAACTAATAAAATCATGAGTTCCAAAGTGTAATTAGGACTGTTATTCATAGTTTTGAATTATATTAATTATCTTGAGGTTGATGATGATGACATCATCATTTGATCACTCTTGAGCAACCCGATATGGGTTGAGGACCTTGCAACCTGATATGGGTTGAGGACTTTGGAAAACTGATATGGGAAGAATGATTAGGTGTCTACCCAACATGAAGGTAGGATATAAGAAGTCCTATGAATGATAAGGAAGATCCCTACCTATCACTTTGAACAAGACACAAGGATATTGCAACATTTTTGCCCAATATGAGTAAAACCCTAGGAACCCGATATGCATTGGCCTTGGAAACTCAATATACCCCTTCAATCCTTACTTTGTGTTGGGTTAAAAGAACAACTTGATATCCATCTTATTATGATTTGAGTTCAAAGTTCTAACTAATGATAGGGACATGATATGATACCCGATATGATGCTCAAACAATTGCCCAATATGATGCCGAATACATGTACCTGACATGGTGTCCAACACATATAACCGATATGATATGAATCAATATGATGGTTGATAGGGAAACATGATACGGTAATCATGATACCACTCAATATAGGATTAAACCCAATGAGGGTACACAATATGATAATCCAAGAAGGAGCCTGATATGGTAACCCTAGAGACAACCTGATATGATGGAAGACTACTATGGAAGTCTAAATTGAAAATGTATATGACTAGTTAAGGAGAAGAACCAATATAATATTGTTACATGAGATATGGCAAAGCCATGCTCGATATGGTGTACCCTAGTACACGATATAAGAATTTCATACACCCCTATACCCGATATAAGAGTAACAGTCGAATCCATACATAGTATAAGGTTGTCCTAAGATGAGAAAAGTTAAAGTGGTACCTAACTCTACATGGTTACCCGATATGGTGATAAAGGATAAGCCCTATTCCCGACATGATGATGTGGTTTCACCATGTGATCAATTGAATACCTATTAAGAGAATATATGCATTTTCCAAATACAATATAATAACATATTAATCATGCTACTTGATATGGTAGGCATATCTTGAATTACTAGGCTTGTCTAAGTGATGAATATGATTAATGAAATATTGAGACACAATGAGTCTAACTCAAATTGACAATGATAAGGCTATGGACATTAAAAATGTGAATTAAGTAATTTATATACTAATGGGAATGAGAGAGAAACTAAGACTCAAAAGATGAGTATGTAATCAACATACATTAATACTCTTGAGATAAGTGAAGTATGAGTTAAGGCATAATCTATGCTAATGAAATATTGAAACCCTAATCAATTAATCATAACCCTAATTCTTTAGGAAGGATATGTTCCTTAGTATTTCATGATTAAGATAGGTGTTGAGATTGTTGATAACATGACATAATAATCATGCAAGTATCTTATGGAAATAAGTATGACTATGTAAAGGCTAAGTGGCTGTGTGATATAGATTCAATAAGCTATGTGGCTATGTGATATAGATCCAATGAGCTATGTGGACTATGTGAATAACTATCTAGGTTTGATGACCTAGTGGTATTGATCATTTACTAAGTGGTGACAACACTCAGTGATGAATGAAGGGTTTGAATACCCAAGTATGATCATGACAAGAGGTTGAGATTCTAAGCAATCTATGTGATTCAGTGAATATGAAAGTAACTAACAAATGCAACTATGCTTTCCTTTATAAGTATTTGATGTACTTCTTGTTTGTAACTTGGTTGATGGTTAAAAGATACAGTAATGTACTTAATTAAGCAAGATGAACATTATCATGTAGTTGCCTAGACCATAGATCCATTCAGTGTCAGCAATTGCTGAATGGTGAAATGAGTTTTTACTCAGAATGCATATTTTTTAATATGTGATAATATAAGGGTGCTCAATGGACTCCCAATCTAAAATAAGGGTGCTCAGTGGACTCCCTAAATACATCAGGTTGCTCAATGTACTTCTTGATAAAATCAAATAGGATCGCTCAGTGGTCATCCTTATAATCCGGGAAAGCTAAGTGGTCTTCTCCCGAAGGGAGTACATGCTACGGCAGTAACTCTACAACGAGTATGCCGCTATACCCCGGCATAGCTTATTACAACAGACACAAGATGGCATGCTAAACCTAAGTGTTCTCGTGCTGATCGAGAAAGGAGAGGTCTTGACAGTCGACTCTGTCATTGACCTTGTATGGTACAGACTTTGACTTACTAGTGGTCGGTTGGAGGATAAGCGGTATATCTCATCTCCACTGGGCATAAGTATTAATGTGAACATGTAATCAGCCATGTAGTATATTCATTTAAGGACCAAATACGAAAACATTGGTTGATTCCTTATTACTTTTATACATCTTGATAGGTTGATGTTATACATGTTCTTCGTATTCCTTTTTCAAGAAAAAGATGATTTGTAGATCTGTTATCAATATCCTTTCCTGGTACTTGAAGATATATCTATCAAACAATTAAAATACATGCAATTCAATTTTATTTTATTTTCTGTGATAATAATATTGTTGGCGGAGAGTCGTATATCTCGCTGGGATAATAGTCTCACCCCATGGGATCCACAATTTTTAGGTGGACGTGGACGAGGGACTAGGAACCAAACTACAGAAGAAGGATCGTTTCAGCAAGGATAGCAATAGTATTTCAGGTTGAGTACGCTACCTGTCTGGGTTTTGTAGATAGAAGTCTATATGTCGTCTTTGTACTCTCAGGTCCTTGGGAGATAGTCTTAGTGGTTTTCACGATCGACTTGGGATTTTGGTTTGTTTATCTCGAGGTTTTTTTATGGTGTTGTTGTGTGCATTAAAGTAAAGTATCTAGTACTTGTTATCCTCGAGGAAAGACAGAACACTGAATGTATAATCTAAACCATATGTATATAAGGCTTTGGGCCTTTGTGTAAAAGTTTTTTAGAAAAAGGATCTATGTGCAATAATGGTTTTAAAATTTAATGATTTTGTTAACTCGGTTGTTTATGATAATTTCGTGTTTTTACTAGTGATGACTTGATTTGCAATTGGGTTGTCACAGAGTTTTGGTATCAGACTTTAGCTCTGATACCAAAACTTTGTGACAACCCGATTGCAAATCAAGTCATCACTAGAAATAATGTAGAATTATCATAAACAACCAAGTTAACAAAAATCATTAAAATTTAAAACCATTATTGCACTTAGATCCTTTTTCCAGAAATTTTTTACACAACAGGACAAAGCCTTATATACACATGGTTTACATTATACATTCAGTGTTCTGTCTTTCCTCAAGGATAACAAGTACTAGTTGCTTTACTTTAATACGCACAACAACAACATCAAAAAAAATCTCGAGATAAGCAAACCAAAATCTCAAGTCGATCGTGAAAACCACTAAGACTATCTCCCAAGGACCTGAGAGTACAGAGATGACATATATACTGCTATCTACAAAACCCTAACAGACAGCGTACTCAACCTGAAATACTACTGTTGTCCTTGCTGAAATGATCCTTCTTCTGCAGTCTAGTTCCTAGTCCCTCACCCACATTCACCTAAAAATTGTGGATCCTACGGGGTGATACTATTGTCCCAGCGAGAGATATAACTCTCCGCCAATAATATTATTATCACAAAAAATAATATAAAATTGAATTGTAGGTATTTTAATTGTTTGACAAATATATCTTCAAGTACCAGGCAAGGATATTGATAACAGATCTATAAATAATCTTTTTCTTGAAAAAGGAATATGAAGAACATGTATAACATCTACCTATAAAGATGTATAAAAGTAATAAGGCATCAACCAATGTTTTCATATTTGGTCCTTAAACAAATATACCACACGGCTGATTACATGTTCATATTCATACTTATGCCCAGTGGAGATGAGATATACCGCTCATCCTCCAACCAACCACTAGTAAGTCGAAATCGGTACCATACAAGGTCAATGATAGAGTCGGCTGTCAAGACCTCTCCTTTCTCGGTCAGCATGAGAACACTTAGGTTTAGAATGACATTTTGTGTCTGCTGTAATCATATATGTCGGGGTATAGCGGCATCCTCACTGTAGAGTTACTGTCATAGCATGTACTCTCTTCGAGAGAAGACCACTTAGCTTTCCCAGATTATCAGGATGACTACTGAGTGATCCTGTTTGATTTTACCAGGAAGTACACTGAGCAACCTGATTTATTTAGGGAGTCCACTGAGCACCCTTATTTTAGATTGGGAGTCCACTGAGTACCTTTATATTATCACATATTCAAAAATATGCGTTTTGAGTAAAAACTCATTTAACCATTCATGATTTGCCGACACTGAATGGATCTATGGTCTGGGCAACTACATGATAATGTTCATCTTGCTTAATTAATTACATTGGTGTATCTTTTAACCATCAACCAAGTCACAAACAAGAAGTACATCAAATACTTACAAAGAAAAGCATAGTTTTATTTGTCAGATACTTTCATATTCACTTAATCACATAGATCATTTAGAATCTCAACCTCTTATCATCATCATACTTGGGTATTCAAATTGTTCATTCATCACTGAGTGTTGTCACCACTTAGCAAATGATCAATACCACTAGGTCATCAGACCTAGATATTTATTCACATAATCCACGTATCTCATTGGATCTATATCACATAGCCACATAGCTTATTGAATCTGTATCACACAGTCACATAGCCTTTACTCAGCCATACTTATTTCCTTAAGATACATGAATGATTATTATGTCATGTTATCAATAATCTCAACACTTGCCTTAATCATGAAATACTAAGGAACATATCCTTCCTAAAGAATTAGGGTTATGATTAATTGATTAGGGTTTCAAGATTCCATCAGCATATATTATGCCTTAACTCATACTTTACTTATCTCAGGAGCATTAATGTATGTTGATTACATACTCATCTTTTGAGTCATAGTTTCTCTCTCATTCCCACTAGGATATAAATTACTTAATTCACATTTTTAAGGTCCACAACCTTATCATTGTCGAGTTGAGTTAAACTCATTGTGTCTCAATATTTCATTAGTCATATTCATCACTTACACAAGCCTAGTAATTCAAGATATGCCTACCATATCAAGTAGCATGATTAATGTTGTTATTCTATTGTATTTGGAAAATGCATATATTCTCTTAATAGGTATTCAATTGATCACATGGTGAAACCACATCATCATGTCGGGAATAGGGCTTATCCTTTATCACCATATCGGGTAACCATGTAGAGTTAGGTACCACTTTAACTTTTCTCATCTTAGGACAACCTCGTACTATGTATGGATTAGACCATTACTCTAATATCGGGTATAGGGGTGTATTAAATTCTTATATCGTGTACTAGGGTACACCATATCGGGCATGGCTTTGCCATATCTCATGCAACAATATTATATTGGTTCTTCTCTTTAACTAGTCCTATACATTTTCAATTTAGACTTCCATAGTAGTCTTCCATCATATCGGGTTGTCTCTAGGGTTACCATATCAGGCTCCTTGGATTATCATATCGTGTACCCTCATTGGGTGTCATCCTATATTGAGTGGTATCATGATTACCTTATCATGTTTTCCTATTAACCATCATATTGATTCATATCATATCGGTTATATGTGTTGGACACCATGTCAGGTACATGTATTGGGTATCATATTGGGCATCATATCGGGCAATGCTTTTAGCATCATATCGGGTATCATATCGTGTCCCTATTATTAGTAAGAACTTTGAACTCAAATCATAATAAGATGGATATCAAGTTGTTCTTTTAACCCAACACAAAGTAAGGATTGAAAGGGTATATCGAGTTTCCAAGGTCAATGCATATCGGGTTCCTAGGGTTTGACTCATATTGGGCAAACATGTTGCTCTATCCTTGTGTCTTATTCAAAGTGATATATAGGGATCTTCCTTATCGTTCTTAGGACTTATTATATCCTACCTTCATTTTGGGTAGACACCCATATCGTTCTTCCCATATCAGTTTTCCAAAGTCCTCAACTCATTCGGGTTGCAAGGTCCTCACCCCATATCGGGTTTCTCAAGAGTGATCAACCCATGTCAAGTATCCAATGATGATGTCATTATCATCAACCTCAAGATCATTAATCTAATTCAAAACTATGAATAACAGTCCTAATTACACTTTGGAACTCATGATTTTATCAGTTGATCGTAGAAAACCCTAATTTCCAAATAATCAACAATTGAATAATATTAAAGAAGAAGAATAATATTGAAGGGTTTAATTTATATAACCCGCCTCTTGAAAGGCTTCCAAGCTTCAAGCTTTACTCCACATGTTTCAAGGTTGAAGATGAACCTTCTCCAAGCTCCAAGACTTGAAGTCCTATCCCTTGCATGATATCTCCAATCACCTTGGGTGATATCTCCTTGCTTGGTTGCTTCAACCTACTTTGGTCGTTATCTCTCCTCTTTGGTCGATACCAGGCTTCAACACTCCACTTCTTCACTATGGGCGACACAATGAGGGGTGTTGCATGATACCAGAGGTAGATCACTTAAACGATCCGAAAATCTTGCCAACTAATGAAGGTCAAGGTATTTATACTTGTGGTTTATAGAAAAGAGTGTCATAGGTGTCATTAGCTTCATGCCACCTAGCCATGCAAGGTCGACACATGCTCTTGCTTGCATGCCACATATTATCTAGCCATGCAAAAAGGATAAGAAAAAGATAAGGGTGACTCTTGAGTTGTCTCCTAGGGAAAGCTTTCTTCCACTAACTTATTATTATATTCCACTCCATCATTTCCAAGGTAAAGCAAATCGATGCCTTGTTCTCTGTTGAAGTGCCTTGCCCGTCATGGGTCAAGCCAAGGCTTTCTCAAACTAATAGGAGGATCTCCTTATGGCTCTATGTCTGATAGGAACTTCTTCTTCTCGTGGTTCAGGTGTATTCGCCGACACTACTGTTGTCGTGGAGAGTGCAGTCAAGATGGGAAGGTATATCGCCCTCATCTCTCCCTTAAACAGATCAAATAAAGGTCTACAAAACTGCCTAGGCTAGAATCCAGTTGCTCCCCAACCCTTGCCCCACAAAGGGTGATCATGGTGATGTGGGGCGCTGCCTCACAGTCCAGGTAACCCACATCTCTATTCAGTTGGAAGTACAGGGTACACGATCGGTCATCTGATCTTTAAAATCATTGGTCCCAAAATTCTTTGCGTTTGCTAATTCGGGGCTTCACCTTTAGTACGTCGTCATCCAATTATGACCCAGAATACAGGTGACATCCAAGTCCACCGTAGACAAGGGTGTTAGGAGATATATCATCACACTTATGCTAAACCATTAACGAACTCAGCTCTATTTATATGCCAATTATGTTACCATATTCAAATCTAAATATCTCAACCTAGAAACATCAAAATATTATGAAGATTCAACCATAGTTTATTATAACTTAAGATGCATTCTATGCATATTTGATGCAACACTCAAATTTATGAACATGTTTATCCAAAAGGGTATTCAAGAACATCAAAAGTTCTCTCTATCACATCCTACACACCTTAAAAGAAATTCCGTCCTCAGAATTAAGCCAGAATCCACTTTATCACATCCTATACATCTTAAAAGAACTTTCGTGCTCGAAAGTAAATCATACTCATACTTCTAGGGAAAACCTTATCTTGCCTTCATCCACATGTAGGCACTATTCTATGTGTAACATATCTTCAAGGTTACCTAGAACCATGTATCCAAAGCACTATTAGGAGGTTAAAGCATCAAGGATGAAACCTCACTCCATAGAAGGCTCAAACAAGGGTTTAGAAGCTCTGATTAGGTCATAACATATCTCATATGTTAGGGTTGCTTCCTTATCTTTAGCAATGCATTAGGATTCCCACATCATATTATCATGTTCTACAGGTGTTAATTAAAGTCAACCCATTATATAAAGGTCTCATCACAATTATTGAGTTGATCTGTAAGAACATGTTCCACCTTAACATATGCCTTTAAGGAGGGGGTTAATTATCATTAACTCACTTTATCCATCTAGATCATAACAAGGTGTCATAATTGTTATGTTGTGATAGATGCAAACTATATCTTTCATCTTTATTAAGCACTAAGATTAACACCTCATGTAACATGTCTTATTTCATTGCTCATAACAAATTACAACATTTACTAGTGATTTCATCACAAGATTAACCAACACTTTCACATTATCATCTTGATTCGTGTACATGGCTAACCATTTATGCATTGATATTTATTAACTCATCTTTAGGTTTCCATCATATCATGTCTATATATCACGTCTCGAGATTAGATCACGTCCTTACATATATTATATAATGTTTGTGTTAACAAACTTATACAAGTGGCTTGTTGAACATATATCAAAACTTTATCTAGTCCAAATGAGGTTCTTCTAACCCATACCACGAGGGTTGTGCCATGCTCAGTCTCTCTGAGGTAACTCAACTCTATGAGTATCTCATAAGCACATACTTTATCTTTCCTCTCTTAGTCTAGGGTTCTTAGATTACCTCATTGGCACTAGCCACGTAGCACAAACCAAAACATGATATAGCATACTCTTTATAAACATCTTACCCAAAGCTCTCTTATATACACCACTAGATTCCTATGTGGGAAACCACCAACCCGAGCACGAGGCTTCACAGAAACTAACATAACTACCTCCTCCAGGGTCTTGGGCTCTCTCCCTCACCCAGATGGCAGGCACTCATATTCATGTTCATATGCACATATAACGAGCCTCTCTCTATCTCTAGGGTTTGGTCCTCCCAAGGACATCTAGGGTTCAACAAAACTATAGGAATCATGCATAAGGCAACTCAACTCAATCACTCAGGAGTATTCTAGTTTAGGACAAATCATGTCACATATTTCTCATATTTCTCATATCATGGAGTCTAGGTTCTCTGACCTTCTCCCTGTGGGTCTCGCTCTCTCTTGAGCTAACCCCAAAACTGGTCCTAACACTAGAGGTCCTCCTTTGTAAAAGAGCTTGAGGCTCATGCTGACTCACAACCTAGTCTTAACTTAGCTTATCTTATCTCATAAAACCCTAGTTACGTCAATCATCAGAACTTATCTCAAAACCTCAAGGTTGAACTTTAATCCTTAAAGACAAACATAGATCATCGTGAAAATCTTATATCATCTCTATCAACTTACATCATATCATCAAAACTTATTTCATCTATTCCATCTATCATATATATCAAAAAGTCTCTAGACATCTAATCTAGAACTACTCTATCTTCTAGACTGATGTCATTCTCTTTTACTTAGGTTGCATGATCACCTCCTACTCGTACATGTGTGGGGACACATTTTGGTAATACATATACATGATAAAATGTTATATAGTTTTTCTCCGATAAAGCAAGCGTCAGAGAAAACTATCGAGGTTCGATCCGTTTGGAATCAAAACCAAATCCTGAAAACGAGTGTCCCACACATAGTAGAGAGTCTAGTGTCATGAAAACTAGTGGAAAGAGTGAGAACATGGTGTATACTAGTGTAGCTACTCTAGACAATGTGCGCAATATGTCTAGGGTTTCTCTTCCCTTGATGCACGTCATTTCCAAATAGTGCAACGTCCCATACCGTTACACTACAAGGAAAGAACGACATCTAAGGACTTGCTATTCAATAAGCACCAATCTAGACCTAGTTCTCGGACATCTAGGTGCTAACCTAGAGGTTAGGTCAGATCTAGTCTCTAAAAGATGACTAATCTAACCCTAAAGATTATTAAGTTCAAGGTTCTTTAGTTTTGAGTTGCATAATGAGCAAATGTCAGGCTTTGCTATTGTTCATGCTCTGATGCCACCTGTGACGTCCCCGAATTTTCTAAAACTTAATTTGATGTGTGACTCCCAAATTGAAACCCTCACCTCAGCGAGAATCCCAACGTAAACACCCCACACTAGGCTAAGAAGAAAAAAATCGAGGGAGTCAGAAGGAACAACAATCAGTAGCACATGTAAATGAACAATAATAAAACCATACACACATGTTCACCATTCAACATATAATTACAACATGAATTGTTACAACATTTGATATTACATATTGAACAACAAACTATACATATACATGTACTAACACTAAACAACAGGATCTTAAGACAACAGGTCCACCTATACATCAGCTCGCCACACAACTCTCAACTATCCTGGATCTTCAAGAGCATAACCACAACCTAAACAAAATATTACATGCGGTACACGTCAGCACAATATTTCATGAATATTGTACTGAGTACGCCTACGTGTCTTTTATATACCTCTCATCATACCTTGGCAATAAGATAAAACTAATATACTTGGCAGTAACAGAAGAATATAAGAAAAGCGTATACTTGCACAAAGATATTCATTAACAAAAGATAACACATATTTCAAGCTTATTTTCCATTATATCTCAAGGCCTTTATGATCACTACCAAAGAGTTGGATCATATGTACACTGTGACCACTACCAAATAGTTGGGTCCAAGCACACTACCAAAGAGTTGGTGCTTCCATATGTACAATGTGACCACTACCAAAGAGTTCGGTCACTTCCAAGCACACTGCCAAAGAGTTGGTGCTTTCATATAATGGAACATATATATTATGTTTGATGTGTTCATAGCAATACGTATGGAAATTCAAGCAACATATCATACAAGACAATCATTTCAATCAATACCATATGCCAAGTCTTTACTACCATATAACACACGCATAATGTATAATAAGTAGAGTAAGAGGTAATGGCTCACCTTGATCAAGACAAACCTAATCATCAAATTCCTCATGTCAACTATGACCTTGGTCAAACCCCTGGTTAAGACAAGATCACTTATTATCATCAGATTCCCATCATCATACATCTCATCTTAACCCTAATCGTGTTCATATTAGGGTTTGCTTATCTCATTATGATATTCTCATGATTACTTGTATTCTTGCCTTATATTTATCTTACTAATGTCATATTCCAGATTATAGTTCATCAACTGGATATACTCATGTGTCACATCATTATGTGAACATATTTAACATTATGTCACTTCCATTAACCATATTAGGGTTACACCACTTGTATTAAGGGTGCTCTTCATATAACATGAATTTCGTGTGTATAACTGATCTCAGATTTATATATTATCTTCCAGTTACTGATATGAGGGTTTTTTTTGTAAATTTCATCATTTATTGAGCATGTATGCATTTATTGCATTTTATTTAGGGTTATTAGCCCTAATTAGACATATTAATCAAATTATATGCTTTGGTGTATCAACATAACCATATCTGACACCATATGCATTTTAAACATGGTTATGGACTTACCGACATTTTTCCAAAATTTTCTATCATCATTTGATATTTATTACTTATGGACTAAGCATTCTACATCATACATAATATTATCGATATTTATGCATCCAAAGGTTGATATTATGCTTCCATATTGTTCTACATATTTTTTTGAGAATTTTGATATATTATACTTATTTTTCTGATGCTCGAGCTATTTACTGTGATTTATTCAAGAACTGAGCAATTTCTGATTATTTACCTCATATGGCCAATGGCACTCCACCACGTGTCCACCAAGGAGCGTGGGGTCTTTGCCTGAGCCAACTGGTTCGTGTTCCTAGACTCGGTCCATCTGGTTGAGTGGGAGTCTAGACCAGTCCGCTCCCCTTCTCTTTCTCTCCCTCACATGACGCAGACTCCGCGTGCGTCTGTTCTCGGCGCCGTACGATGCCTGCGGGAGCCCATGCTCCTCTACTCCAGATCCTCCACATGCCGACCTCTAGGGCTTGAGTCGCCGCCATCCAAAGCAAGGAAGTAGAGAGGTCAGGGTAACAGAGGAAAGGGAGGACGACATCTCCGCCCAACCATGCCACCGGCCGATGCCTCCGTCTGTGTTCTCTCGAGCGCCGCGCACTGCCCAAGCCGCCGTCATTGTGGGGTCTACTCCAGCAATGAGATCCGCCCTCAGCGCCTCCTCCTCGGTCCCTTCTAGGTCGACGTAGTTGTCTCCCAACTGCAGGTCCCCCGTGTTGCGCCTCTGACTAGCTGCACCTGGTCTCCTCCTCGGCACGGAAGGCATGCTGCTCGTTGGGCTACGAGGGGCAGTCTACAACGCCGCCTGGAGTGCATCTGATCTCAGTGTCGGCACCGCTTGGTACAGCTACTCTGGTGAGGACCAAGTAGCCACTTCCATCTCCTCCTCAGACTCCTCCCGCTCGGCCTGGGTGCTGACACACGACTTCTGCCGACTGAGCGCCTCTGCGATGCTCGTCTCCAACCAGCGATCAGCTATGAGATCATCCCCTCGCCACAGTCTTCTTCTTCTCATGGTTCAGGTGTATTCACCGACACTACTGCTGTTGTGGAGAGTGCAGTCAAGATGGGAAGGTATATCTCCCTCATCTCTCCCTTAAACAGATCAAACAAAGGTCTACAAAACTGCCTAGGGTAGAAGCCAGTTGCTCCCCAACCCTTGCCCCACGAAGGGCGATCGTGGTGATGTGGGGCGTTGCCTCACAGTCCAGGTAACCCACGTCTCTGTTCAGTTGGAAGTACAGGGTACACGATCGGTCATCTGATCTTTAAAATCATCGGTCCCAAAATTCTTTGTGTTTGCTAATTCGGGGCTTCACCTTCAGTACGTCGTCATCCAATTATGACCCAGAATACAGGTGACATCCAAGTCCACCGTAGACAAGGGTGTTAGGAGATATATCGTCACACTTATGGTAAACCATTAATGAACTCAGCTCTATTTATATCGATATGCCAATTATGTTACCATATTCAAATCTAAATATCTCAACCTGGAAACATCAAAATATTATGAAGATTCAACCATAGTTTATTATAACTTAAGATGCATTATATGCATATTTGATGCAACACTCAAATTTATGAACATGTTTATCCAAAAGGGTATTCAAGAACATCAAAAGTTCACTCTATCACATCCTACATACATTAAAAGAAATTTCGTCCTCGGAATTAAGCCAGAATCCACTTTATCACATCATATACATCTTAAAAGAACTTTCATCCTCGAAAGTAAATCATACTCATACTTCTAGGGAAAACCTTATATTGCCTTCATCCACATGTAGGCACTATTCTATGTGTAACATATCTGCAAGGTTACCTAGAACCATGTATCTAAAGCACTATTAGGAGGTTAAAGCATCAAGGGTGAAACCTCACTCCATAGAAGGCTCAAACAAGGGTTTAGAAGCTCTGATTAGGTCATAACATATCTCATATGTTAGGGTTGCTTCCTTATCTTTAGCCATGCATTAGGATTCCCACATCATATTATCATGTTCTACAGGTGTTAATTAAAGTCAACCCATTATATTAAGGTGTCATCACAATTATTGAGTTGATCTGTTAGAACATGTTCCACCTTAACATATGCCTTTAAGGAGGGGGTTAATTATCATTAACTCACTTTATCCATCTAGATCATAACAAGGTGCCATAATTGTTATGTTGTGATAGATGTCAAACTATATCTTTCATCATTATTAAGCACTAAGATTAACACCTCATGTAACATGTCTTATTTCATTGCTCATAACAAATTACAACATTTACTAGTGATTTCATCACTAGATTAACCAACACTTTCACATTAACATCTTGATTCGTGTACATGGCTAACCATTTATGCATTGATATTTATTAACTCATCTTTAGGTTTCCATCATATCATGTCTATATATCACGTCTCGAGATTAGATCACATCCTTACATATATTATATAATGGTTGTGTTAACAAACTTATACAAGTGCCTTGTTGAATATATATCAAAACTTTATCTAGTCCAAATGAGGTTCTTCTAACCCATACCACGAGGGTTGTGCCATTCTCAGTCTCTCTGAGCTAACTCAACTCTATGAGTATCTCATAAGCACATAGTTTATCTTTCCTCTCTTAGTCTAGGGTTCTTAGATTCCCTCATTGGCACTAGCTACGTAGCACAAACCAAAACATGATATAGCATACTCTTCATAAACATCTTACCCAAAGCTCTCTTATATACACCACTAGATTCCTATGTGGGAAATCACCAACCCGAGCACGAGGCTTCACAGAAACTAACATAACTACCTCCTCCAGGGTCTTGGCCTCTCTTCCTCACCCGGATGGCAGGCACTCATATTCATGTTCATATGCACATATAACGAGCCTCTCTCTATCTCTAGGGTTTGGTCCTCCCAAGGACATCTAGGGTTCAACAAAACTATAGGAATCATGCATAAGGAAACTCAACTCAATCACTCAGGAGTATTCTAGTTTATGACAAATCACATATTTCTCATATTTCTCATATCATGGAGTCTAGGTTATCTGACCTTCTCCCTGTGGGTCTCGCTCTCTCTTGAGCTAACCCCAAAACTGGTCCTAAGACTAGAGGTCCTCCTTTGTAAAAGAGCTTGAGGCTCATGCTGACTCACAACCTAGTCTTAACTTAGCTTATCTTATCTCATAAAACCCTAGTTACTTCCATCATCAGAACTTATCTCAAAACCTCAAGGTTGAACTTTAATCCTTAAATACAAACATAGATCATCGTGACCATATTATATCATCTCTATCAACTTACATTATATCATCAAAACTTATTTCATCTATTCCATCTATCATATATATCAAAAAGTCTCTAGACATCTAATCTAGAACTACTCTCTATTCTAGACTGATGTCATTCTCTTTCACTTAGGTTGCATGATCACCTCCTACTCGTACATGTGTGGGGACACATTTTGGTAATACATATACATGATAAAATGTTATATAGTTTTTCTCCGATAAAACAAGCGTCAGAGAAAACTATTGAGGTTCGATCCGTTTGGAATCAAAACCAAATCCTGAAAACGAGTGTCCCACACATAGTACAGAGTCCAGTATCATGAAAATAGTGAAAAGGGTGAGAACATGGTGTAGATTAGTGTAGCTACTCTAGACAACGTGCACAATATGTCTAGGGTTTCTCTTCCCTTGATGCACGTCATTTCCAAATAGTGCAACGTCCCATACCGTTACACTACAAAGAAAGAACGACATCTAAGGACTTGCTATTAAACATGCACCAGTCTAGACCTAGTTCTCAGACATCTAGGTGCTAAACTAGAGGTTAGGTCAGATCTAGTATCTACAAGATGACTAATCTAACCCTAAAGATTATTAAGTTCAAGGTTCTTTAGTTTTGAGTTGCATAATGAGCAAATGTCAGGCTCTGCTATTGTTCATGCTCTGATACCACCTGTGACATCCCCGGATTTTCTAAAACTTAATCTGATGTGTGACGTCCAAATTGAAACCCTCACCTCACGAGAATCCCAATTTAAACACCCCACACTAGGCTAAGAAGAAGAAAATCGAGGGAGTCAGAAGGAACAATAATCAATAGCACATGTACATGAACAATAATAAAACCATACACACATGTTCACCATTCAACATATAATTACAACATGAATTGTTACAACATTTGATATTACATATTGAACAACAAACTATACATATACATGTACTACCACTGAACAACATGATCTTAAGACAACAGGTCCACCTGTACATCAGCTCGCCACAAAATTCTCAACTATCCTGGATCTTCAAGAGCATAACCACAACCTAAACAAAAGATTACATGCGGTACACATCAGCACAATATTTCATGAATATTGTACTGAGTATGCCTACGTGTCTTTTATATACCTCTCATCATATCTTGGCAATAAGATAAAACTAATATACTTGGCAGTAACAGAAGAATATAAGAAAAGTGTATACTTGCACAAAGATATTCATTAACAAAAGAGAACACATATTTCAAGATTATTTTCCATTATATCTCAAGGCCTTTATGATCACTACCAAAGAGTTGGATCATATGTACACTGTGACCACTACCAATGAGTTGGGTCCAAGCACACTACCAAAGAGTTGGTGCTTCCATATGTACAATGTGACCACTACCAAAGAGTTTGGTCACTTCCAAGCACACTGCCAAAGAGTTGGTTCTTTCATATAATGGAATAGATATATTATGTTTGATGTGTTCATAGCAATACGTATGGAAATTCAAGCAACATATCATACAAGACAATCATTTCAATCAATACCATATGCCAAGTCTTTACTACCATATAACACAAGCATAATGTATAATAAGCCAAGTAAGAGGTAATGGCGTACCTTGATCAAGACAAACCTAATCATCATATTCCTCATGTCAACTATGACCTTGGTCAAACCCCTGGTTAAGACAAGATCACATATTATCATCAGATTCCCATCATCATACATCTCATATTAACCCTAATCGTGTTCATTTTAGGGTTTTCTTATCTCATTATGATATTCTCATGATTACTTATATTCTTGCCTTATATTTATCTTACTGATGTCATATTCCAGATTATAGTTCATCAATTGGATATACTCATGTGTCACATTTTTATGTGAACATATTTAACATTATGTCACTTCCATTAACCATATTAGGGTTACATCACTTGTATTAAGGGTGCTCTTCATATAACATGAGTTTCGTGTGTATAACTGATCTCAGATTTATATATTATCTTCTAGTTACTGATATGAGGGTTTTCTGTAAATTTCAGCATTTATTGAGCATGTATGCATTTATTGCATTTTATTTAGGGTTATTATACCTAATTAGACATATTAATCAAATTATATGCTTTGGTGTATCAACATAACCATATCTGACACCATATGCATTTTAAACATGGTTATGGACTTACCGACATTTTTCCAAAATTTTCTATCATCATTTGATATTTATTACTTATGGACTAAGCATTCTACATCTTACATGATATTATAGATATTTATGCATCCAAAGGTTGATATTATGCTTCCATATTGTTCTACATATTTTTCTGATAATTTTGATATATTATACTTATTTTTCTGATGCTCGAGCTATTTACTGTGATTTATTCAAGAACTGACCAATTTCTGATTATTTACCTCATATGGCCAATGGCACTCCACCACGTGTCCACCAAGGAGCGTGGGGTCTTTGCCTGAGCCAGCTAGTTCGTGTGCCTAGACCCGGTCCATCTAGTTGAGTGGGAGTCCAGACTGGTCCGCTCCCCTTCTCTTTCTCTCCCTCACACGACGCAGATTCCGCATGCGTCTGTTCTCGGTGCCGCACGACGCCTGTGGGAGCCCATGCTCCTCTACTCCAGAGCCTCCACCTGCCGACCTACAGGGCTTGAGCCGCCGCCGTCCAAAGCAAGGAAGCAGTGAGGTCAGGGTAACAGAGGAAAGGGAGGATGACATCTCCGCTCAACATGCGCCACCGGCCGATGCCTGCGTCTGCGTTCTCTTGAGCGTCGCGCACTGCCCAAGTCGCCATCATTGCGGGGTCTGCTCCAGCAATGAGATCTGCCCTCAGTGCCTCCTCCTCGGTCCCTTCCAGGTCGATGTAGCTATCGCCCAACTGCAGGTCCCCAGTGTTGCACCTCTGACTAGCTGCGCCTGGTCTCCTCCTCGGCACGGAAGGCATGCTACTCGTTGGGCTATGAGGGGCAGTCTACAACACCGCCTGGAGTGCATCTGATCTCAGTGTCGGCGCCGCTTGGTACAGCTACTCTGGTGAGGACCCCGTCACCGCTTCCATATCCTCCTCAGACTCCTCCCGCTCGGCCTGGGTGCTGACACATGACTTCTGCCGACTGAGCGCCTCTGCGATGTTGGTCTCCAACCAGCGATCAACTATGAGATCATCCCCTTGCCACAGTCTTCTTCTTCTCATGGTTCAGGTGTATTCACTGACACTACTGTTGTCATGGAGAGTGCAGTCAAGATGGGAAGGTATATCTCCCTCATCTCTCCCTTAAACAGATCAAACAAAGGTCTACGAAACTGCCTAGGCTAGAAGCCAGTTGCTCCCCAACCCTTGCCCCACGAAGGGCGATCGTGTTGATGTGGGGCGTTGCCTCATAGTCCAGGTAACCCACGTCTCTATTCAGTTGGAAGTATAGGGTACACGATCGGTCATCTGATCTTTAAAATCATCGGTCCCAAAATTCTTTGCGTTTGCTAATTCGGGGCTTCACCTTCAGTACGTCATCATCCAATTATGACCCAGAATACAGGTGACATCCAAGTCCACCGTAGACAAGGGTGTTAGGAGATATATCGTCACACATATGCTAAACCATTAACAAACTCAGCTCTATTTATATCGATATGCCAATTATGTTACCATATTCAAATCTAAATATCTCAACCTAGAAACATCAAAATATTATGAAGATTCAACCATAGTTTATTATAACTTAAGATGCATTCTATGCATATTTGATGCAACACTCAAATTTTTGAACATGTTTATCCAAAAGGGTATTCAAGAACATCAAAAGTTCACTCTATCACATCCTACACACCTTAAAAGAAATTCCTTCCTAGAAATTAAGCCAGAATCCACTTCATCACAGTCTTGTACCCTAATTGAGGTGTTATCCTCTTTAAGATGTGACTGGGATTTGGAACTTGTGAGGTATGATTATGTGTATGGACTCATGTATGTTCATGAAATAGTACCATGCAGTTTTGTGATCAAAGTTAATACTCATACATTTTATATTTTCTAAAGTTGCAACGTACACCTTGTTTTTGTAGAACTCTTCTAGGGTTTTTTTGTAACTTGATTAATGCAGTAAAAAGATACCCAATTGGCATTAACTAATCAAGTGAAACCCTAATCAGTTAATTGCCATGTCCCGTAGTCCATTCCACTGTTAGGATTCCCTGGATGGTGAAATGAGTTCTCCTTTAGTGGAAGCTCAAAGTTGTATATTATTGAGTATATACATGTTAACAAGGATGGATGTGGTCATACATTGGCATGAGAACGGTCGATACCGTATCTCAGATGATGTTTAGAATATATGATGTTATTGAGGACACTGAGGTTGTACCTCGAATGTGTGGGCTTGGATACCCTAGTTTTGCTAGTATTGTGACCTTTTAAGAGTGTACTAGGTTGCTCACTGGTTTCGTGACCTATATACCAAGGGAGAACTAAGTTTTTTTGTAGGTTGACTTTATGTTTCACTATGGCAGAATCATACAGACTGAGGGCGGATGAGATCTTAGGATTTTGACTCTCCTATAGATCTTGTATGGTACTGATTTTGACATAGCAGTGGTCATATGGAGTTGAGTGGTATGACTCAACTCCTCAGGGGTTAATAAAGGACATAATACAACTTTGTAGTATTATCTACTTAGAGTTAAACATTCTTCACATTGTATGTTAACCCTTTTCATGTTTCATATATTATTTAGTTGTTACATAATGTGGTAAGAGAAATTAATTGTTAGTAGGTGATAGTCTTACATGTTCCTTCATACACATGCTACTCTTATATGTTGATATACCTATCTGATTAGCTTTCTTAACTTGCTTAACCTACTTGAATAGGTTATTATATTTAAACTACTTAATATACTTAACTTTTTTAATAACATATCTATTGTAATCAGTAATCATTGGTTGCGAGTTATATCTCTCACTGGGATATGTGACTCACCTTCTTGGTCACCACATCTTTTTATGTGCTCTTCAGAGGCATGGTCAGGATCATGGTGCTGAAGAAGATCATCTCAGAGAGCAGTAAAATAGAAGGTTGGATAATTTTTGTAGAGTCCTAGAGTCGTCGTTGTACTCTCAGGTCTGGGTAGGAGATGTTTTGTAGATGATTTTTATATCAACACATGGTTTTTGGCAGTGTGCCTATGTTTTGTTATGGCATGTATATGATGGACATATCTTTTGTATATAGATTGTTGCTGATGCCACTAGGCATATATGTAAAAATCTAATATGGTATGTGTCAATATGTAAGTAAATGGACTTTTATGTAATGTATTCCAAACATAGTGATAGTTATGCTTAAATTGGTTTTAATTTACCTTTTTTTCGGTGTATGGTTAGTTAGTAATTAATCGTTTGTTTTGTTTTGAGTAATCTCATTTGGTGTGGCGGGGTGTCACACTGATAGGTTGGTATCAGAGCTCTAGGTTTGCTGAGTCTATAGGGACATATGACTTAGGTTTGTGTATGTTCTTATGTAATCTAACATATATGATCATAGCTTGCGATTGTGTAGATATGTCTAGAGAACATGAAGATCATGCTGAGAGTAGACATGTTATGCCAGGAGGTGGCACTAGGAGAAAGGAAAATGATGGGAGAGTGGTCGTGATAGGGCCAGAGCAACCCACGATGCCTCAGTTTGACCTGGAAGCTATGACCAATCCAGCGTTCCAATCCATTCTTAGACAACTTATGGCCACAATTACGCATATGGCAGATAAAGCGCCCATACCTCAAGCTAGGGAAGTCATCCCTAATGCGGAATCCCATGGTTTTGGGAAGACATTTGAGTGGTTGAAATTTGTTGGAGCCAATGAGTATGCGGGTCCAGTAGACCTGAATGATGTGGATATGTAGTTGATGAAGCTTGACAAGCCGTGTAAGATCCTCAATATCCCAGAAGAGGACAAGGTGAATCATGTTGTGTATCTATTAAAAAGTAGTGTTGGCCATCGGTGGGCCATAGATGAGGAGAAGAGACATGGAGTTGTGATCAGTTGGGAAGAGTTTCAGGAGGAGTTTCTGAGCCAATACTTTCTAGATACATATCTGGATGAGAAGATAGCTCAGTTTGAGAAGATACAATAGGGATTGACGTCGATCAATGAATATGGGGCCAAGTTTATGTAGCTTTTAAGGTTCTATCCTCATATGGCGGCAACAGAGAAGGAGAGGATCTAAAGGTTTAAGAAGGGTTTGAGCTCAGAGTTGTCTACAACAACTAGTGCTTTAGAGAACATGGAGAGGTCATCTACCTTTGTGGAGTCGGTGAGGCAGATTGAGAGGTCTACTATCGAAAAATGTGAAGTCAACACTAAGAAGAGGTTGGCTTAGTTTCAAGGACAACCTTCAGGTGGTTTTAAGAAGCCAAGGTTTTCTTCACATCAGTCTTAGCAGAGGTCAGCTTTTTCTGGGCCGAGATCATGAGTGTTGATATAGTGGTCCTCGAGTAAGGGAAGAGGCCATAGTTTTCCACCATTAGGAGCACTTAGCATGACGTCTATGTCAATGAAAGTGTCGTCTAGGAAGCAATATGACCCAAGGACTTGTCACAAGTGTCAGCAAGTAGAGCATATTAGGTCTGCTTGCCCTATGAAGGATGAGGAAGTGACACAACACTAGATACTAAGTCAACAAGGTTTGCAATAGCAACAATAAATCAGTGGTGGAGGTAGAGGACACGGTTAGGCATCACATGTAGTATCTTCTAGGCCAGCTAGAAGGTCTTGTGGATGACAACAGGTGACGGCTAGATCCTATGTTATGAGTCAGCCACATGGAGTACTCAATCTAGGGGTCATGATGGGTCAGATGGAACTTTTTCATTCTGACTTATCTTCTTCTTATTTTGTATCTTTTTTGGCTGACTCTGGTGCAACACATTCTTTTATCACCAGAGAGGTGATAAGTAGTTGTAATCTCCTATTTTTAGCAGACCTTATGGCATTTTTCTAGAAACCCCTCTTGTTGGTTCCGTCGAGTCGTGGGATGTGTGTGCATCTTGCATTCTTTATTTTTTGAGAAGCATCATTCAAGTGGATCTTATGCCACTTGGTATGCGTGGATTGGATGTGATCCTTGGGATGGATACCTTGGAGAAGTACAAGGTTGTTTTGGACTATGGATCCAAGGTGGTGACATTTTGTGATGGAGATGTTTCATGGATCTTCCAAGGAGACATGAATATTCTTCCTATGTGTTTGATGTCAGCAATGATAGCAAAGAGGTTGATCAGATAGGGGTGTCAGTCTTTCTTGGCTAATGTTGTGGATGGAAAGAGGAGGATTCCTAGTATCTAGGAGGTGCCCATAGTACGGGAGTTTGAGGATGTTTTTCCCTAGGAGTTTCATGATGTTACCCCTCTTAGAGAGATGTATTTTGATATCAATCTTGTTCCGGGAACGCTACCACAACACAGTCACCCCTATAGGATGGAACCAACAGAGATGAGAGTTGAAGCAATAGTTGTAGTAATTGTTGGAGAAGCATTTTATCAGATCAAGCACTTCCCCTTGGGGTGCTCCCGTGTTGTTTATGAAGAATAAGGATGGATCTATGAGGTTATGTATAGAATACTGGCAGCCGAACAATGTCACGATAAAGAACAAGTACCCGTTGTCGAGGATTGATAATTTGTTTGATCAGTTGAGAGGTGTCACAATGTTATCGAACATAGATCTGAGGTCAGGATATCACCAGCTAAGGATCAAGGTGATGACATACCCAAGTTAGCTTTTAGGACTAGGTATGGTCACTATTAGTTCGTGGTTATGCAGTTTGGGTTGACCAACGTGTCATCAACTTTAATGGACTTGATGAATAGGGTGTTTAGATCGTATCTAGATTAGTTTGAGGTAGTTCTCATAGATGGTATCTTGATGGACTCTAGATATAGACAATATCATGAGTTGCACATTTGTTAGGCTTTGACGTTGATGAAACAACACAAGTTGTATGCCAAGTTCAACAAGTGCGAGTTTAGGTTGATAGAGATATCTTTTCTGGGTCACTGCATATCTGCTAAATGTGTTTGCGTAGACCCTAAGAAGGTATAGTTTGTGATGGAATGGGAACATCCCAAGACACTAATGGAGGTCTGGAGTTTCCTAGGCTTGGCAGGATACTACTATAGATTCAGAAAATAATTTAGTGTTGTAGCGTTACCCCTAACCATGTTGATAAGGAAAGGTGTTGCTTTTGTTTGGGATGACAAATGTCAGTGGTCTTTTCAATTTTTGAAGGAGAATTAGACTAGTTCTCCAGTGTTAGTGCTTCCATATCAAGAAAAAGGTTATATCATTTTTCATGATGCTTCGATGTAAAATTTGGGATGAGTGTTGATGGAATACAAAAACATGATTTGTTTAGCCTCACAATAGCTTAAGAAACATGAGGAGAACTACTGACACATGATATGGAGGTTGTAGTGATAGTCAATGCCTTGAATATTTGGAGGCACTTCCTGTATGGAGAGAAGTGTCAGATCTTCACAAACTACAAGAACCTTTAGTATATCATCTCAAAGCAAGAGCTAAACATGAGGCAGAGGATATGGATGAATTTGATCAAGGACTATGATTGCATGATAAATTACCATCCAGGGAAGGCAAATGTTGTAGATGATGTGTTGACCAAGAAGTCATCTTCGTCATCATCTATAAATAAGGCATAACTACATGCCTTGGTGTGTCACAAGTGGAACATGTTTGTGTCACTTCGATAGATGAATGTATAGTTGGATGTTTCTTTGTTGGCAGGCTTACTAGCATAGTTTTAGATGAAACCTACGTCGATACTGTAGATCATAGATGTGCAACAGAATGATACTATGATACAGAATATTAGGGAAATGTTTGACAATAAGAAGTATGATGGTTTCCATGAGATAGAGAATGAGACAATTTTTTTACATAATAGGACAATGGTTCCAAATGATGAGGGCTTGAGGAAGATGGTTCATGAGAAGGCTCATTCCTAGATGTACGCGATGCATATCGAAAGTACCAATATGTACCACAATCTGAAGGATCTGTATTGGTAGCCTAGTCTAAAGCGTGTTGTGGTAGAGTTCATTGCTAACTGTCCAGATTGTCAATAAGTCAAGGAAGAGCATTAGAAGCCTGTAGGGATATTACAACCCTTCCTAATAACATAGTGGAAATGGGATCATATATACATGGATTTTGTGGTTGGACTACCTAGGAAATCCAAAGGTCATGATTCCATTTGCGTGATAGTTGATAGGTTGACCAAGTCATGTCACTTCTTTCTAGTTAAGACAACATACATATTAGAGAAGTTGGCTTAGATATATGTTGATGAGATAATTCATCTGCATGGTATTCCAATTACCATAGTGTCTGACAATGTTCCATAGTTCACGAGTCATTTCTGGGAACGTCTGCATTTAGTTATGGGGCCAATTGAGGTCTAGTACATCTTTTCATCAACAGACAGATGGTCAGTCTCAAAGGACCATACCAATTTTGGAGGATCTGTGGAGAGCTTGTATCTTGTATTTTCTTGGTAATTAGGATGTGCACCTAATTTTGATAGAATTTATCTACAATAATAGATGTCATAGGAGTATATACATGGCACCGTATGAATCCCTGTATGGGAGACATTTTCGGCCACTACTTTGTTGGTATGGGATAAGTAAATGTCATCTTTTGGGTCCTGAGCTAGTGCAACACACTATAAAGAAGATTAAGGTGATACAACAGCAGTTAAAGGATGCCCAGGGTAGACGTAAGTCTTATGCTGATAACCATCATAAGCCTCTTGCGTTCCAAGTTGGATACATGTTGTATCTCAAGATTTCCTGTTGTAAGGGTGTGCTGAGGTTTAGTAAGAAGGGTAAGTTGTCTCCTAGGTTTATGGGACCTTACCCTATTTTGGAACGTGTTGGGAAGGTCAGATACAAGCTGGATTTACAACCCAAGTTGCACATGTTGCATGATTTCTTCCATGTCTCCATGTTTAGGAAGTGTCACCTTGAATAGAGCTGGCCTTACAGCCAATGGAGGTTGAGTTGGAGGACGATGTGTCATATGCAGAGGGTCTTGTGCTGATCCTGGATAGGAGGTGAATAAGTTGATGAAGAAGGATATAGTTTTAGTGGCAACACTGTGGTGTGTAGGAGGCCATATGGGAGTTAGAGGATGAGATGTGTAAGAAGTACACGTCTTTGTTTTTGTAAGATTTTAGGGGCGAACATTTGATGTTTATGGTTGTATGACCGTTGACCTTGCTTTTGGTAAAACCTACTTTCTTAGCATAATTAGGTTCTTAAAATATTAATCTAACCTTCTGATGTGATTTGATATCATGTGACACGGTTAAGTTTCAAGTTTGGTCCAGTTTGGACATTGTTTGTGCTAGTTTTACATATATGTGCTTGTTTTGGACCTAGTTGCAATTTACCCATCTTTAGGTTTTTTCTTGCAATTTTTCACATGATTGTTGTGCCTCACATTTTTTCACATCACGTTGGATATGGTTATGCTTTGAGGTGCCTTGTCACACCTTGGTTTGAGTGGTGACTGTTGGTAAGGTATGCCCAGAGAGCCAATCATATGATGGTTGACATGGAATATACCATAAAGGATTTGTTTAATACTCAAAAAGGAAAGATTCCAATTTATTATATTTCATCCAGTTTTGAGATAATGAGGAAACATTATGAATGTGTAAAGAATGAAAATAGTCAATGACGTATGTCTTCAAGTATGTGACTTGGAGAATGAGATCTTAAGAATGCTAAGAGTGTGTACATTCTTATTATGTCCCAAGTTAGTTGTTACTGTGGAAGGTAGATAGACACAAATAACAAAAAAGAATGGAGTGTGGGTTGGTTTATGACTGAATCTCATTAGTCATAATATGAAAATATCTAACCATCCACACAAATACATGTTAGGGAAAAATGTATCAGACAGACCCACCTTGAGAGTGACACATGGAAACCATCTTTGGTAGTCATAGTCATCTCTCATAGGGAAGGTGGTGATTGTGGTTCTTAGATCTAAAATCACTACACTCGTCACATGTCATTGGGTATACTTTTACATCATCAAACGTAATCCTAGAATATAAGTTATCATAAAGGTGATGATTGCGTAGCTTTGACACATGGGGATAGACTTTGAGTGATAGAGATGGGATTTGTCCCTCCTACCTGAGTTTTATATACTAGCCAGTTGATAAGCGAGACTGCGAAACACATGTGCATAAAGATGTGAATCAATATATGTTATTGAGGTCATACTATCTCAGAAAATCTGCTCTTGTTTCAAGAAACATGAGATGAATGTTGAGAGGATGACGAGTCCATGCCTCGAGTCCACTCCAGACATTAGAGACAAAGGAATTATACAATCACTGCAACACCTTACATAGATTGTAGGTTAAAGTTGTTCTCCAACTTTCCATTCACTTGGATAGAACTGATGTGCAACTAGGCATTGCTCTCTACTTGTGATGACATAAGTTAGTAATGAACATTCACTACAAATGTGATATGGGACATATAGGGTCACACACAAAGGAACTCATCTAGAAGAGGAGTTTAATCTTGAACAATGATTGAATTGATTACTGAAGTGTTTCGGTACTCAATTCACACAATAGATCAGCTGATTGCACCCCATCCGATTGTCTCATAGGGTGATATGGTTATTTGGTTCACCATACGATCGACTCAAATATTGATACGGTCGTTTCAGTTGTCAACCTGATCATAAATTGAATTGGCTAAGTTATGCCCAAACCAAGTTGTGAACTGACTGGTTCAATATGTTGAACCAAATGGTTTGACTCGGCTCACCAAAAGGCCGTCTAGGTGAATGAGACAACTACCTTGTGTGTGCAAGATCGATTAGTTTGTGGGAAAGTTTTATTGAAACAAGGAATTAGTATTGAAGTCATGTCATGCATTAATTGGATTTGAATTGCCAAAATTCATATGCGATTGGGAAATTGCCAGATGACCATTTTAGGGAAAAATGACCGTCTCTCCATCCATACGACCATCTGGGCTTCTAGATGACCATTTCAGGTATCACAAGTTGTGAAAATTTATGATCTTCCAGTCCCTTTCACTCCCACATAGATCCTGAACTGACTGGGAACCTTGCCCTAACTCCTCCTATAAATAGAGGGGTATTGGGGCTTCCTAGAGCATAACACAGACAATTGAGAATCAGTTTCTCTGACAAGTGTTGTCCTCCCTGGTTATGGTCACCAATAGAGACCAAGCACGTCCTACCAGACTAGGGAGGGATAGCGATGGGAGAGAATAATTGAGGATCATTGTTGTGGGAGAGCAAGTTGGTGACTAATATGCCAACAGGAGGAACAACTCCATCCTGTCTGTTCTAGTAGGATGACATGAGTTCTAGTTGGTCTGTGTGGACTACTCTATAGGCAGGAGTCCTTTGGCTACTGCTAGGAGACAAACTATAGACTGCAGTCTATGGCGAGACCATAAGAACCGCTACAGAAGTTGATCTAGTCCGCAATCCATGGCAAGACCACAGAAGTCACCACAAAAGCTGTAGAATTTTTGTCCGTGGTGAAGACTAGGAGCTGCATAGACACTATCCAAGAGAAACTAGAAGATAGTTGCAATGGAAATGAGTTGTAGTCACTGGACTTGCTCTAGGACTAGGTATAAATTCGTTAAACCATCTTTCCTATTTCATAGTAGTTGACTTGATCTTGTTGTTATGGGGAATACATATGGATGAATTTTTTTTCCAATGCCTTACTATGTTCTGATATTTCCCAATAGTGGTATCAGAGCCAGATCAATTTACTATGTTTTAGGATAATCGATATGATCATATTTATATTTTTATCATTTATTTATTGCATGCGATGTGAATATTTAACCTATCACATATGCGTATCCGATCAAAGACCACATAACCCCAAACTAATATATATATACATATATATATATATATATGATATGGTATATATGCAATTTACATGTGTCTCCTTAAAAGAGGTTTTAATGGTGGATGCATGTCATGGTTATGGCCTAAACCAAATATCTGTGTATGGTTGGATGGTTTGGTTTTATTACTATTTATCTCGATCTGCGTACTAAACATCTATCTCCTTATTCTCAATGTAAGGTTAATTATTTCCTACCTTTTCTCCCCGCGAATGTAACTTGAGATTTCTATTTACAATGTAATAAAGTAGCAATAGGATAGTTTCTTTTCTCACAAAGATGAGGAAGATGATCATAGTCAGACAAAATGACTAGTTCGTGAGACGAGTCAACTATCCGGAGGACCAAGGAGGACAGAACGAAGAAGCCCCACCCAGTGGACCCAACTGACCATCTAGAAGGTGTCCAAACAACGATCAGACAGGAGGCCACTCGACCATCCCAGAAGGCCTAACCGACCGTCTAGAAGGTGTCCAGACATTAGTTGGATAGGAGGACCAACCGATTGACCAAGAGGTGAGACAGTCGATTCAAGGGTTTAACTGAAATACCGAGATTGGAAATTACAAATCTACGCCATTAACAGGTTCATACATGTGATGTGATGATTGACCTAGGTGGTAGTAAATCCTTGTGGCTCCAAATAATTACATTAGACATGGCCATAACCATCACCTTTTGTTTTATATTGCATGTTTACATTGTTGGATATAGCATTGATATTATAATTACTATATATGTGGTGATTGGATACATTATATGTATATATATGATTATATATATATATATATATAAATCCATCAATCAAAATATATTAAGTCTAATATGCTCTTCATTAGCAACACACATGAAAATCTTGTTCGACTAAGAACAGGTTACACCCTCCCGTGGTGCTTCGTCTACCTCATGGAAGTGTGATGATATTAATGTAGGTTCCTCCTTCATGGGGTGCATAATTATTGTGTTATCTATTGGGTCTGGCTTAACTGGTTATTCTTAGAGTGTCTAAGCCCAGAAGCATACATATTTTTATGGTAAGGAGTGGCATGTATAGTCTATAAAGAAGTACATATGATGTAATTGGCAAGTTACCTACCTTAATGGTTGATTATTTATTACAGATTTGGTCGGGTGATAATTGAATATTTTTGGATCTTGCTCATTAGAAAATTGTTCACTATAATTTTCTAAATTGATACTTGAGGTTTATTAATTTGAACAAAATAATGAGGATGATAATTAATCAAAGACCTAATAAATATTGCCAAAATCTTAATCAAATCAAATCAAAATAAGTTTTGACAAAATTGCAAGTTATTTTGTAGAATCAAATGGAAACAAACAACAATCACTTTTATCTATGATCGGTCCATCAGAAGGACAAGCTAAATTGGAACAACTTCCATGACTGGTATAGGATGCTAAGAATCATTCTCACACAGGAGAGCAAGCTCTATGTCATGGAGACGGCAGAAATAGATGAACCCCTTCCAACTACACTTAGGGCTAATAGGGATGTTTACAAGAAGCATAATGAAGATGACGTGGATGTCAAGTGTCTGATGCTATGATCCATGAACTATGAGTTGTAGAGGAATCATGAGAACATGTATGTGATTGTGATGTTCAGACATATCAAGAACATGTTCCAAGATTAGACAAGACAAGACATATACGATGTCTCCAAAGTGCTATTCAAATGCAACATGGAAGAAGGATATCTAGTAGGTCCTCATGTACTCAAGCTCATTGGGTAAGTAGAGAACCTAGCTAGACTGGGATTCCCCTTGGATCAAGAGTTGGCCACTGATGTGATTTTGCATCTCTTCTACAATCATATAGTCAATTTGTCATGAACTACAACATGAAAGACTTTTACAAATCATTGACAGAGTTGTTGGGCATGTTGAGAATAATTGAGGGATAGATGAAGAAAGATAAGGCCAAGCATGTGATGGTGATGAACAATACAAAGGGGGATTCTAATGGAAAAGGCATAACTAAGAAGAACTATAAAGTTGGCCAGAAGCCCAAATGATTAGATCTCAAAGCAAATGTAGGAGTGAAGAAAAGAGGCAAATGTCACCATTATCACAAGCCTGGACATTGGAAAAGAAATTGCCTATAGTGCTTAGAGGAACTAAAGAAGAATAAGGAAGGTGTTGAGGCCTCCACTTCAGGTATAAATGTTATAAGATACATTTAATTACTTCTTCTTGGTAAGTGATACCAAGCAGAATCTGACATACTTTATGTGCATGATCTGACAAGAAGTAAAGGCCCTCATTGTAGGAAAAAGATGGACAAGGTGGAGCACATGTTGTGTAAGCTTTAGTTTACATTTCAATTTATCTTAGCCCAATGGGCATGTAAGAGAGTTAGTTGAACTGCTATTTCATTATGCCAATAAAATAGAAACATTTACTTTAAGAATCTTGTATGACAAGATTTGTAACATCCCTAACCTGGGTTATGACATAACCTAGAAGTTTTTCTTAAGTAAGTTATTCATAAACTTGTTTTGATCTTTTTAAAAGTAATTAAGACTCTCCTTGAATTTAATTTTCAAGTTTGAGTTTATTTGCAAACTGTTTGTGCATTGTATGATAGTTTGGGTGTAAATTGCAATGTACCCAAGATGAGGGGTTATATTGCAATATTTTACATTTTGAACATGATTCAAGTACTTTAGCATCCTAAGAGAGAGAATAATGCTAATGGGTGGCTTGAGGAAATCCTAAGTTCCATGTTAGAACTTGTCTGTATAATGCATGTGCCTTGTGTACCAATTTTGGTGCAAGATGCAATTGAACCAAAATGTAGGGTTGATATGAAAATTACCACCTCTAGAATGTCCCTACTCTCTTAGCATCATATAGAGGAGAGAGAAAGAAGGAGGCACCATGTTTTAATCATATTTGGGTGGTAGCACTCTTGGTGATGAAAAGACCAAGAAGAGTTGTGTATTTGAAACCCTAATAGAATTGTATTGGGTTGTATCGAGTTGTAGAGCTTACATGGGAGTGACTATCAAACAAGGAGCCATAAATAAGGTCCCATATCATTTTGTCAACTCTTTTCCTTTTCCATGATGGGTTAAGAACCTCAAGAAGGTTATGGATATTGGTTTACAACTTTCCTTAGAAAAAGTGTATCAGTTTGTGAATAAAGTGATGTGGAGTTGAAATATCTTGCTCAACAAGATAATTAATGGCCGAAATCTTATCCCTAGATTATCCTCAAGAGTTTTGCATGTCAAGATAAATATTTTTGCATGGAAACATGTCAACCATGCTTGGGCACGTGGCACCTAGTAGTATAAGGTGATGGCACCTCTTATACACTCTCTCCCATGAGCCTCAATTATATATACCACTCCTTTTACCAACTAGTGAATTTTTTGAACCTTATCACTCCATTTACCTTAGATATCGTGCATATTAGTAAGGATCAAGGAGGATCTCAATCCATTAAGCTTATGGTGAAGCCATGGTCATCTTCAACCTTGGTTGAAGCATGAATCTCGGGTTGTGATTCTTTCTTTCTTTTCTTCTTCACCAAGTTCTTATCTATGGTGATTATTTGCATATAGAGGAGTTGTGAAAAAGTCTTGGATCTTTGATAAGTTCATCTTCAACCTTGGGAATGTGAAGCTTTGGAGGTTGGAGCTTTGAATTTTCTCTTGAGGTGGGTTATATAACTTGAACCCAATCATGTTATTATTCATCTTCAATCTTGCTATACTTGATGATCTACTTTCAATTTTGAGTTTTCTTGAATAATTGATGAATGCATGAGTTGTAACAGTTGTATAGAATTGTTGTCCATGAACTACAACAGTAAGGAACGAATATCTAGAGCTTGATGATGATGACATCATCATGGCACAAACTGATATCAGTTTGAAGCACCTCCAACCTGATATGGTGATGAAGCCCAATATGGTGAGATGATACCTGATATACCTTGGAACCCCACACCCCTATCAATTTGTATACTTGGTTTGGTTGAGAGTAACAGGTTGTCTAGGCTGTCACTTAACATATGGTGAAGGGTAGGCCAATACCATGAAGGTTTGAAGAGGTATGAGCTTAAGGGTCTAACCGGATATGCAAACCCTAATTTTGAGAAACCTAATATGAGTGACACACACATACACCTCTTGTGTGATATGGAAGAACACATACACCTCTTGGGCGATATAAAAGTACACATACACCTCTTGGACGATATGGAAGCACACATACACCTCTTGGGCGATATGGTAAGCACACACACCTCTTACCCGGTATGGTAAGCATACACACACCTCTTGCCTGATATGGAAGCAAGCACACACCTCATGCCTGATATGGTGGAAGCACCTCAATCCAATATACTTGATTGAGTAACAAATAAAGTATGTTATGTCATATGATACATTATTATGTATAGAGTTCAATGCATTATGATAATATAGGTCAATGTACCTTGAGAAAAGGATTGATTCAACTTAATAAAGTATGATGTAATCATTATCCTGGTGAGGATGAGAGAGAAACTCATACTTTGTGTGATAATCATTCAATGGGAATATAATGATACCCCTGTATGTGTAGAACTATGCATTATGGTTTTTATTCTTGACAATACAAATTAGGGTTTTGATTCTTTCCAATATGAACTTGAAACCCTAATCGGCTAAAGAGGGAAACCCTTACCCTAATTGGTGAAAAGGGAAACCCTAACCCTAATAATGGGAAGGTTGTATTTCTCTTGTATTGCATGGTGATGATATGTACATGATATTTCTTTTATCATGAAATATTAACCATGCAAGTATCATGAGATGATGAGCATAGCCAGGTATGAGCTATGGTGTTTCATGTGATACAGATTAAATAGGCCTTTTGAGCCATGTGAAATACTTGTGCAACAAGTATTATGTATACATGGGTCTAAGGACCTAGAGGTAATAGTTACTTGATAAGAGGTAACAATGTTTATTGATGAACTAGGGGTGTGAATAACAAAGAAATGATGATGATGATAATGTTAAAGGATGAGAATTCCCAGTAATGCAATAAGGAACTAAGATCCCGAGTGTTATGCATTCAATGTGTTCCAAAGATTATGAAAGTACTTGATAGATGTATTACACCATTCTTTGTAGCATATGTTATAATTATTTCTTGTAACTTGATTTATGCTAAAAGATATTGTAATACACCTAATTAATCAAGTGGAACCTTATCATGTAGTTTCCCAGGCCATAGATCCATTCCGTAACGAGTTTAACTCGGAGTACATATTTTTGAATATGTGGGGGTGACAGATGAACATATCCTTATGTCCTGATAGGGATTTCTGTGTGATCTTTTTGAGGAATACCAGCGTTGTTATGTGATCGCCCTGATGAAATTGTACTGGGGATTGATGTGTGATCTCCCCAAAGAGAGTGCATGCTACGGCTATACCTCTTTAGCAAAGATGCCTCTATACCCTAGCAAGCTAGTCACAGTTTGACATGATGTCACTGCCAGTGGTCTCGTACTGACCGGGACGGGTGAGGTCCTGGTAGTTGACTCTTCCATTGACCTTGCACCATACCGATGCTTTACGTAGATGTGTTCAGTTGGAGCATGAGTGGTATACCTCATCTCCTATGTGTATACGTGTGATTGTAAATGTGTAATCAGCCGTGTAGCGTATCTGCCTAAGGATTGAATACAGAAACACTGGTTGATGTTACACCACTTCTTTACATATTAGTTGATAGATGTTATTCATGTTCTTCATATTCCTTATAAAACAAATCAATGATCTATAGCTCGATTATGAATAGTGGAACTGTTTTAACAATGTTATTGTTTTGCACTGCAGTTAAACAATGATTAAACATGCTTATTTACATAAAAGATCCTTTGCTTAGATTTACAATGTTTACCTATGATAATAATATTGTTGGTGGAGAGTTATATCTCTCGATGGGATTTGTGTCTCACCCCATTAGTCCTAACATTTTTAGGTGGACGCAGACGAGGAGGTAGAGACCGTACTGTTGAGGGAGGAGAACAACAACAGGTACATCAATAATAGCTCAGGTTGAGTGTGCTATCAGTTGTGTCTTGTAGATAGAAATCCTATGTGTCATCTCTGTGCTCTCAGGTCCTTGGGAGTTAGTAAGTAATGGTTTTATAAATGATTTGAGATTTTGGCTTGTATTCCTCGAGGTTTTATGATGCTTTGTATATGTTTGGGAAAAGCAACTGGTATATGATATCCTGTAGATAAGATGGAACAATGTATGTACAATATGAACCATGATGTATATATTACCTTGGTTCTTTCTTTAAGAGTTTCCTGGTAATGGATCTCATTACAAAATGATTTTAGTTTTTAATGATTTTTGTTACTCCGCTTCTAATGGTTATTCTGCATAATTACTACTGTGGCGGCTCGGGCGGTTGGGTCGTCACAATGTTTTGATATTAGAGCCTAAGATTCGTTGAGTCTATAGAGACATAGGATTAAGGTTGTTGAGTCTGTTCTAGTGTCCTTAAGTTTATCTTATAGTGACTTCTGCTCATACAGGAGAAGAAGTAAAGTTGAAAGATGGCTGGAGCACACAAAGAACATGTTGCTGCAAGCACTGTTACTACACTAGGAGGAGGTGCAAGGGAAAAGGCTAGAGAGGAATCAGCGTCTGAGAATCCCCAGCTTGATCAAGCCATGCTAGAAAACCAACCTTTCATGCTCTTTTTGGGAAGTTCATGACCACAATGACGCATATGGAATATTAGACGCCAGTACCAACACCTAGGGCACCAATTCCCAATGAGGGACATGGATCTGGTAAAACCTTTGAGCGTTTAGGTCAGGTAGGAGACACTGAATATGCCAATCCAACTGACCCAGTAGACACGGATTCATGGCTCATTAAACTGGAAAAATCCTTTAGAATCCTTAGCATCCCAGAAACTGATAAAGTTAGGCATGATGTATACCTTTTAAAAGGAAGCGCTGGCTATTGGTGGGCTATTGAAGAAGAGAAAAGACCTAGAGTTGAGATCGGATGGTAGGAATTCTGACGTGAGTTTGTTAGTAGATATTTTCCCCAAGACTTATCTAGATGAGAAAATCTGATAGTTTGAGCGGATTAAACAAGGATCGATGAAGATTAGTGAGTGTGAAGCTAAGTTCATGGAGCTTCTGCGGTTTTTTCCACACATGGCTACTACGGATGATGAGGATTCAACATTTTGAGAAGGGTCTGAACGTTGAGTTCACCACACCTGTGGCTTCTCCAGAGAATAGAGAGAGGTTTGCCACCTTTGTGGAGTTAGTTAGGAGGATAGACAGGTATGTTATTGAGAAACGTGAGACTAACAGTAGGAAAGTACCTACCTAGTTCTAGAAATAGAGGTCTAGAAGTTTCAAGAAATTGAGTTTTCCTACACTAGTAGAACCACGGAGGTTCAGTGCTCAGATGCAGTGGACATCAAGCAAGGGTAGAGGCTATAGTTTTATGCCAAGTGGAGCCCATAGCATGGTAGAGGCCATATTTTTTTGCCAAGTGGATCCCATAGCACGACATCAATGTTAGTAACATGACCATCTAGGCTGCAATGGGAGAACATAGACTGCTTCAAGTGTGCACAAATAGGACATCTGATAAAGGATTGCCCGGCTAGAGATAGGGAGGTAACTCAACCATCGAGGCAGTGTCAACAAGGCTCTCAGAGGCAACAATTTAGCAATGGTACATGAGGACGTGGATAGGCATCCCAAGCAGGTTCATCTGTACCAAACAATAGAGTATTGAGTCAACAACAGGCAACAACAAGATTCTATGCTATGAATCAGTCAAAGGCAGTAGTCAATCCATGAATCGTGACAAGTCAGATAAAATTGTTTCATTCTGATATGTCTTCATTTGGTTCCAAGCAAGCTATGTTCACAAGCAGTGATGAAAAATGGGTCTTTTAGGGGGATACAAAGATTCTTCCAACCAGTCTAGAGTCAGCAATGGTAGATGAGACTGATGCGACAAGGATGTGAAGCATTCTTGGCACATGTGGTAGACCGTAAAAAAGATAGTCCTAATCTTTCTGAAGTTCTTGTTATCAGGGAATTCAAGGATGTTTTTCTTGAAGAATTTCCAGATATTCCTCCACCTTGAGAGATTGATTTTGAGATTAATCTAATTTTGGGTATGCAACCAATATCCTAAACAACTTATAGGATGTCCCCTACTGAGATGGAAGAACTCAAGAAACAATTACAGGAGTTTCTTGAGAAAGGTTTCATTCGAACGAGTAATTTTCCATGGGGTGCTCTAGTTCTTTTTGTTAAAAATAAGGATGGGTCTATGCGATTATGCATAGACTATACACAACTTAACAAGGTGACTATAAAGAACAAATATCCTCTGCCAAGGATAGATGATCTGTTTGACTAGTTGTGTGGTGCAATAATGTTTTCTAAGATAGATATAAGGTCAGGATATCATCAATTACATATCAAGGAGGATGACATACTGAAGTCAGCCTTTAGGAAAAGGTATGGTCATTATGAGTTTTTAGTTATGTCGTTTGGACTAACTAATACACCAGCTGCATTCATGGAGTTGATGAATAGAGTCTTCTGGCCATTTTTTGATCAGTTCATAGTGGTCTTCATAGACGACATCCTGATATACAGTAGAGATGGTCAACAACATGAATAACACCTTTGTCAAGCCTTGACTTTGTTGAGACAACACAAGCTATATTCTAAGTTTAGCAAGTGCGAGTTCTGGTTGTCGGTAGTATCTTTTCTAGGACATGTTATATCTGCTTTAGGTATTCGTGTTGATCCTAAGAAAGTGGAGTCTGTTTTAGAGTGGGAACAGCCCAACACACCAACTGAGATTCGTAGTTTCCTATATCTGGCAAGTTACTACAGAAGGTTTATTAAAGGCTTCAGTTCTATAGCATTGCCCCTAACTAGGCTGACCAGGAAGGAGGTTCCTTTTGTCTAGAATGATAAGTGTCAGTGTTCTTTCCAATTGTTGAAAAAAAGGTTGACTAGTACACCTGTGTTGGCTTTACCTGAGCAGGGAAAGGGATGCATTGTTTTCTATAACGCGTCTAAGAATGGTCTAGGATGTATGCGGATGCAGAGTGATCATGTAGTTTTTTTTACTTCCCGACAGCTTAAGAAACACAAGGAGAATTATCCGACACATGATCTAGAATTAGTTACAGTGGTCCACACGTTAACAATTTGGAGACATTATCTTTATGGAGAAACATGTCATATTTTCACAAACCATAACAACTTAAAGTACATCTTCTCATACCATGAGTTGAATATGAGACTGCCACCAGATGGAATTAATCAAGGACTACGATTGTACAATTGATTATCATCCAGAAAAAGCTAATGTAGTGGCAGATGCACTAAGTAGAAAATCTTCATCTCCACCCATAGATAAAGCACAATTGAATTCTTTAATGTGCTTTACGCGGGACATGTTTGTCTCTTTGAGGCAAATAAATGTATAGTTAGAAGTATCTTTGTTACCAGGATTACTGGCCGAGATGCATGTGAAACCTACTCTGAGACAACAAATTAAAGAGGCACAATGGGTTGATATTGTGATTCAGCAGATCAGGTCAGAGTATGGGAGTGACAAACGGGACGGTTTCCATGAGTCAGAGGATGAGGTAGTCTGTTACCATGGTAAGATGGTAGTACCTGATGCCAATGACTTAAGGAAGATAGTTATGGAGGAAGCTCATTCATCCATGTATGCAATGCATCCAGGGAGTACTAAAATGTATCATAACTTAAAAGATATGTATTGGTGTCCTAGTTTGAAGAAGGATGTAGCTGAGTTTGTTATGCGATGTCTAGTGTGTCAGCAAGTTAAAGCAGAATACCAGAAGCTTGTAGGAACATTACATCCCTTACCTATACCACAATGGAAATGGGATCACGTGAAAATGGACTTTGTGGTTGGTCTACCCAGAACAGCCAAAAGTCATGATTCGATTTGGGTGATAGTTGATAGGTTGACTAAGACAACACATTTTCTTCCTCTAAAAACAAGCTATACTGCTGAAAAACTTGCACAACTTTTCACCCTCAGACAGATGGACAATCTAAAAGGACTATATAGAGTTTGGAGGACTTGCTCAGGGAATGTGTTCTTCAATTTGTAGGATTCTGGGACTTACACTTGAGCTTAATAGAGTTTGCCTACAACAATAGTTATCAGACCAATATTGATATGGAACCATATGAAGCATTATATGGTAGACATTGTAGATCTCCATTAAGCTAGTATGAGACAGGAGAATACCAACTTCTGGGTTCTGAATTAGTACAACAGACAACTTAAAAGATTTAAGTAATACAACAACAATTGAAGGCTGCACAGGATAGACAGAAGTCATATGCTGATAATTGTTGTAGACCTTTAGAATTCCAAGTTGGAGACAGAGTGTATTTCAAGGTTTCTCCTTGGAAAGGTTTTCTCATATTTGGGAAGAAGGGTAAGTTAGCTCCTAGATTTATGGGACCATACCCAGTGACAGCACAGATTGGAAAAGTAGCCTATAGGTTGGAGTTTCCACCTGATCTACATAGACTACATCTAGTGTTTTTTTTTTGGTTAAGCCAGGAGGTGCTTTTATTCATCCTACCCTCCTCGTGTAGGCTAAATCACCGAAGAAACATGTACAACTCCTGCTTATAAAGTGCAGGTATTCATCCCAACCAAAGATATAACACATCTAGTGTTTCATATATCTATGTTGAGAAAGTGTCATCCTGATACAAAGTTGGTGTTGCAACCTGTAGAGGTAGAATTGAATGAAGATATTTCCTATGTGGAAGGTCCAATGATGATTCTTGACAAAAGAATCAAGAAGTTGAAAAAGAAAGACATAGTTCTTATGAAAGTTCTCTGGCATCACTATGGCGTTGAAGAAGTCACATGGGAGTTGGAGGAAGAAATGAGGAGGAAGTACCCTTCTCTTTTCTCTTGAGATTTTGGGGATGAAATCCCTTTTAGGGGTTGATAATTGTAACATCAAAAACTTGACACAAATTTACCGTGTGTATAATGCAATTGCACGCGCCAATGTAATATAGGCCTTTATGAGGCCTGAGTCGAACTCAGGGAACAAATTTTTAGTAGACTACTACTAACTGTTCGCAATCAGCTAGACCGATTAAAATGGTTTGACAGTTGATTGAAAAAGAAAACAAAATAAAAGAAAGAAAAACAATCGATTAAATGGTTGGTTTAATCAATTAAAGATGGAATCTTTAGGATTGCGGTTTCACCGCAGGTTATCGTTGTACTAATCCCTACACAATTATCCGGATTCATCTCCTATTCTAGGTAGTGGCATGTAGTCAGAATTGTTCACTGTCGCGATACAATTCACTACCTAAAACTAGGTCGGTTCCACAGTAGTAGTAACCTATACCCTAAATTAGGTGCATGAAGATCACACTCTGGGTCTCCACCATTAACTGTACATCGCCTTGTTCAATGTATTTATTAGTTAATGTGATATCCATCTCTTTTCAACCGTTAATTCTTCTTTCAAAGTAATTAAAGGTATTAGATTATCATTAGGGTGATCAATCATAATGATATAATGGAGAAAACGAAATCATACCACAAATTTTAGAGACAAATTATGATAACTATGTCAAAACTATCATACAACGATTACTCGGGCTACTCCCGGTCCTAAAGATAAAGGGGATTAGCCCCTCATGTTCATCTCAACGGAAAGCAACATGAGGAAAGGAGAAAACATGGAGAAAACGTCAATAGATGTTTTATAACCCCTGAACGGAGAAGATCTGGGTGTTCCTTGGCATGGGGTGAATGTTCTATAGCCTTCTGGTGGTAGAAAACATCTTCTGTGTTTCTCAGAACGATCGGGGCGTAGCTCTCAGCTCCATTCTTCTCTCCCCCCCTTCTTAAGACTTGTCTGACGACTAATGACGTGATAGATTGCTTAGGGCCGCCATAATTAGGTATATGCACCACTTTAGGTTGCCAAAAAATTACCACCGTACGATTAGACACGATATTTAGCAAAACCTGATCTGATGGCATCAATACCATTGACACGGGTCGATGGTATCGACCTGCAAGGAGGCATCGGTGCTTGCACGATTCTTGGGGTTCTCTCTGATGTGCCTCGATACCATTGACGCCTTAGGCGTCGCTTTTCTATAGAAAATGACACTGAATCTTCCTCTGCTCAGGTGAAGTTGATAGTATCGACTTTGGGTCAATAGTATCGACCTCTGGAAATCTGGCTCGCTGACGCTCTCTCGATACCATTGATAGTCCCATCGATGGTATCAACTTCCGGTTGCTCTTCTCCGGCAATGCACTGTGACCAGGTCGATGGTATCGACCATCCGTCAGTGGTATCAACATTTCCACATATCTGAATTGCCTGAAAAGAAAAGAAGAACACCAATCAAATGCAACAAATATGATCTTTTATACAGGATAAGATGAAACAAGGTAATTTTGATGCAAAATGAGATTATAGACTAAAGGTAGTGAATCATGCAATATTAATCACAAATATGATCAAAATACACATAAAACACATGCAAAACTAGTCTATAAAAATGACTCAAAAACCCTGCATCAAACTCCCCTATGCTTGAACATTTCTCATCCTCGAGCACAAAACTGTAGAATAAAATTGCGAGAGTCAACTAAAGAACATATTAGCATAAAAGACAACTCTATATGACTCCCACCTGTCATGCACATGTCGGCCCTCACTGAAGACAGAACGATAACTACCCTAAAGGTGACAATGATCATCCATAATAAATGTCCACCCCAAGATCATCAAACACTATCAAATAAAGTAGTTGATATAATGAATTCCTCTGATTCAGACTTAGTGCATCTTGTGATCTCCTATCTACGTTGCTCAAGTCCTAATTACCATCTAAATGGAGTCAGATCTCCTAGTATACAATAATGAGGAGATAATCATGGGTGGCCTACCATTTTGAGCAACAGGTGGATGAAATTGGCGGTTGTGGAAGAAAGAGAAGCACCAAATAGTTTTATCATGCAAAATCAACAAAATCACCTAAATGATGCATATGCATATGAAAATGACCTAATGCCTAAATTTTAGGTAGAATGATTGACGTGTATTTTACTACGCGCTAAAAATGCAAGTGTACGCGTCGAGTAGTACAGGCCTTGTGAGGCCCGAGTCGAACACAGGGATACTCAGAATTGTCGGAAACTCCTACTAACTATTTGCGATCAGCTAAGCCGAATAACAAATTGGGGTTTGTTGTCAAAATTAAAAGAAAATAAAAATAAAACAAAGCAAACAATCAATTAAAGGTTAATTTAATCAATTCAAAAAGGTATCTTTAGGATTGCAGTTTCACCGCGGGTATTCATTGTATTAGATTTTATATAATGCCTCAATCTTCTCTCTCTATCCGGGTAGTGGCCTGAAAATAGAATTGCCCACTGTCGTGGTGCAATTCACTACTTAGGTTTAGGTCGGTTCCACCGTCGTAGTAACCTATTCCCTAAACTAAGTGCATTACGAACGATCTCTCAGTATCCACCATTAATTTTACACCACCTTGTTCAAGGGATTTATCGATTAATGTAGGTTTCGTCTCTTTTCAGCCGTTAATCCTTCTGTCGAAGTGATTAAGCGCATTATATTATTATTATGGTGATCAAGCATAACAATATATGGAGAAAATGAAGCTATACCACGGATTTAAGAGAGAAAATATGAATTACTATTATAAAACTGTCATACAATGAATTCCCGGGCTACTCCCGGTCCTAAAGATGGAGGGGATTAGCCCCGCATGTTCATCTCACACAAGTACATGGTAGAAATAGAGGAAATCATATGAAAAATGTGAATTGAATGGGAAAACCCCTGAACGGAGAAGAACTAATTGATCCTTTGCGTAGAACACGTGCTTTCCCGCCTCTCGGTGGTGAAATCCGTCTTCGGCAGCGTCCGGATCGACTGGTATGAACTTCTGGCCTCCGTTCTCCTTTCTCTCGCTCCTCAGCACTTGTGCAATGGCTAATCAGATCTCCCCCTTTTTCTGGGCGGCCGTCATTAGGTATAAGTCCCTAATTAGGTCGCTAATTAACTCTAGCCGTCCGATTGAGATCATTAGAAAGCAAACTCATATCCTACGACGTCGATACCATCGACACGAGTCGATGGTATCGACCCGCTACAGTAGCGGCTGGCTGCAAACCCTTCCTTTGTCGCGCCCGACATCATCTCGATACCATCGACGCGAGTCGATGGTATCGACTTCCTTTTGGCGTCGGTTTTATCATTGTGTGACGCTGTAGCCTCCATGTGTCGATGGTATCGACTTGGTGTCGATACTATCGATTGCTTCTTCTCCAGCAACCTGAAGGTGTCTCGATACCATCGACGCCAATGTCGATGGTATCGACTCTTTGCTGCTCCTTTCGGCTGGCAACCTGCGGTCTTGTCGATGGTATCGACGGAAGCAAATACTTGTTTTTTCTGAAATTCAAAGACAAGATCAAATAAATCCACAGAAATAATAATAATGTGATAATTAATGTTCAAAATGATAAAACTAAGGGGATTTGACATAAAATGATGGCAACGACCAAAATGGATGAATTATGCAATATTAACCATAAAAATGACTAATAAAAGCACAAAACACATATCAAACATGTCTATAAATGCGACTTAAAATCATCGCATCAAACTCCCCTAATCTTGAATATTGTTCGCCCTCGAGCAACTCATCCTTAGAATAGAATTGCAAATGTCAACTGAAAAACAACAAACCAACCCAACATCCCATATGATTCCCACTGATCATTCACAAACCGGCCTTCTCTAACCACAGAATGGTAACTACCCTAAAGGCGACAGTAATCATCAATAAAAGAAATTAACCTCCTAACCGATGAACACTATCACATAAGGCAGTTAACATAATAAAATTCGCCGATTCAGCATTGGTGCATCTTGTGATCGCCTATACTACGTTGCTCGCCCTAACTACCATCTACATGCAAGCAGTTCTCCTGTTTTTCATTAGTGAGGAGAAATTCACGGTGGCCTACCAATCCGAGCAACGGTTGGATGAAGATGGGTGGCTCATGGAAGAACGTGGAAGTATTGTACTGTTTCAACATGCATATACAAAAATGTCCTATATGATGCACATGCACATTAGAAATGCCCTAATGCCTAAACTTGGGTGGAATGATGCATGCACTAACCATCCATCTCAAAATGAGATGGATATCTACTCAAGCTACATCATGTACTTAATTATCCTGAAATGCAACTAATATCATGTTCCTTTCTCCTTCTTATTTCACTTTCTTCTAAATTCTTTTTCTTTTCTCTTTTTTTTATTGCAGATTTTCAGCTTTTTTTTTCAGCCCACATATCCATAATTGCTTAAAGATAAGTTTATTGGGCTATTTTCTTCATTGATCAGACATTTTTGCACTATTTAGAAGGTATGGAACAATTAAATCACCATTGGGGAAAAAATTGAGATACATGATATACTTTATGCATGAAGATCATGAATGCAACTACATGGCATGCACCAAAAGGTAATGTGCATGAATCATTATATTTTTTTTTCTTTTTTATGCAACATATGGAAAATACCAATGCAAGTCCTATCTAAATTCTATGCACACAAAAAGGAATTAAAACTGCACTTTACTTCCAATTCTTAGGTGGATTATGGAAAAATGAAGTGGAACGATCACAAGACTAGATGACTGAACCTTAGAAAGATATTATGTGTCCCTCCTTACTGACCTGTGTAGTAGTTTAGAGGGTTCTCTCTCTTACATCCAATTAAGGTCTCATTACCATTTGGTTAGGTTAGGCTCAAACAACCATTTCCGGCCACTTTCATGAATCATTAGGAGTACATGTATGAAATGTTGTTTTAAAGTTGACATAATCAATCATTTTCATAGGATGTGTGCCAAAGGTCAAAACAAAACAAGCTATCCAAAGACACAAAAATTTCAAATTTCCTTGAATTTCCCATGCACTAACAACAACATGACACACTTTTATGACGTGCACAATTACACTAGATAGCACGTGGATCCTAAAAAACTAAAATTGCAAGAATCAAATAACAAGAGAACAAAAGCAATAATGCTAAAAACTGAAAACAATAACAGATAAAGTTGTTCCAACTACCCCCCTAAGCTTGAATTCGACTATGGCCTCATAGTCAAAAACAAACTTAAAGATTGGAACAGAGATACCAGATCACTCTTGTGGTGGTGGAGGCGAGTATTGCAGCGCCGTGGGGTCCCAAGATGGGTATTGCCCCTGAAAGGTCGGATCATACTGGGGCATCGGAGGAGGCTGTGGATACCCCCCAAAATAATTCTGGCTCCAGTAATGATCGTAAAACGGCTGCTGCTGCTCCATCCTATGCAGCCGATCATGGATGTTCTCTTGATTTGCAAAAAGAAGGCGTTCATTCTCGAAGATCGCCTGCTGGTTGACAAAAAGTCGGTTGGTGGTATCTTGAATACCGGCGTACGCAGCGGTGTGGCTGTGCTGCGTCTGCTGAATATCTTGGAGCATGTTGTACATGCCCTGCATAGAATAAACATCCTCGCTCTGCTGCGAGGGATGTGGTGATGGCGGCGTAGGCTGTGATGATGAAGACGCACCTGGATGCATCCGAGGACGCTTCCGGGGTGCTACTCGTGCTCGAAGAGGTGTAAATGCCTCTTCTTCCTCCTCAGCCTCATCGTCCTGTCAGTTGTCGCCACCGTCATTGCCGCCTTCTTCATCATCGGAGTCGATGGATATGATCGGCCATCTGAAATGTTGTGCGCCCTCGATGTTGAAGACGGGATCCGGCAGCGTGCACTCCTGGTACGCTTGATTGACGTGGCAATGCGCAAAAGCCACGCCAGCTCGGAGAAGAACGAGATTGGCTCGGTGTAGATGTTGCAAGTTGACCTTGCTTCTCATAGAAAGAGGAGTCAGCTGATCGAGATTCAAGCCCAAGTAGAGGGCTACCTTGGTGACAAGCCCCCCAAAATGAATCGGGGCTTTTCTCGTGCTCCTCTTAACCGCCAAAACTCTTTCTAGAAAGAATGCACCCCAGTTGCATTCTTGGCGCTTCAGGAGCTGATATAAGAAGAAAAGATCTGTCTCCTGAAATTTGCTTAGCGCCAGATCACTTTGAGAAAAGATGGTGGAACTCAACATCCAGTGCAATACCTGAACAAACGGGTGCTCGAAGTCGGCTACCGCAGCGTTGGGGTAGCTCACCGACCTCCCTTGTGGCACCGTCACCAACTCGGAAAAGAGAGCGTCGTAGTTGGTGCGGTTATTAGTCCGGCGGTGGTCGTATGGAGAATGATTCCAATTGAAGATCTTGTTGAATTGGCGAAGCGTGAGGGTATAGTCACGGTTGTACAGCCGGAAAGACACCCGGCCCTTTATCCATTCACGGTCAGTGGCGACGATGTCGTTGGGCACGACGCAGACGTCAAGTGACGCCATGAACTCCACCACCAACTCTTTCTAGGTTGGCCACTCGTTGAAAAACGGCTGGCCATCAGCATGGTACTGTAACTCATCGGGCCTCCTGCTTGTATGTTTCGCCTGCCCCTGCAGAACATAGGCCAGATTGGCCTCGAATCCGAGGTCTCGGATCATTTCTCGGTCCACATATCGGGTGGGTGCGATCTTCCTTTTTAAGATCTCCTCATAGATCTTCTTCACCTCTGTGTAAGGATGCATCATGCGCGGTCGTGCAACCGACCCGGGAGGAGGCGGCACAAACTCTGGGATCTCCTCTGGGTCCGCACGTGAAGAAGATGCTCCAGCGACGTGAACCATGTTGGCGACGAGAAAAGGATTAGAAAGAGAGAGCTCGGTGCAGAATGGAGATATGAATCTCCGCTCGGTGACGATCGTCGCTCGGTGATGCTGGTCTTCACTCTTGGATGGCTCGGGGGAGTGCTCGGCGCAAAGGGAGGAGATCACTCTGAAGGTGTGACGTCAAATTACGTAATGATTCTCCTTAAATAGACTTGGTCGCCGCCACTGTTAGCCCGTCGATACCATCGACGCTGGTCGATGCTATCTTCCCCTCACATGGTATCGACGGTCGTCAATTGCTGGATATTGAAACACGGATCGTTGATGTGTCCATACCATCGACATGGGTTGATGGTATCGACTCTGCACCAGGATCGATGAAGTGGAAGTCGCGATCGCCGTCGATTTCTTTGCGCGGATCGGTGACATGGATTGTCGATACCATCGACAGGTGTCGATAGTATCGACTTGGCTTCATTGCGACACCGCCTTTTTGCATTTCAACCTGTAACCATGTCGATACCATCGACGAGGCCGTCGATGGTATCGAGTTGACTGAGACAAATCGGTCTGAACTTCTCCAGAGATCTCGATGGTATCGAAACCCTTATCGATACTATCGACTGTTGCTGGGCGACCTGCCTGTAGGTGTGTCGATACCATTGACAAGGCCGTCGATGGTATCGACTCAGAACGAAATCTGCAGTCGTCAACCTGAACCCTTGTCGATACCATCGACTTATGTGTCGATGGTATCGACTCTGCCTCAGCCTGCACAATGAACAAACAGATCAAGGTATCTTCTTTACACTAAAAATTGAACAAAAATAAAGCAACCTACGATTATAATTAAACTATCCTAATGTACCGATGGTTGGGTTGCCTCCCAACAAGCGCCCTTATTTAACGTCTTAGGCTAGACGGCTTTCGGGCATCTCATTCATCCAAAAGTGCAATGAGTTTAACGTCATTCACCTTCCTCTTGTAATTCTCACCAAAATAGAGCTTCAGACTCTGTCCATTTACCAAGAACGTGGTATCACCATCACGCACTAGAATCGCGCCGTGTGGTTTGACCTCTTCCACCACGAACGGTCCACTCCACCGGGATTTTAACTTCCCGGGATGCAACTTGAGTCGGGAGTTGAACAACAAAACACTATCTCCTTTCTTGAACGTGCGTAACTTGATGTGGCGATCGTGGATTAGTTTTGTGCACTCCTTGTATATCCGGGCATTCTCATATGCCATCATCCGTAACTCATCCAGCTCATTCAATTCAAACATTCTCTTTCTCCCAGCTTCATCATAACTTAGATTTAGCCTTCTAAGCGCCCAATGGGGCTTGTGCTCCAACTCCACCGGTAGGTGACAAGCCCGGCCATACGCCAACCTAAAAGGCGTGGTGCCTATAGGTGTTTTGTAGGCCGTTCTGTACGCTTACAGTGCATCCGGTAGTAGGGCACTCCAGTTCTTCCTCGTGGATGCCACCGTTCGCTCTAGAATCTTCTTAATCTCATGGTTGGAGACCTCCACTTGGCCTTGAGTCTGTGGATGATATGGGGAGCCAATGTTGTGCTTGACCCCATATTTCTTCAATAATGTCGAGAACTTCTGATTCCTAAAATATGTACCCCCATCACTGATTATCATTCGGGGTATCCCAAACCTGCAGAAAATATTCTCCTTCACGAACCTGCACACTACATTGGAATCATTAGTTCTTGTGGGGATTGCTTCCACCCACTTCGACACATAATCAACTGCTAATAAAATATATAAATTTGAGTTCGAGGACACAAAAGGTCCCATGAAATCTATGCCCCACAAATCAAATACCTCAACTTCCTGAAATACATTCAGGGGCATCTCCTGTCGCTTCGAGATATTACCTGCTCGCTGACAAGGATCACATTGCCTCACAAAATCGTAGGCATCCCGAAACAAAGTTGGCCAATAAAGGCCGCTTTCCAAAACATTAGCTGCCGTTCGCGAGCTGGCGTGGTGTCCTCCTGTAGGTGATGCATGGCAATGATGGAGAACACTCTCGTACTCCACTTCAGGCACACACCTACGTAAAATACCATCCCTGCATTGCTTAAGAAGAATTGGATCATCCCAAAAATAGTATCTCAAAGAATGAAAAAATCTCTTCTTCTCCTGATATGACCAATCTTCCGGGATGATCCCGCAAGCTAAATAATTTACAATTTCAGCGAACCAAGGCTCTTTAGAGTTAATTTTCAAAAGTTGTTCATCCGGAAACGTCTCGGTTATGGGTATATGTAAATCTTTTTCATCCACCCTTTCTAACCTAGACAAATGATCAGACACTACATTCTCAATCCCAGATTTATCCTTGATTTCAATGTCAAATTCCTGTAAGAGCAAAATCCACCTAATGAGTCTATGCTTTGCATCTTTTTTCTCCATCAAGTATTTTATTGTAGCATGGTCAGTCCATACAACTACTTTAGATCCAACTAAATACTGCCGAAATTTTTCGAAAGCAAACACGACGGCAAGTAATTCTTTTTCAGTAGTTGTATAATTCAATTGAGCATCATTCAGAGTTTTTGAAGCATAGAAAATCACAGCGGGCTTATTATCTACCCGTTGCCCCAATACGGCTCCTACCGCAAAATCCGAAGCGTCACACATCAATTCGAAAGGTTTTGTCCAATCCGGTGTTTGAACAACCGGGGCAGAAATCAATTTTTCTTTCAAAACATCGAATGCATGTAGACACTTATCATTGAAATCGAAAACCGCATCTTTCTCCAAAAGCTCGGATAAAGGTTTTGCAATTTTAGAAAAATCCTTTATGAATCGCCGATAGAACCCGGCGTTTCTCAGAAAACTTCTCACCCCTTTTACAGAATTTGGTGGGGGCAACTTGGAAATGACCTCAATTTTCACCGGGTCCACCTCAAGACCTTTGCTAGACACCTTGTGTCCTATCACTATTCCCTCTGTCACCATCATGTGACATTTCTCCTAGTTAAGGACCAAGTGTGTGTCCTCACAACGCTGCAACACTTTGTCTAGGTTATAGAGACATTCATCAAACGATGCACCATAAACCGAGAAGTCATCCATAAAAACCTCAAGACAGCGCTCTACCATGTCAGAAAATATGGCGAGCATACAACGTTGAAACGTCGTCGGTGCGTTGCATAAACCAAACGGAATTGGATGGTAAGCAAAATTCCCATAGGGACAGGTGAACGTAGATTTCTCTTGATCCAAAGGATCAATCGAGATCTGGTTGTACCCCGAGTACCTGTCTAGAAAACAAAAGTGCGATCTCCCGACAAGACGTTCCAAAATTTGATCAATAAACGATAAAGGAAAATGATCCTTAAGTGTGGCAGCATTCAGACGACGGTAGTCAATACAAACTCGCCACCCGGTTACCAATCGGGTGGTGACAGGTTGATTCAATAAATTTTGAGTGACAGTAATTCCCCCCTTCTTAGGGACTACCTGTGTGGGACTCACCCATGTCGAGTCTGATATGGCATAGATAATCCCTGTAGCAAGAAGTTTAATGACCTCTTTCTTCACAACCCCCATAATGCTCAGATTTAGACATCTCTGAGGCTGAATCACTGGCTTGGCTCCCTCCTCGAGCCGAATCTTGTGCTGACATAGAGTAGGGGAAATCCCCTTGATGTCTACAACGGACCACCCAAAAGCTCCTCGGTGGTTTGTCAGCACTATCAACAGTTGCTCCTCCTCTTCTGCACTCAAATAAGCAGAAACGATCACCGGTAACTTGTCTTTCTCAGCTAGAAAGACATACTTGAGATGCGGGGGCAGCGGCTTTAATTCCAAATCTGACATGCTGATAAGAGATGATTGCAGCGGTGGGGGAAGTGCACCTAAATCTTCATAGTGCCTCGCATAGAATCATGGAAGCATCTGAAGCATTTTAGCACACTCCTTGAGTGATTTACTCCGCATCCAATCATATGTAATATTCAACAAACAAGCCTCCAGCGGTAATTCCGGATATGCATCAACAACAGAAATAGCAATCAAATCATCCTCCCAAGAAGGCGGAATGTCCTCATTCTCATCATTAGGAAATCCCACAGCTTTACACAAAGAAACAACCTTAGTCTTCTCCATGATATCCACAGCTAAGGTTCCATTATCCACCTTGCTCATCACATGAGCCATGTCCAGAAATGGTTTTCCAAGGCAGAGTGAGATATTGTGATCCATATGTTTCACCATATTACATTGTTCTTTTGCTTTAGATGACGCAGTGCTAGAAGGCATGACCATCTCAAAGCGGTCATCTGCTATGCCCAAGGTTAAGCGACCTCTCCCCATCTCTAAGATCATGTCGGCTGTAGCTTGGAAGGGACGTCCAAGTAACAGCTCATTGTCATGCTCATCCTGCATCTCCATAACTACACAATCAGCCGGAAAGACAAATCGATCCACCTTTACTAAGACATCTTCACAGATTCCATAAGGCTTCACCACAGAGTTGTCGGCCAATTGAATAGTCATATTGCTCGGCCGTGACTCCTTCAGTCCCAACTTTTTAAATGTCAAAAGGGGCATCAAGTTGATGCTTGCCCCTGAATCACACAATGCTTCTCCAAATTTACACTTCCCTATGTAGCAAGAAATGTTGAAACACCCTGGATCCTGTCTCTTTGGCGGTAAAGTGCCCATAATGAAGGCACTCACTTGCTCCTTTAGCACAATGACCTCAGTATCTGGTATCTTCCTCTTCTTGGTAATGACATCTTTTAGAAACTTCCCGTATGAAGGGATTTGCTCAATGGCTTCCAGTAATGGGATATTGACTGAAAGCTTCCTAAAACTATCCAGGAACTTCTTGAACTTTGCATCTACCTTCCTTGCCTTCACACTATTTGAATAAGGGACCAGAACAGCTTGTGCCCTTTGATGGGGTGGCACATAAGGCGTCTTTTTCTACAGTTCCTCCTCTTCAACTTGTTCTTCAGTACCATTAACAGCTACGTCTTCAGCTTGCCATGTGACTGGTGTGGGCTGCTCTGTATTGGTTTCACCTTCAACTTTATCTTGCGGTGTGCTTGTTTCATCCATTCTTGGATTCAACACCTTCTTGCCGCTTCTCAGCAGAATAGCCTTAGCTTGCTGGTTTCCCCCGGGAACATTGGTATTCCCCAGAAAACCTGGATGTGCTGGTTTCTTCAAACTAGCTATTTCGGCTGCCATCTGCACCATGGATGTCTCTATGGTCCTCATTTGAGCCCCATGGCTCTGCAATGTCTGCCCAAATTGATTCATGTATTCTCCTTGTTGCTTGATTTGCTGCCCGAATGTATTCATTAACTCTTGATTTTGCTTGATGACCTGATTGAGCAACTCCGTGCTCTTGTCTTCTACAGCTGGCGTGGGTTTGGCATCCGGATCCTGTAGAAAATTATTTGGATCCTTCCAAGAGAACTTTTTGCCCTTTCTCCATGAGTAGTCATTGTTCCTATACCCTTGCTGTTGTCTCATGTATTTGACTTGAGCCTCATCCTCAGACTCATTTTCCTCCTTTTGCAGTAGCTTCTTTGCGAGAAGATACATCTTCTCATTCAGCTCTCTCATTGCCTTGGATTCACTGACGACTCATGCTTGCTCTACTGGGCCTCTTTCTCTTTCACCCCATGACTGCTTTCTAGCCATGTTCTTGAGTATTTCCCAGCATCTAGTGTCTGTGTTGTTTAGAAAAAAATCCCGACCCGGCTGAATCCAGATTACTCCTATCATGCTCGGAGAGAGCAAAATAGAAGATTTTCACCTGTGTTTCCTTGTCCAGCCCGTGATGCGGACACCTCCTCAGCATAACCTGAAATCGCTCCCAGGTCTCAGAATATGTTTCACCGGCCTGTTGGGTGAAATTGTGAATATTCCGGATCATGCCGTTAGTCTTCTCAGGAGGGAAGAACCTCTCAAAGAAGACCTCCACCATATGGTCCCAAGACTCCACGAACTCATCGTCTAGATTATGTAACCATTCTCGTGCTGCTCCCGCCAAGGAACTTGGGAAAAGCTTGAGATACAAAGCATCTTGTAGAAACCTGTCTATTTTTACCATGTCACAGTTTTCAACGAACTGGCTGATGTGTGCAACAGGATCCTCATTCTTCAGCCCATGAAACGCATTTGATTTCACCAAATTAATCAACGTCGGATCGATCTTATATGTCAGTATGTTGATCGCTTGCTTCTTTATAGGCCCCTTTGAAGCTGATGAGGAAGAAGCTTTGATCTTCTCCCATATGGTCTGTGGCTCGACCATCTCTTCTGGTTCAGATTCAGAATCTACCTCTTCTTGGTACTCTTGCTCGGAATGCTCCTCGTCCTCAGGTCTCAAAAATGGAACCTCGGGTGCGCGTTCCGTGTAGTCAGTACTACGCGTCTACACCATACACAGTACCTGAAATAGGAAAAATTCGAGTTCACTACTAAGCTTAGACGAGTATAAACAATTAAAGCACAATGTAAAAATATTTGAAATTGATTGAAAAATAAAAAAAAAATTGTGGCCTAGAGTGGCCGCGCGTAGCACTCGAAGTGCCAACAATTCGCCGTATCCCCGGCAACGGCGCCAAAAACTTGACGTGTATTTTACTACGCGCTAAAAACGCAAGTGTACGCGTCGAGTAGTACAGGCCTTGTGAGGCCCGAGTCGAACACAGGGATACTCGGAATTGTCAGAGACTCCTACTAACTATTTGCGATCAGCTAAGCCGAATAACAAATTGGGGTTTGTTGTCAAAATTAAAAGAAAATAAAAATAAAACAAAGCAAACAATCGATTAAAGGTTAATTTAATCAATTCAAAAAGGTATCTTTAGGATTGCAGTTTCACCGTGGGTATTCATTGTATTAGATTTTATAAAATGCCTCAATCTTCTCTCTCTATCCGGGTAGTGGCCTGAAAACAGAATTGCGCACTGTCGTGGTGCAATTCACTACGTAGGTTTAGGTCGGTTCCACCGTCGTAGTAACCTATTCCCTAAACTAAGTGCATTACGAACGATCTCTCAGTATCCACCATTAATTTTACACCACCTTGTTCAAGGGATTTATCGATTAATGTAGGCTTCATCTCTTTTCAGCTGTTAATCCTTCTGTCGAAGTGATTAAGGGTATTATATTATTATTATGGTGATCAAGCATAACAATATATGGAGAAAACGAAGCTATACCACGGATTTAAGAGAGAAAATATGAATTACTATTATAAAATTGTCATACAATGAATTCCCGGGCTACTCCCGGTCCTAAAGATGGAGGGGATTAGCCCTACATGTTCATCTCACACAAGTACATGGTAGAAATAGAGGAAATCATATGAAAAATGTGAATTGAATGGGAAAACCCCTGAACGGAGAAGAACCGATTGATCCTTTGCGTAGAACACGTGCTTTCCCGCCTCTCGGTGGTGAAATCCGTCTTCGGCAGCGTCCGAATCGACTGGTATGAACTTCTGGCCTCTGTTCTCCTTTGTCTCGCTCCTTGACACTTGTGCAATGGCTAATCAGATCTCCCCCTTTGTCTGGGCGGCCGTCATTAGGTATAAGTCCCTAATTAGGTCGCTAATTAACTCCAGCCGTCCGATTGAGATCATTAGAAAGCAAACTCATATCCTACGGCGTCGATACCATCGACGCGAGTCGATGGTATCGACCCGCTACAGTAGCGGCTGGCTACAAACCCTTCCTTTGTTGCGCCCGATATCATCTCGATACCATCGACGTGAGTCGATGGTATCGACTTCCTTTTGGCGTCGGTTTTATCATTTTGCGACGCTGTAGCCTCCATGTGTCGATGGTATTGACTTGGTGTCGATACTATCGACTGCTTCTTCGCCTGCAACCTGAAGGTGTCTCGATACCATCGACACCAATGTCGATGGTATCGACTCTTTGCTGCTCCTTTCAGCTGGCAACCTGCGGTCTTGTCGATGGTATCGACGTAAGCAAATACTTGTTTTTCCTAAAATTCAAAGACAAGATCAAATAAATCCACACAAATAATAATAATGTGATAATTAATGCTCAAAATGATAAAACTAAGGGGATTTTACATAAAATGATGGCAAAGACCAAAATGGATGAATTATGCAATATTAACCATAAAAATGACTAATAAAAGCACAAAACACATATCAAACAGGTCTATAAATGTGACTCAAAATCATCGCATCAATGATGCATGCACTATCATTCCGTCTCAAGATGAGATGGAATGATTACTAAAACTACATTATGTGCTTATTCCTTCTTTCTTTATGTATACATGCAGCAGAAACAAGTTCCTTTCTCCATCTCTTTCTTTTCACTTACATTTCTTCTCTTTTTCTTTTTCAAGCCCTCATTTCTCAATTGACTGGACGAACATTCACCATATTTTTTTCTTTTTTTCTGCTTATTTCCACTTAGCTAACATCATTGATGCCTTACAATTTACTTTTCAGAGGGTATAGAACAATTTTCCTATTTTTCTTATTTTCCAGAAGAAATAAGGCACAAAAAGTCCTATATGCTCTAGAGTATGCAAAATGCAACTATAATGACATGCACTTGAGAATATGTGAATGCATAGATGCAAAATCTAGCTACAATGAAATCCTATCTACATGTCATGCAATCAAGAGATGAAAAACTATAAGTGCTTTCAGTTCTTATGGTGGATATTGAATGAAATGGAATGGATAGATCACAAGACTAATGTACAAAACCATTGGAATATATTATATTTCCCTCTTTACTGACTTGTGTAACAATAAATCAAAGGGTTTCTATCTCTCACTTTTGATTAAAGTCCCATTACCATTTGGTCAGTTTAGGCTCAACCTCCATGTCCATCCACATTTCTTGAATCATAAGGATGTACAATTATGATCTTATGTTTTAAAGTTGACAAAACCAGTTATTTTCATAGGCTAAGTGCTCAAGTTCAAACAAATTCAACTTGCAAATTCTTGAGAAATTTTCAATTATTCTCCGATTTCAGATAATGGCACCCATAACTCCCATGTGAAAAACATTGAGATGACACATTAACATTAGACATCCACGGATACACTAGATAGCATGTGGATCCTAAAAACTAAGAAAATTGCTAAAATAAAAGAAAACGAAATAAAAGACAGAAATTGTTCCATCTCCTCCCAAGCTTGAATTCGACTATGACCTTATAGTCAAAACAATCTCAGCAGGTGGAACAATGATACCATTTACTGCTCAGGTGGTGGGTACTGTGGGGCGGTGGGATCTGAAGGTGTGCATCGAAAGGAGAAACTATCCCTCCTTTTATAACTGAAATTGATGCCACTGTTAATTTGTCGATACCATCGACGGGGTGTCGATGGTATCGACCCTTTCTATTTCAAATACCCTCGCGAGGCCCGGGTGCCGCTTCCTCACTACTGCCGGGTCGATACAATCGACAGGGATGTCGATGGTATCAACTTTACTGAGACAGATATCTCTGAAAATCTTCAGGGATCTCGCGAGCATCGACTTCTTGGTCGATACTATCGACCCGATGCTCTCTTTTTTTTCCGATGTCGCCGATGGTAGGTTGATACCATCGATGAGGCTGTCGATGGAATCGACTCAAAAAATTTTCTATAGCCTCTTGCCTGCACCCACGTCACTATCATCGAAACTGTGGTCGATGGTATCGACTTTCTATCAGCACTGTACACTGAGCAAACTTATTAGGGCATCATTTTTACACTAAAAACGAAATTAACCAAAACTAACTTGAAAACACGACAGAAAATAAAATAACTAGAAAAAATTTAACCATCGATGGTTGGGTTGCCTCCCAACAAGTGCCCTACTTTAACGTCTTAGGCTTGACATAAAGATACCTTTAACCTGGGTTGTCAAGGGATGTCTCTAATGATTCATTTGGCAATTTGAATTTAACTCTATCATCACCAATCCCAAGTGTCAAGTAACCTCACCCAATGGCAGTGATTACATCAGTCGTAGCTTGGAATGGCCTTCCTAATAGTATCTCACCTCCTTCCAGCTCATGCATGTCCATGACCACAAAGTCAACAGGGAAGATGAATTTGTCGACCTTGACTAGCACATCCTCGCATATACCTTGTGGCTTCACAATGGATCCATTCGCCAACTCAATTGTCATGGAAGTTTGTGTTGTCTTCTTCAATCCTAGCTTTTGAAAAGTGGCAAGTGGCATAAAATTAATGCTTTCCCCTGAGTCACATTGTGCTTGTGGAAAATGTTGGTCACCTATGGAACATGGGATGTAGAAACATCTTGGATCTTTCCTCTTCTTTGGCAGCCTTCCTTGGATTATACAACTCACTATTTCATCAACAGACACAACATCTATATCTTTGATCCGTCATTTATTGTTGATGTTGTCTTTCATGAATTTTCCATATGAAGGAATTTTCTCTATAGCCTCCACCAATGGAATGTTAATGTGGAGCTTCCGGAAGATCTCAAGAAATTTCTTGAAGTGCCTTTTCTCTTTCCTCGGCTTTAGACTATCCCGGAATGGCACGCTTGGCTCCTTTATGTGCTTGTGCAGTGGCACATATGGGCTATTTGGGGTCTCCTCCCCTAATCTTGCTTCAATGTCACCCTCTAGCGTAGGCTTTGGCACGTCATTCACGGTCGGTGTGGCTCATGGCTGCTCATCCTTCTCGGTGGTAGTAGCTCCACTGTGAAGTATGGCCTTCACCTGCTCCTCTTGCCTAGGTGTGGGCACAACAGTGATGGGTTTTTGATGGGATTTTCTAAATGGGTGACATCCTCCTGGTAGTCCATATAAGGTACGGGGGTATGGCACACTGGGTTTAGCCTCCATTTCAAAATGCATTTTTCCCTTTTCATGGACCTCCCCCACCGGGGGCTCTATCTCCTTAATCACAGATATATACTTCACTTGATGATGTATTTGAGCAGCCTCTGCATTCCCAGGTGGGGTTTTTTGAATGATTTGCTTCATGGCAGCCACCTCAGTTGCAATTTGGGTTATGGACGTCTCTAGCATCCTCAGTTGTGTACCATGGCTCTGTATCTTCTGCCCAAACTGGTTCAAGTACTCACCGTGTGATTGTACTATCTTGGCGAGTGAGCCCATCAATTCCTGATTTTGCTTCACCACTTGACTAAGCAATTCATTGTTCTTTACCTCTAGGCTAGGCTGCTGCTTCTAAAAATTTTGTTCCTTCCTCCAATCGTAATTTTTATTTCTATGTCCCTGTTGATGCATATACTTTGCATGTGCTTTATCATCAGACCCATTGTCCTCTTTCTCTAAGAGCTTCTTGGCTATAAGATCCATCTTGTCATTAAGTGCTTTAATGGCCTTTGCTTCATGTGTCACGCCGACCTGCTCGGGTGCATCTCTATCACCCCATGACTGCTTTTTAGCCATGTTTTGCAGAATTTTCCAACACCTTGTATCAGTGTTATTCAGGAAGAACCCCGATCCTACTGAATCTAGATTGCTTCTATCATGCTCAGAAAGAGAAAAATAAAAAATCTTGACCTGCTTTTCTTTGTCCAGCCCATGATGTGGGCATCTCCTCAGCATTATCTGGAATCTCTTCCAAGTCTCGAAATATGTTTCACCAGCTTTCTGATTGAAATTGTGGATTTTTCTTATAAGATCATTTGTCTTCTACGGCGGGAAAAATCTCTCAAAGAAAACTTCAACCATGTGGTCCCAAGATTCCACATACTCATCGTCCAGATTATGTAGCCATTCTCGAGCATTTCCCGTAAAAGAACTGGGAAATAACTTCAAGTAGAGCATCTCCTGTGGAAACCGGTCTATCTTGACCATATCACAGTTCTCCACGAACTGGCTTATGTGGGTCACCGGATCTTCATTTTTGAGCCCGTGAAATGCATTAGACTTGACCAAATTGATTAGGCTTGGGTCAATTTTGTAGTTAGGAATGTTGATGGCCTGCTTCTTAATTGGCCCCTTAGATGCAGAAGAGGATGACACCTTGATTTTCTCCCAAATTATTTGTTCCTCAGCCATTGCTTCGGGTTCAGAATCTGACTTCTCGTTCTTGAGTTGATTTTGGGTGTCGTTATCCTCGTAGTCTGATCCTAAAAATGGGACCTCCGACGATGACTGTGTGTAGTTTGTGCTACGCGTACTCACCATGCACTAGTACCTGCACATTAATAAATTTAATTAGGCACAGTGCTAGACGATTACGGATTATGAAAGATAGATGATTAATTTCCAGAATGTAAATTGAAAAAAAAATGTGGCCTAGAGTGGCCGCTTGTAGCCCTCGTAGTGCCGAAAATCACCGTTCCCTGGCAACGACGCCAAAAACTTGACACAAATTTACCGTGCGTATAACGCAAGTGCATGTGCCAATGTAATATAGGCCATTGTGAGGCCCGAGTTGAACTTAGGGAACATATTTTCAGTACACTACTACTAACTGTTCACAATCACCTAGACCGATTAAAATGGTTTGAGAGTTGATTGAAAAAGAAAACAAAATAAAAGAAAGAAAAAAAATCGATTAAATGGTTGGTTTAATCAATTAAAGATGGAATCTTTAGGATTGTGGTTTCACCATAGGTTCTCGTTGTACTAATCCCTACACAATTATCCTAATTCGTCTCCTATTCTAGGTAGTGGCCTATAGTCAGAATTGTTCGCTGTCGCGATACAATTCACTACCTAAATATAGGTCGGTTCTACGGTAGTAGTAACCTATACCCTAAATTAAGTGCATGAAGATCACACTCTGGGTCTCCACCATTAACTGTACATCGCCTTGTTCAAAGGATTTATTAGTTAATGTGATATTCGTCTCTTTTCAACCGTTAATTCTTCTTTCAAAGTAATTAAAGGTATTAGATTATCATTAGGGTGATCAATCATAATAATATAATGGAGAAAATGAAATCATACCCCGAATTTTAGCGACAAATTATGATAACTATGCCAAAACTATCATACAAAGATTAGCCGGGCTACTCCTAGTCCTAAAGATAAATGGGATTAGCCCCGCATGTTCATCTCAACGAAAAGCAACATGAGGAAAAGAGAAAACATGGAGAAAACGTGAATAGATGTTGTGTAACCCCTAAACGGAGAAGATTCGGGCGTTCCTTGGCACGGGGTGAACGTTCTATAGCCTTCTGGTGGTGGAAAACATCTTTTGTGGCTCTCAGAATGATCGGGGCATAGCTCTCAGCTCCATTCTTCTCTCTTCCCCTTCTTAAGACTTGTCCGGTGGCTAATGACATGATAGATTTCTTAGGGATGCCGTAATTAGGTATATGAACCACTTTAGGTTGCCAAAAAATCACCACCGTACGATTAGACATGATCTATAGCAAAACCTGATCTGACGGCGTCGATACCATCGACACGGGTCGATGGTATCGACCTGCAATGCGGCACCGGTGCTTGCGTGATTCTTGGGGTTCTCTCTGATGTTGCCTCGATACCATCGACGGTGTGTCGATAGTATCGACGCCTTAGGCATCACTTTTTTGTAGAAAATGACACTGAAGCTGCCTCTTCTCAGGTGAAGTTGATAGTATCGACTTTGGGTCGATAGTATCAACCTCTGGAAATCTGGCTCACTGACGCTCTCTCGATACCATCGACAGTCCCATTGATGGTATCGACTTCTGGTTGCTCTTCTCTAGAAATGCACTGTGACCAGGTCGATGGTATTGACCATCCATCGATGGTATCGACGTCTCCAGATATCTGAATTTCCTGAAAAGAAAAGAAGAACACCAATCAAATCCAACAAATATGATCTTTTATACAGGATAAGATGAAACAAGGTAAATTTGATGCAAAATGAGATTATAGACTAAAGGTAGTGAATCATGCAATATTAATCACAAATATGATCAAAATACACATAAAACACATGCAAAACCAATTTATAAAAATGACTCAAAACCCCTGCATCAACATCCCTGACCTGGTTATGCCATAACCTAGAAGTTTTGCTTTATTAAATTATTCATAAACTTGTTTTAATCTTTTGATAAGTAATTAAGACTCTCCTTGAGTTTAATTTTCAAGTTTGAGCTTATTTGCAAACTGTTTGTGCATTATATGATAGTTTGGATGTAAATTGCAATTTACCCAAGATGAGGGGTTATATTGCAATATGTCACATTTTGAACATTCTTCAAGTTCTTTATCATTCTAAGAGAGAGAATGATGCCAAGGGGTGTCCTTTGGAAAGCCTAAGTTCCAAGTTAGAACTTGTCTAAATAATGCTTGTTCCTTGTGTACCAATTTTGGTGCAAGATGCAATTTACCCAAAATGTAGGGTTGATATGAAAATGACCACCTCTAGAATGTCCCTAATCTCTTAGTATCATCTAGATGAGAGATAAAGAAGGAGACACCATGTTTGAATCATATTTGGGTGGTAGCATTCTTGGTGATGAAAAGACCAAGAAGAGTTGTGTATTTGAAACCCTAATTGAGTTGTATTGGGTTGTATCGAGTTGTAGAGCTTATATGGGAGTGCCTATCGTCCAAGGATCCATAAAGCAGGTCCCATATCATTTTTTCAACTCTTGGCCTTCTCCATGATGGTTTAAGCACCTCAAGAAGGTGATGGATATCAGTTTACAACTTTCCTTAGAAAAAGTGTATCGATTTGTGAATAAAGTGATGTGGAGTTGAAATATCTTGCTCAACAAGATAACTAATGGCCGAAATCTTATCTCTAGATTATCCTCAAGAGTTTTGCATGTCAAGATAAATATGTGTGCATTGACATGTGTCAACCATGCATGGACATGTGGCACCTAGTAGTATAAGGTGACGACACCTCTTATACACTCTCTCCCATGAGCCTCAATTATATATACCACTCCTTACACCTACTAGTGATTTTTTTGAACCTTATCACTCCATTTCTCTTAGATATCATGCATAGTAGTAAGTAACAAGGAGGAGATTGATCCATTAAGCTTAAGGTGAAGCCATGGTCATCTTCAACCTTGGTTGAAGCATGAATCTCGGGTTGTGATTCTTTCTTTCTTTTCTTCTTCACCGAGTTCATATCTATGGTGATTCTTTGCATATAGAGGAGTTGTGAACAAGTGTTGGGTCTTTCATAAGTTCATCTTCAACCTTGGGAACGTGAATCTTTGGAGCTTGGAGCTTTGAATTTGTTCTTGAGGTGGGTTATATAACTTAAACCCAACCATGTTATTATTCACCTTCAATCTTACTATGCTTGATGATCTACTTTCAATTTCAAGTTTTCTTGAATAATTGATGAATCCATGAGTTCTAATAGTTGTATAGAAGTGTTGTACATGATCTAAAATAGTAAGGAACGAATATCTAAAGCATGATGATGATGACATCATCATGGAACAAACTGATATCAGGTTGAAGCACCTCCAACCTGATATGGTGATGATATGGTGAGATGATAACCGATATACCTTGGAACCCCACACCTCTATCAGTTTGTATACTTGGTTTGGTTGAGAGTAACTAGTTGCCTAGGCTTTCACTTAGCATATGGTGAAGGGTAGGCCGATACCATGAATGTTTGAAGAGGTACGAGCTTAAGGGTCTAACCCGATATTAAAACCCTAATTTTGAGCAACCTAATATGAGTGACACACACATACACCTCTTGGGCAATATGGAAGCACCCATACACCTCTTGGGTGATATGGAAGAACACATAAACCTCTTGGGCAATATGGAAGAATACATACACCTCTTGGGCAATATGGAAGCACACATACTCCTCTTGGGCGATATGGTAAGCATACACACACCTCTTGCCCAATATGGTAAGCATACACACACCTCTTGCCCAATATGGAAGAAAGCACACACCTCATGCTTGTTATGGTGGAATCACCTCAATCCAATATACTTGATTGAGTAACACATGAAGTATGTTATTTCAAATGATACATGAAGATGTATAGAGTTCTATGCATTTTGATAATGTAGGTCAATGTAGCTTGAGAAAAGGATTGAGCCAACTTAATAAAGTATGATGTAATCATTATCTTGGTGAGGGTGAGAGAGAAACTCATACTTTATGTGATAATCATTCAATGGGCATATAATGATACCCCTATTTGTGTAGAACTATGCATTAGTGTTTAGATTCTTGATAATATGAATTAGGGTTTTGATTCTTGACAATATGAACTTGAATCCTTAATCAGCTAAAGAGGGAAACCCTAACCCTAATTGGTGAAAAGGGAAACCCTAACCCTAATAATGGGAAGGTTGTATTTCTCTTATATTGCATGGTGATGATATGTACTTGATATTGCTTTTATCATGAAATACTAACCATGCAGGTATCATGAGATGATGACCATAGCCATGTATGAGCTATGATGTTTCATATGATACAGATTAAATAAGCCTTGTGAGCCATGTGAAATACTTGTGCAACAAGTATTATGTATACCTGGGTCTGAGGACCTAGAGGTAATAGTTACCTGATAAGAGGTAATAATGTTCAGTGATGAACTAAGGTTTTGAATACCCAAATCTAGCAATGATGATGATGATAATGTTAAAGGATGAGAATTCCAAATAATGCGATAAGGGACTGAGATCTTGGGTGTTATGCACTCAATGTGTTCCAATGATTATGAAATTAATTGATAGATGTATTACACCTTTCTTTGTAGCATCTGTTATAATTCTTGCTTGTAACTTGATTGATGCTAAAAGATACTATAATACACCTAATTAATCAAGTGGAACCTTATCATGTAGTTGCCCAGGCCATAGATTCATTCAGTGTGAGGATTTGTTAAATGGTGAAACGAGTTTAACTCAGAGTACATATTTTTGAATATGTGGGGGTGATGGACGGACATATCCTTACGTCCTGATAGGGATTTCTGTGTGATATCCCTGATGAATACCAGGGTTGTTATGTGATCGCCCTGATGAAATTTACTGAGGATTGATGTGTGATCTCCCTGAACAGAGTGCATGATGCGGCTGTAACTCTTTAGAGAAGATGCCTCTATACCCTAGCAAGCTAGTCACAGTTTGACATGATGTCACTGCCAGTGGTCTCGTACTGACCGAGATGAGTGAGGTCTTGGCAGTCGGCTCTTCCATTGACCTTGTATGGTACTGATGCTTTACGTAGCCATGGTCGGTAGGAGCATGAGCGGTATACCTCATATCCTCTGGGCATAAGTGTGATTGTAAATGCATAATCAGTTGTGTAGCATATCTTCTTAAGGATTGAATACACAAACATTGGTTGATGTTACATTACTTCTATACGTCTTAGTCGATAGATGTTATACATGTTCTTGATATTCCTTATTAAACAAATAGATGATCTATATCTCTATTATGAATAGTCAAACTGTTTTAACAATGCTATTGCTTTGCACTGCAATTAAATAACGACTAAACATGCTTATTTACATAAAAGATCCTCTGCTCAGTTTTATACTGTTTACCTGTGATAATAATATAGTTGGCAGAGAGTTATATCTCTCACTGAGACTTGTGTCTCGCCCCACTGATCCTAACATTTTTAGGTGGATGTGGACGAGGAGGTAGACACCATACTGTAGAGGGAGGAGAACATTAATAGGGACAACAGTTACAATGCATGTTGAGTGTGATGTCTGTCGTGTCTTGTAGATAGAAATCATATGTGTTGTCTTTGTACTCTCAGGTCCTTGGGAGTTAGTACGTAATGGTTTTATAAAGGATCTGAAATTTTGGCTTGCATGCCTCGAGGTTTTATGATGCTTTGTATATGTTTGGGAAAAGCAACTGGTATATGATATCCCTGAGATAAGATGGAACAATGTATGTACAATGTGAACCATGATGTTTATATTGCCTTGGTTCTTTCTTTAACAGTTTCCTGGCAGTGGATCTCTTTGCAAAATGGTTTTAACTTTTAGTGATTTTCGTTAATCCGCTGCTAATGGTTATTTCGCATAATTACTGTTGTGGTGGCTCGGGCAGTCGGGTCGTCCCAAGATTGATGAATCAATAAAGTAAGATATTAATATTTCTTCTTCAAAAGATATGATCTTGCACAACAATGCCCAATGATCTTCACTTTGAAAGAATCTTGGATAAATTTCTCAACATTGATACCAAAGGATTATAATTAATAACTCAAGACTATCATTAGCAATAGTCACCTTGGATGAATATATAAGAAATGCATATCTAGAATACATATTGATGTTAATATGGACTCCCTTAGATGTTGAACCTATAGAAATATGCGATTCTAATACATAACGTGACATAACATCATTAGATGTAGTGGGAGGATAAGTCTTACATAAGACCTCATACATGTGATGCATGGAGATCTTATGGAATGAATCCTATAGATAATATCTTATACCTCATTTCATTTACTGGTAATATGATGATATGTACTCAATAAAATAGAAACATAAATCTCTTGAAGTGTTCAAGGAGATAAAAAATGAAGTATAACTTTAATTAAAGTAACTTTGCTGAGATCAATTGTCAAAATACTTTACATCAAGATCTTGAGAACCTTTAGGAAAGAACTGTGATAATGTATCACAAGTCAAATCCATCTGTGCATGATGATGTGTCAGAATGAAGGAATTGTACCATGATGAGTCATTATCAATTAATCTAATCTTTTTATATCCTCATAGATATATACCTATCACTAAATCATGTACTATTTAAATGGTTAATGAGATATCATGTATGATATGATATTAGAATGTCCCAATATGTCTAAAGGATTGAAACCTACATTGAGAAAGTAGTTTCTTGAAGATTGTTTATCCATAAACCATGACTCTTGAATACTACTATGAATCCCAATCCAATAACAAAAGTGTTTTTTTAGTAGGATGACTAAATTTCTAAAGAATCAATGGGAGTAAAAGTAGAACTCAAAATGTTCGAGATCAACAAAAGGGTACAATGAGAACTAAGAAAATCAAAAATTGTTGTGAAATATCAAGTTCATCATATGGCACAGAATAAAGTAGTTCTTATGGAACATGTCTGAGATTATGGATTGAGATTACAATGAATGAGACATGTTGGTCATAACAAGATGAGACGATCAATAAACTAGAAGCTATTAAGTACCATAATCTGAGTAATGGCTCAAGGCCATTATGGAGTCCATGTAAACTAACAAGGTATGACCTTGGTAGTACAACTGAGGGGTAAAACCCAACATGTGAAGTTAGGGTCTTGTTTGAAAGACCTATGTGGATAACATAAAAGGACAGATTGGTTGAATAAGTTTTTCAAATTAGTTCAAGTTGTTGAACATGATAGAAATTCCTTTACCAATTATATATGATTGCTCTTGTAGTTAAAAATGGACTAAGAGATTTAGCATATGAAGATAAAACTGGATTCCTTAAAGGAAATACATCAGAGGTTGTTTATGTGACACTACCTAAAGGGTTTTATAACTTCATGAATGAAAATAAAGTCTATAAACTACAAAGTTCAATTTGGGATTGAAATAATCATCTTATAGAAGAGATCTTTTGACTTGGCAAGATAGTCAAAGAGTTTGACTTGAGTCAAGATAAAAGATGAAATTTGTGATTATAAAAGATTTAGTGAGAGCATATATGAATACTCCATATATGATGAGGAATAACATCACAATATTATGAATATTGAGAATTTGCATGAAAAACACCTTCAACAATGAAGGATTAGGTGAAACATCTTATGAGAAAAGGATCAAGACCCATAGAGATAGTTCTTGCATGTTTTACAACATAATTTTAAGCACATACAATAGCAAGATGTTGAAAGAGTTCAACACGGAAGGATTCATTAAGAGAGAATCCAGATTAGTCTCTCATGAAGCGTATGTTCCAATTTTTATGAAGAATGGAAATGACATGATTAAGATGCCATATTTTGTAACAATGGATCTATCATGAATTCTATGGATGTCCTTATCCCAATAATCTTATATGTATTCGACGTGACAAGATGATATTAAATTCCAATAAGGGTCATTGGAAAGCCATTAAAATATCCATTATTAGTTGAGGAGTACTTAAGGATAGATTATTAATAATTAAAGATAGCAGTAAAGCAAGAGTTGGATGTAAAGGGTTACATCAATGCAAGATTCCATAATGACAAAAGTGATAGCAATAAAATATGTTTGATTTAAATGGAGAAATGTTGTTAGTTTGAAGGGTTCTGAACTAATAGCCATTAATATTATTCTAAAATAGAAGTCGAGCATACTTGTGTTATGAACATAGATTGATACTATATGGATCTAGAAGTTCATATGATAAACTTATAGATGTTCCAAACATTGATGACTTAGTAGTAATACTGTCATGAAAATGGAGCTACTTGTTCAGAAAGGAATATCAGATAACGTATTACGACTGTTTCATCTCACGACGAGGAGATAAGAAACATGCAATATACTGACTGATAGCAAAATGTTGCTGACCCGCTGCATTAGCACTTGCGTAGTAGAAACATGGTGGACATTTTTAGATCACCAAGAATGAGATTCATGGGTGATTGTCTCTAATTGCAAGTGGTATTCTATTGGTAAGGTATTCCTAGATAGCCAATCATATTATGTTTCACATGTCATATACCATAAAGGATGTGATTAACACTCATAAAGAAAAGCATCCAATTTATTATGTTTCATTCAGTTATGAGATAATGAGGAAACATTATGAATGTCTAAATAATGACAATACTCAATGACATATGTCTTCAAGTACGTGACTTGGAGAATGAAATCATATGAATGCTAAGAGTATGTACATTCTTATTATGTCCCTAGTCGGTTGTTACTATGGAAGATAGATAGACAACAGTAACACAAAAGACTGGAGTGTGGGTTTGTTGATTACTGAATCTCATTAGTCATGATATGGCAATTTTAACACAAGAACATAGATACATGTTAGGAACAATGTATTGAAAAGACCCACATTGAGAGTTACACATGGAAACCATCATAGGTAGTCATAGTCATCTCTCATAGTGAAGGTGGTGATTGTAGTTCATAGACCTAAAATCACTGCACTCATCACATGTCGTTGGGTATCCTTTGCCATCATCAAATGTAATCCTAAAATATGGGTTGCCATAAAGGTGATGATTGGGTATCTTTGACACATGGGGATAGAATGTGAGTGATATAGATGGGATTTGTCCCTCCTACTAGAGCTTGATATCCTCTCCACTTGATAAGATAGACCGAGAAACACACGTGCATGCACATGTGAATCAATATATGATATTGAGGTCACATTATCTCATACAAATTTCTCTTGGTTTAAGAAACATGAGTTGAACGTTGAGAGGATTTGACGAGCCCATGCCTTGAGTTCACTTTGGATATCAGAGACAAAGGAATTATACAATCACTACAACACCTTACATAGATTGTAGGTTGAAGTTGTTCTCAAACTTTCCATTCACTTGGGTAGCACTGATGTGAGACTAGGCACTACTTTCTGATTGTGATGACATAATTTAGTTATTAACATTCACTACCAACGTGATATGGGACCTATAGGGTCACAAACAAAGGAACTCATCTAGAAGAGGATTTTTAATTGGCTAAGTTCTACCCAAACTGAGTTCTGAACTAACATATTCAATTTATTGAACTGACTGGTTTGGCTCGGCTCACCAGGCAACCATCAGGGTGAGCGAGAAGATCATCTCGCATGTGTGAGATCACTTAGTTCATGGGGAAATTCAATTGCAATAAGGAATTAGCGCCGACGTCGTGTTGTGCATTAATTGGATTAGATTTGCCAAAATTCATGTCTGATTGGAAAAATGTCAGACGACCATCTCACAGATCGAAATAACTATCTTTCCAGCCAAACGACCATCATGGCTGCCAGACAACTGTTTCGGGTATCACAGGTTGCGAAAATTCAAGATTTTCCAATCCCTTCCACTCCCACACAGATCTCAAATAGACTGTGAACTTTTCCCTAACCCCACCTATAAATAGAGGGGTACTTGGTCTTCTGAGAGCCTAATATAGACAATTGAGAATCACTTGCTCTGACAATTATTGTCCTCTCTATTTGTGGTAACCAAGAGATCCCAAGCATGTCCTACCCAGCTAGGGAGGGATAGCGACGAGAGAGAACAATTGAGGATCATTATTGTGGGAGAGAAAGTTGGTGACTAGTATGCCAACGGGAGGAACAACTCCTTCCTATCTGTTATAGAAGGAAGACAAGATTTCTAGTTGGTTCATGTGGACTACTCTAGAGGCAAGTGATTTGGCTATTTCTAGGAGAGCAACATCAGACTGCAATCCGCGACGAGACCAATGGAACCACTGTAGAAGTTGATCTCCAGAGTCTATGGCAAGACCACAAAAGTCACCACAGAACTTGTCAAGTCTACTATCCATGGTGAAGACCAAGAGCTGTAGAGAAATCGTCTAAGAGAAACTAGAAGATAGTTGCAACAACAACGAGTTGTAGTATCTGGACTTGCTCTAGGACCTGGTATAAATTCATTAAACCATACTTCCTATTTCATAATATTTGATGTGATCTTGATGTTATGAGGAATACATATAGATAAATTTTTCTTTCCACTGCCTTACTATGTGCCCATATTTCCCAATAGCGATATCAGTGTGAGATTAGGGTTTGCATTGATGCCCTAAGTTGATGTTTGACTTTGAGTGGTGAGTCATCTAATGTTAGTAATCACTAAGTTTTGTGTGGTTCTTGTTTTTTGTGGTCTATGATGTTTTCCTTGATCTACCTTGGGTTGGTGGGCAATGAGATTTGGTATCTCTCTTCATTCACTAACTTTTGCATGTGTTGAGGGTTGATGAGTTTCTATGGGGTCACTATGTTTTGAACATATGTGGTCACTATGTTTTCTCATTAGTTGCTATGTCTTTCTAGACCAAGTGTGGTCAATGGTTTTTCTTGTTTTCAATGCCGAAGTTACTTCGTTATGTGTGGTGGTTTCATGGATGAGATCTCTTAGACACATGGAATGTTTAGCTTGACACCTAACCCCCTTTCTCTCTCCAACCCTAGGACATATATACCACTTTTTTTGCATGCATCTCACCTCTTTACACACCTAGTTTCCTCTCTCTTCTTCCTTGGTTTCTCTTAGAGATCATCCCTTTGGTACTTGGTGGAGAAGGAGGTTCCAATGAAGCAGAAGAAGGTCGATCTCCCTTGCATGCTGATCTTGGGTTTGAATCTGCCCTTCTTGTAATCGTTTGGTGCATCCTTGCTCTTCTTCTTGACCTTAATAAGTGATATCTTCTTCTTTGCCTTCATTTTCCTTACTTCCCTACCCCTTCTTCTTTCTCATCTCAACCAAACTCATGGTGTTTCATGGTAGTGCTTGAGTTAGACCTTGAGGAACATCTCTTTCTTGCCTTTTCTACCTAGGGTTTACTCTCTTTCTTGCTTCCTTAACCTAGGGTTTGCTTCTTTCTTAGAGGTGGAACTAGCTTGGCCATGAGGAGTACTCAAGCGAGGGTTTTCTACCCTTTCTTCTTCAAGCTATCTTGTTTTTGGAGTTTCTTCATCATCTCTAAGGTGAGTTATATAACTTTTGACATTGTTATTGTTTACCTCTACCTTGCATGCACATAATATAGCTCTAAAACGTTGTTACACATAGAAAGGTAGTATCTTAGTTCTATAATTTGTCTTCACATGGTGATTTTGTGTGTTCCCATGGTGATCTTGAGTAGATAACTCCTCTTGGATGAACCCTTACTCTTGTGCTTGAGTTTTCCTTGGTGATGGATGTTTTGGTGCTTGCATGCATATGCAAATCATTGGTCTAGCTCTTGGATATATAGGGTTTTAAGTTGATTTTCTTCCTTGATATGGTACCTGATGGGTTGTTCTTGGTTCTTTTGTCTTGACTTCCTTATCTTAACTTATGGTATTAACTTTGTGGATGTTTTGTATCTTATGTGGCCGCCAAGTGCGACCTTATGTTTTGGTCACTTAGAGGGTTAGCACCTTTAGTTGTCGACGAGGTTTTTCATCATCTTTGGTTGCTAAGAGTTCACCTATGTGGTCGATGAGATTGTATCTCTCTAATGGTCACCAAGGATCATGGTGATACATGGTCTCTATATTTGATGTCTTCTTTAGTCTCCAAAGCTTCATGGTGTCTTCTGTTGCCAATACCTTATGTCTTCTTCAGTCGATGATGTCACCTACCTTAGTTGTCACTGAAGATGACCAGCCTCTTTGGTAGACAAAGATGGTAACCCTAGTTTTCAGTGGTCTATGACATCTCTGACCCTTAGTGGTCGATGAGAATTTATGTTTTCATGGTCGCTATGATTTCCTAGCTCTAAGGTCAATGGTGATGTTTGACCTAATTGCTTTCATGATTCATGATGATGATGATAGTAATTAGATTTTACCTTTAGTTTCTTCTTAGTAACCCTAATTCGTTGGTTCTTGGTTACACATGATTTAATAGTTTTACCTTAGCCCTCGAATGCATACAAACATAAAGTTGAGTAAAGTGTTGTTTGGTAATGCTAATTCAACTAATCATGCTTTACCTAACCCTAATACAAGTAAGTGATGATGATACATAGCCTCTTGTGTGATTAGTATGATGATAAATTACTTTCTCTCCCTATGTTGTTGTTACCCTAATTTGGTGTCACATGAACATCAAAACTTCTAAATAATGTTGTATAAACTTATATGTCTCATGTATGGTGATGGTATGATGAGCCTTGATGAGGCAAGGAAAGATAATCATGTTCTTGTAGGGAATGAGGTGGATGGTCTTAATGACCTTAGACATGGTCTTGTTCCCTAATTGAGGTGTTAACCTCTTTATTATGTGATCATGATTTGGAACTTGCGATGGAATGATGATGAGTATGGAATCATGTATGGTAATGAAATAGTACCATGTGGGTTTGTGATTAAAGTTATATCATATACATTCTATATTTTCTGAATTTGCAACATACACCTTGTTTTTGTAGAACACTTTTAGGGTTTGTTTGTAACTTGATTGATGTAGTTAAAAAATACCAAATTGGCATTAAGTAATCAAGTGAAACCCTAATCATGTAGTTTCCCTATGCCATAGATCCATTCCAGTGTTAGGATTTGTTGTATGGTGAAATGAGTTCTCATTTAGTGGAAGCTCGGAGTCGTATATTGTTGAGTATATGCATGTTCACAAGGATGGTTATAGTCATACCTTGGCAGGAGAATGGTCAGGGCCATATCTCAGATGATCTTCATAATATATGATGTGATTGATGACAAATGTGGTTGTACCTCGGATGTTTGGGTTTGTATACCCTAGTTTCACTTGTACCATGACCTTTTAAAGGCAGACTAGGCTGCTAACTAGTGTCGTGACCTATATATCAAGGGTGGACTAGGATGTTTTGCAGCTTGACCTTATGTGTCATTGTAGCAGACTCGTACTAACCAAGGGCAGATGAGAACTTAGATTTCTAGCTCTCTTGTAGATCTTGTATGGCACCAATTTTGATTTAGCAGTGGTCAGTTGAAGTTGATTGGTATACCTCAACTCCTCTAAGCTTAATAAAACATGTAATACAGTCATGTAGTATATCTGCTTAGAGTTGTACATGTGGTCAGGATCATGGTGTTGAAGAAGAGCATCTTGAAGAGTAGTAGAACAGAAGGTTGGATAGTTATTATAGAGTCCTAGATTCATCCTTGTACTCTCAGGCCTGGGAAGGGGATGTTTTGTAGATGATATGTATATTGACATGTGGTTTCTATTAGTGTGCCTATGTTTTGTATATGACATGTATATGTAGGACATCTCTTTTATATACATGTTGTGGTTGATGCCACTGGACATATATGTAACTACCTAATATGGTATGTGTTGATATACACGTACGTGAACCTTTATGTAGTGTTTTCTAAACGTAGTGATAGTAATGTTCAAATTAGTTTTAATGTATCCTATTTTTTGGTGTATGGTTAACTAATAGTTAATCATATGTTTTGTTTTGATTAATCTCATTCGATGTGGTGGGGTGTCACAACTATTTTACTGATTGGGATGATCTGTGAAGGAGTAGGTTGCATTGTGCAGTCATGGACATGTGACTGTGACACATTAATAGTGTTGGTTCTTTCCACAATGGACTTGGTTAGGACATGAGTAGTGCTTCTTTTTCCTTATTGAATGGTTTTGTTTCTTGCTATCCAGAAATACCATCAGTCCACAACTATAGTCAGTTTGCATTTTTATTCCTGATGATGAATGAGTTACATGCCTTCTCATCTATCTGAAAGAATCGATCTGACATATTTTGAATCAAATTGTATTCTCTTATCATTAACAAAATTCTATGATGTGATCTTGCACGAGATATATTGTTTCTCTTGATTAATTTATTAAGTCCATTAAATTAGACATAATGGAAAATTAATTATCCCAATGTGCAAAATATTCAATTGATAATTTTTTATATATTTTGAAAAGTTGTACCCAAACTAATTATTCATGCATATATATTCACATCCAATACTAATTAACACATTCAAGTTATATGTGCATATTAATGAACAATGTGGCATTTATCACATATATTATGAGCTCAACCTATACATTAGGCTACACATTATTATTGGACTCTTTGAAGTGTATTAATATTTGAAGGTTTTAGCATCGAGAATATCATTACAATAATTATTGCATCAATTTTTGCCGATCAGGATTAGTACACTATAACAAAGGTTTAGGTCAAGACCTATTTGTGAGATCATCAATACTTACCAAGTCTACAATTAGCTTCTAGATATCCATGTTACGTATCAATTCATGATCTAAATATTGTGTTCAAGTAATATGTAACTAAAGCTAGGCGTTGCAACTAGGTCACTCATGAAATGTGCATATAGGTCACATGCTTACAAGGCTATATTTGAATCCTTGTTCATGATTCTAATTAACTAATCATATTAGCATCAGAACCATAGTTATGATTCCTAAAGTTTGGATAGAAGATTTTAGTATGTTACATGACTCGCCCCATGTAGAAGATTTCATCCTCCAAATCAATTTATCTCTAGTCTAACATGTACTGCCAAATCAAATAAATTATACTTATTACAATGCTAGAGATTAGAACCTACCTTAAAGTTTAATTGCACAATGAAATTGGATTACATAAATAATAGCAAATTACAAGCAAATCAAATTTATTTCAAAATAAAATAAATTTAAATACTTATATTTCACAATGTGATTGGTTTCAACAAACAATAAGACAATGATTTGCATTTCAATGTCAATTGTGTTACGGAACTGGTGTATAAATTTGTAAACACTGTTAAAATTATAATTTCAATTTCACATTGCAATTTATATACAAATTTCACATGTAGAATTTTAATTTTAATTTCACAATACTATCGGTATACCTATAATTTAATTACTAGTAATATAATTTGAATTTAGAAAACATTAATTTACAATCTAAAATAAAAAAATAAAAAATAAGATATACTGTTAACATGACCACGAGACCGTTCTCCATAAGAATGCAAAATTGAATAAGACGCGAGCAGGGGCTGATTAGAACTCCTTCGAGAATTAAAACTGATAAAAAAATACTCCTTAAGGGAAGTATAAAGTACGTCCAATATCAGAGATTAGAGAGAAGTAGTAACAACTCATTTGCATTGAGTGACGAAGAAGTGAAAAAGAGGGACACGTTTATAGAAATGTTCTATCGGACAAAACCATTGGTAAAGAAAGCGGCTACTTTCAGCATACAAAACAGCTTTTTCTGAAATTCAACGTTGCAATCTGAATTTACCAAAATATTGGGTGTACTTAGCAAAAAATATACTATAGGATCGGTCCTATAATCTTTTATGGGACAACGGAAAAACTTATTATAGGACCAGTTCTATAATAACATGGTACGATCCTATAGAAATTCATTATAGTCTACAATCTATGTTCTTCTCTTTTACGGGACAACCAATCATATTGCTACATCTCTTCCTCTCTCTTCTTCAAAAGCCCACCTCCTAAAAAAATTAAGAGAGAAGAACATAGATTGTACACTATAATGAATTTCTATAGGATCCTACCATGTTATTATAGAACTGGTCCTATAATAAGTTTTTCCATACATTTAGTGCCACATCAAACAAATGCACTCCTTAGTGGGCTTATTGATGATTGCGTCACGAATACACCCAAAATTTGGGAGTATTCATTGCCTAATTAGTGAAATCACCACACAATGGGTTAGTCGACGATGTTTGAGTGCCAAACGACACATTCACCTTCACACAAGTGATAGTGTTGACACGTTCATTCAGAAAATATGCCATTTCAATAATTAATTTCGAAGAAGTTTATTTTAGGTTGATAATTTTGAAGGAAAAAAAGTGATACTTGGACTTTTTCTCTATAGTTAATGTGCCTGAAAAGGAAGATCTTGGACGCATCATGACAGAGTTCCTACATATGGCCGTGGTCCACCTACGACAATGTCCAGCATTCAATTTATAGAGAAGAAGCAAGGACGTCAGCTGATTTGCATGTGGCTGTCCAGACGCGCCCTTCGTATAAAAATAATCGAGTTCACCTTTTCTGTCATGTTAACTACTTCTGCAATAGGTGTGGTAGGGCGAGGACATTGATAGCATTCGTAGGGTAGTTGTTGTTAATCAAGTTGGTGTTGCATATTGTTTAAGAACATGCACTTTCAAGTCACTCATATCTCAGGCGTTCAATATATGATTTATTGCTTTCTTTTTTGCATGATCAAAATATATTATTGCAGTCGTTTTCTGAATATAAAATTCGAGGAAAACAAAGTCATCGTGTCGTCTATAGTAAGGGGTGGATGTACGTGGGCAAACGAAGTACAAGTAGGACTGTACGTGGTGAACGAATTGTTGATGAAGAATGAATGTCATCCACAATCACAAGCAAGGGTAATTTGGTTTTCAAAAAGACTTTTCTGTATCCTGTTTCCAATATCTGTCTCAACATTCAGTCATTCAGTATGTGATATAACTTCCTTTGTAAGAAAAATATCTGACGTGAAAGACATGGACATGTCAGTTTCGGTAGAAATTTTCAAGCATCTATCAAAACGGCATTCTATCTGCATATGATCACAAGCAAGGGTATGTGGTGGGGACCAAATAAACTTTCTTCACCTTGTTTAGGAAATTTGAGTCTAATAATAATCAGATAAAATAACTTCCGTTTCGAGAAATGATCAGACGTGCAAAAGACGGCATATCAGTTTTACTAGTTTGAAACTCGAATGCATCTTTTCTAGGGGTCTCTTTTCTACCGTGACGCAAATAATTAGCCAATAGGTCTCTTTTCAAACGACTTTCTAAATACAAGTGATACATAAGCAAGGTATTAGATGTAAGGACCACACGCCAGTCAGGGAGTAAATGAAAGCTGGACCGATAGTTGTAACAGTAGCTCTAAGGTGGTAGGAGTTAGCTGAGGTAGTTAGTTGTTAGTTGGATAAGCAAGCTCAAAAGAGAGCTAGGCGGTTAAGCACTTAGTGTGGCTGCGGTTGGCTGCAATATAGTTGCGTATAAATAAGCCAGTCCCATTTAAGGGGATCTGATTTGATTAAATGTGATTCTAATGATACAAATATCCTTTCTGAGAATTAAAACTCTTTGTTACTTATTCTCTCTCACATTCTTTCATACAACTTCCAACCTTCCCAACCTCTCTTATCTCAACTTAGGTACTCTTGAGCAAGATCCGTGCTACATGACACTGAGATGAGGAGATCCATCATTGTCATCGGTATTCCAAACTTAGTTGTGCACACTTGTAGATTCCCCAAATTGCACCGTCAACTAGAGGTGTTTGAAGAACACTGGGATGACGAAGAAGGTACGATCTCAGCCTAAAAGCTGACTTTGATCAGAAGGTCGATTTCATTTGCTTGATATTTAAGAGTTTCATCCCTTCAGTGGAAAAGAAGCAAGGAGAGTAGTGACAGGATGATCTGAAAAGAAACTCATCGAATTCGAGCTTAATAGTTATGGGTTGAGGAAACTGCATTTGGAGTGGAAACTATGATGGATTGTCTGCAAGAGTGGATTAAATTAGCTATGTAGGACAAGTCTTCAAATTTTATGGTGATGATTTTGACATAGAAAAGTTAGATCTCATTTCTCACTAAATTTGGGCGAAACCCATCAATGGTGGAGTTGGGTTAGGGATACAACTCCCATCACTTCTTGGAGAACTTTTGAATATGAATTTCACATAAGGTTTAGGAACCCATACGAGGATGTCATTGGGAATTTATAAAGTCAAATAAGTTGGATTAAATAAGGAACTCTTTATCAAAATTTGAGAAGTTGTCAAATACAATTTCAGGATTGGAAGATTGCTTTGATGTAGAAACCTTTGTTAGTGGGTTAAAGAAGTAAGTTAGATTCCATGTGAGGAGAATTTAAATTGAAAACATGGAAGCAACTGTGAACTTAGACTTGGAAAACAAGGAGAAGTATTTCTCAAAGAGAAAGGTGAGGAATTTTTGGAAAGTGTGATGTGTTTATATCAATAAATAATGGAGATAAGAGTGTTGCAGGACCTACGGGGCTATCTACCGAGGAATAAAAATGTTATAAGAAATCAAACTATGATTTTTGTGTAATGAGAAGGGGGTAGGACATTTATGTAATGTAAACGGAGGGCTATGAATGATATATAATGTGGTTTTAGATTACAAAAAGTAAAAAGGATTCCCTAATGGGAGTAATCAAAAGAAAATCCATAATTTCCTTGAAGGTACTAACATGGGTGGATGCGCACCCCAAACCATTAGAGTAAGAATCCAGGTCCAATGAACGACATTAGAAGATCGGTTAGATTATGACATCACTCATAATATCTTAGATGCTCAAATAGCGATATAGAAGCATTTACAACTAACATGAATTAAGAATACACAATCACGATGGATAACAGAGAAGATTGTCAGTTGAAAGGAACATGTACTAGGGTAGAGTTTCAAATCTCATATGTTTGTATGCAGGAAGACTTCTTAATACTTCAATTTTCAATTGTGATATGGTTTTAGGGGTGAAGTTCTTATCTCAAATTAGTCCACTTTGGTAGAATTTCAATAAGCACAAATGAAGTTCAAAGTGCATAGTACTTCATTTATTGTCAAGGGCCTCAAAGGGAATTCTCAGATTTAATTGGACCATGCTTTATTAATGATATAAGCAAGTATAAGAAAGTAGATGTGGTGTAGTTGATGGTTATAGGATCTTGTAGTGAGGTCCAAAAAACTGACAATGATACTGAAATGTAAATAATGATATAAAATAAATTGTTGGCACAAATAAAAGATGTAATTTTGGAGCTTGTGGGATTAACTGTACAACGAAAACAAAGTCATAAAATTCCTTTTATATGTGTAACTAGAGAGGTTTATAAACAACCCTAAATGTATCCCCACTTTACAAAAATTAAGGTATGTAGAGGAGTAATTGAGAGTAGGACTTATAGCAAACAATAATATCCCTTATTTCCTGTGCAGTTGGTCAAGAAGATATATAGATCTTGGCATATATTTATGGAGTATAGATGTTTGAAGAAAACAACTACTCTAGATAAGTTCCCTATTCCAAGAAATGATGGATTGCTAGATGATAACGGTTCTATGCTTTTTAATGATCTTAGAACATGATACCATCAATATTCAGTGCAAGGCAAGGACATTCACGAAACTTCCTTTAGGACTGATTAGGTATATTGTGAATTCTTAGTAATGTGTTTTGGGTGCAATAATGACCAACTACATTCAAATCCTTGTTGACTGACATTTTTGGGGTTTTCATACAAAACATTATATTTTTTATGATGTGGTGGAGTATAGAAGGATCCCTATCTTGCTTTCACAACATCTATCGCGTAAAACTATGGAAAGAATCAATTGTGCATGAAAAGAAGTAAGGAATTTTGTGCCAATTCATTGAAATATTTAGGGCATGTAATTTCACATGAAGGTGTGGCAGCCAATCCATCTAAATTCCAAAAATGGCTAGGACCAAAGAATGTGAAATATTTAAGATAATATTTGGTTTTGACAATATATTGTAGAATATTTTTGAGAAATTGTTGTCAAACTTATCAAGCAACAACCAATCTATTAAAAAATGGATATATAATTTGTAGGCCACAACAGATCAATCCTTTTCCTAGTTGAAAGTGTTTGACTACTACACCAGTTCTAGATATATCAAGTTTCAAACAAAACTTCATCACTGAGTCTCATGCATCTAGGTTTGTAGTGGGTGTTGTATTGATGCAAAAAATTGACTCATATAATATTTTAACTCTAAAATAAGGGGGAGTATGTCGGAGTGATTTAATATGTCCTTGATGATGTAACTATAAGATGAGAAAAATGAAACATGAAGTATATTATAGATAAAAAATTACATCAACTAAAAAAATGTCTTTCAAAGTTATTAGGCTATAAATATGAGGTTGAGTCACATAGTTGATTACCTGTCTGGAAGAGACAATGTAGAGTAAATCATGGGGAATAATGACTTGGTTATCAATTCAATCTCCATTCGTGTACCTAATTTGATGGAGAAAGTAAAGGATCTAACTATTTATAACCATGTTCTATTACATTGCAAAGAAATATGGGATAAAGGGGATTTAAACCACAAGAAGCTCCAATTTATAATATGGTTAATTTTTAAGAAAGAAAAGGTGATCCTTATTAAAAATTTGGATATTATCAAACATGCTATGAGTTAGTATGAGTGGTTTATTGTTTAATTGGGATTTAACCCATTGTATTTATAGTTCCAAGTTATGATATAAGTACACTTAATTGAGGATCTATTTACACACTTCAGTCTACCCATGTATATCCCTAGACTCCTATATATGAGATACCCAATACCCCATTATAAACTACTTGGATTATTGATATAGTATGTGCATAGTTGACATTCTTGCATCATCAAACCTACTATGTTTAAAACATGTTGTCTAGCTCACCTCTCTCTTACTGTCTCTACCTTGTGCCACCTATATGGATACCACTTTTATCACCAAACATCCAATGATTGCTTTAAAACATCCTAGATGGAAATTTTCCATGATGGAAGAGATACAATCATACATGGGATGTGGTTGATTCATCACCTGACAAGATTATTTTTGGTGTCTTTCATTTAAGCACTATTCTAATGTATCTATCAAACAACTAAAGGCATGGTCGGTTGTTAAATGTTTTACTCAAACCATTAGTGTGAATTGTTTCAAGACATTCTATCCAGTAATAAGGATTGCCTTTGTATGCATCTTCATTTTCTTGGCAACTCATTTTGAGTGGCCACTTTTCCAACTAGACATCAAGAGTTATTTTCTAAATAGAGATAGATGAGGCCCATATGCAGCAACCTCCTAGCCTTGTTACAAAGGGTAGCCTTATCAGAAAGTTTAAATTCTATGACACTCTTTATATGGAATTCAACAATATTATAGAACCTAGTTCAATATATCAAAATAGTCCTATAGAAAGTAAGTTTTCTGAGCCGGGGTGGAATAGCTCGGGTGGTGCGGCTCGCAAGCCCCCTGTGAGGGGGCACGGGTTCGACTCCCAGCGCTCCACCGAAGTGATTTAGCCCACGCGTCGGCCGGCCAACGATGTGACTATTTGGTGGTCCCTGTATGGGCAGGGGGGCCATCCGGGGGTTTACGCTGCCTGCGGGGGTCACAAAAGTGCCGCTCGTGCGGGAGTGGTTCCCTCGTCATAAAAAAAAAGTAAGTTTTCTGAGAATGATGACATATCATTCATTGTTCTATTCAAAGTCATCAATAGGGAACATTATCATTTCAACCTATGTTGGTGACATTGTGATTAGTAGAAGTGTAAAAATTGGCATTTGATGCATGAAACAATCACTATAGTCCCATCTCGATACAAATAACTTGGGAAAAACTCTAATACTTCCTCATACTAGAGGTCCTTCACTCCTCCATAGGGTTTAGCTAATTCCAAAGACATTATTCCTTGGACCTACTTCAAAATACTAGAATGACATATGCTATGACCATATGTAATCTATTGGATTATCATACAAGTGCTCCACTTGAGGGTGGAGCTATTCTTAGACCCCAAAAAAATACTACCTAATAGTAGGCAAATATATTTATTTGAAAATCACCCAACTAATGTAATATATGTTGTCAGAGTGGTCAGTCATCATATAAGTTCCCCACTCCAAGTTTGCTTGTACAATATCCAATACATCATGTTCCATCTCAAGAGTTCTTCAAGATGAGGATTGTTTAAAAAATATTAAAAGGAAAATACTATAATTATTTCTATATATGCAAATGAATATTGGGAAGGAGTCTAAGATGGGACACCGCAATAATTAGATCTTTGGTTTATTACCAAGAGGTCTTAGGTTTAAGCCCTGGAGATGGCATGAATAGAATTGCCATTTTTTTGAAAGAAAAAAAAAGAAGATTGGCTAGGAGATGCCTAAGAACACTAGTCTAGCTATTTTTTTATAATTCTAGGCAATCATCAAGTGGCACGTAGAAGTAACAAACAATCCTTAATTGCTCACTCTAGGACTGAAGATGAATATCGATCTATGTCCCATGCATTTGTTGATGTAAATAGCAAGGTCCATTATGACAAAGTTTGGAATTCCTATTCACACTCCATGTCCTCTGTATTTGTGACAATGAGGCTACTATCGACATAGCCAATGATCCAGTTGAGGAGGAATGCCATTTTATATAGGACCAAGTCAAATTTGAAAAGACAGTGACTCCTCACATATCGAATAATAATTGAGTTGTTGATATTGTTGGGTTTTAGGGGAGACAGAGAAGGCAGCGAAAACAAAAATTTTCTCCCCCAACCCATACCGAGGAAACGCGTCAACGTCTATATAATAGGAAAGGATGGTTTGTGGAATCATACCTTGTCCCGAGGCTTGCTCGGCGACAATACCTCGCACAATGCGCGGTCTTCAACTCCGGTCTTGGACGGTGTCTGTGCAGCTCCTGGTCGCACCGGGACTGACGACTCCTCCTCCTACCGGACTGTCGGATGACAGTTGTCCTCCTGAGCGGCAGTGTCCTCCCGCCTCTGTAGTAGTCCACACGGACCACCTGGAACTCCACTCTCCTTCTCCCACAAGGAAGTGGAAGGAGTCACACCCTCCTGTTGACGTACTAGTCGCCAACACACTCTCCTGCTACCAGTTGCAACTGCAGTTGTCCTTCCCTTGCTGCACCTCCCTTTTGCGGGAAGCACTTGCTTGGGATCTCTCACGGTTACCAAAACCAGAGAGAACGACAACTTCGCAAAGCAACCGGCTTGCATTGAGTTGTACTTTGAGAAGCCCCCAATACCCCTATATATAGGCGGGTCATGGGACAGGGTTCTCTGTGCCCGGCAATACGGGACTAAAGCAGGAGTAGAAGGGTTCGAGAATTTTCCACAAAAAGCAACCGGTTCGCAACTTGAAATGATCGGTTCACAACTGAACCGATCAGTTCGGCCATTGAGCCGATCGGTTGGACCTGAGCCGATCGTTTGGGGCACTCCAACCGATCGGTTGGTGCCCTGAACCGATCGGTTCATGGTCCTAATCCGGCTCAAAAAAGACTTTCCTTGTTTCGTTCTCAATTGGTATCGTATACCAATGTTATTCCCAATCGAATTGGGCAATTTGAAACCAAAGGAAAATTCTTGCAGACATGACTTTCCCAACTGGTCGGTTGCACCAGTTGAGCCGATCGGTTCAACTCTTGAACCGGTCGTTTCAACCTGGGCATGAGTCGATCGGCCTGGACACTCCAGCCGACTGGTTCAGCACCTCAGCCGACCGGTTCATCACATGAGCCGATCGGTTGGGAGCACAGGTTGAGCAAAATCAGTCAATTGCGATTTCAATCAATCTGATACTCCAATCAATGCGTCCAACACCTTGAACCATATGATATTGAGTTATCGACTGATTGAGTGTTTAATTGAACTACTAAACTCCTTTAGTAATCAATCTAAATATTGCTTTGTGGACAAAAATCCTCTTCCAGGTTAAATCCTATGTGTGTGACCCTGCAGGTCCATTTCACGTTGGCAGTGAAAGTCCATAACACTTATGACTTAACAAGCAAAGAGAGGTACCTAGTCACACATCAGTGCTACCCAAATGAAAGTAGAAAGTTGGAGAACAACTTTCATCCTACAATCCGTGAATGGTGTTACAGTGAATGTATAATTCCTTTGTCACTGATATCCCGAATGAACTCAAGGCATGGAACAGTCATCCTGTCAACGTTCATTCACTTTCTTGATCTCAGAGTAGATTGAAGGAGATATGTATGACATCAATATCACATACTGATTCACACATGCGTGCGCACGCCTATCTCAATCCTACTCATCAAGTGGCCATGGATATCAAACTCCCTCAGGAGGGACAAATCCCATATCTATCACTCACCCCTCAAAAGCCCCATGTGTCAAAGCCACCCAATCATCACCTTTATAACAACCCATGTTTCAGGACTGCGTTTGATGATGTCAAAGTGTGCCCAACGACATGTGTTGAGTGTAGTGATTTCAGGTCTAAGAATCACACTCACCACCATCACTGTGAGTACTGACTGTGACTACCATCTCATGGTTCCATGTGTCAAACTCACGGTGGGTCTGTCCGGTACCTTGTTCTCTAACAAGTACCTATGTGTTTGGTTTGATATCTCTATATCATGACTAATGAGATTCTGTCATCAACCAACACCACAATCTAGTCTTGTGTGTCATTGTTGTCTATCTACCTTCCACAATGACATCTGACTAGGGACATATCAAGAATGTACAAACTCTTAGCATCCGTATGATCTCATCGTTCAGGTCATGAACCTGAAGGCATACGTCATTGAGTACTGTCATTCTCTAGACATTCAATCTGTTCTATCACTATCTCATATGACTGAACCAGAAAGAATTTGAAGCTTGCCTTTGATGTTTATCAAATCAATCTTAATGTATCCCACCAATCATCCCATGATTGGCTCTCAGGGCATACATACCAACAGACTCCCACTTGCACTGCGAGCCAATCACTCTTGAATCATATTCCTAGTGATCTTCAAACATGTCCCACATGTCACTGTGCTCTAGTGCCAACATAGTGAGTAATGGCAACACCTTGCCAAAGTCTGTACAAATTGCATGTCTCACATCTCTTCGCTGTACGTCACACGTATGAGATGGAGTTGCCGTAATATGCGATCTAGTATTCCTTTGCTAACCTTTAGCCACATTGCATGATCAAGGATTCCAGACTTGTCATCAATGAGTGGAATATGTATAAGTTCATCTCATGAACTTCCAGATCCATATAGTATCTACTGCTGTTCTCTAACACATAGATACTCGGCATTTCCTTTTAAATAGTTTTATTGGAACATTTCCAATTATCAACCAACTTTCACTTTTATACATCCTATGTATATTTTGCGATTAATTTTCTATCCTTTCGGAAGTTCGCATCAATGTAACTCTTTACATCAAACTCTTCCTTATCTCCATGGAACTAGTACTTCACAAGTACTTATCAAGTTCTTATGGTATTCTAGTAACCCTTACTGGAAGTAGACAGACATCCACTCGTCATGTCCCACATACGAGTTATCAGGATGAGCACATCATATTGTCATGTCATACATAAAAAATGATGAATGCATTTTATTCTTGCCATGTCATACATGCAAGACAATGGGATGATTACATACATGATAGATCCATATCTATTCTTAGTGTTCCCATTCTTCATAAGAATTAGACACTTGGCCTTGGGATACTAAGATCCATATAACATGGACAAGTTTTCTCCCACTGAATCTGTGCATACTGAACCCTTCAGTACAGATTGCCAATGTATGCTCTCTCTTTTCCAGGTCAAGAGATTTGTCGAGAACTATCTCTATAGATCTCTATTCCTATCACATAGGAAACATCTCCATCTTCCTTAAAGATAATTTCCACTTTTGGATTTCCATTCTAGAACATTTCCATTTCACATCAACATGTGGAATGTGAACACGCTCCCACTAAATCACAGATCCCTTCTTTATCTTTGACATATCAGTCAAACCCTTTGACTATATCATCAAAGTAAAGATCCAATTCTGAGTTGCTTGTACTCAATCAATCACATTGATCAGTCCATTGTAACTTATAGACTTCATTTACATTAGTGGATTCATAAACCTTATAGGCTGTGTCACGTACACATCCTGGTTTTATTCCTCATAGGAATGTGGTTTTAGTATCCATATGCCAAATGTCTTAGTCATTAAGTTGCAATCAACAAGCATCATCCTTCTCAAAATGTTATCCTTGTGTCTTAACACTTAAGACTCATTTGCACTTATGGATATGATCCAATGAGTGCTACCATCAAGGTCATACCTTATGGTTCACATGGATGTCATTTAGGATGTAATGGTCATGAACCATAACTCAAGATTCGGTTCCTCATATTCATCTAGATAGTTGACTCATCACATGAACAACTCATCACATAGATAATTGAGGTGTATCTGTTAAGGATATAAGAACTCACAACCCTTGTGATTCTTAATTTCCTTTATTAGTGTGGGGTATTCTTTTATTAAGAAGAATTCAGTTATTCGATAATCATTCTCTAACTCCTTAGAGTATGATTCCTTCTTGATTTAGACATCACCATGCCTTAATCATGAGTTCACTATGATACACTATCATAATCACTCATAAGGATCTCAAACATTTGGTCCAAGTATTTCATTCATTGATCTCATCAAGAAATAATGCTTTACCAAATTTGTACTTCATTTATGATAATCTTGAACACTTCAAGACATTCATATTGGTATTTCTCTAAACACCATTTGAAGTATTAGCATCTGTTCCAATAGGTATGTAAATACATCATATGTATTATACCTAATAGGACAATCATTCTTCCACTACCTTAAGTGAAGATTGATTAATCATGTACAAGAGATTCATGTCTCTTACTGGTTCTCTAACCAAAAGAGTCTAGATTTATCCATCATATGGAAACTAGAAATGAATTTCTCATGATTGATGCTAATTTGATTGTTTGAGTTATCTATAGCTTCAAGGTATCATTTTATCTTATACATACCAGGTATTACAAGATAAACAAGGCATTGCCACAAAGATCATATCTTTAAGATTGAAACATCAACTTTATTAATTGCCATCATTGTCATACAATATGCAATAATAAAGTGTTTCAATCTATTGGCAATATATGAAATAGTAGTTCTCAACTCTATTTCGTGTCCTTTAGGCTGAAATGAACTGAAAGGTACTCCTATCTATGGCAGAAACACTTGCTCCAATGATGGGTACTTCTTTCTTGGTCCTTTCACAAAGGCCATCACTTCTTTGCGGATATTGCATATCATATATGACATATCCATATCTTGGTATCATATACCTCGGATAAAGAAGCGGTTCATTTCATGATACCTTAGGTGGAGATCTCCATCCCCTCCTTCATCTTCTTTTGTTCTTCCAGATATAGAGGGCACTTCCCTCATACACCCTTTCCCCATGTGCCTTGAGGCTGAAGACGGCTTGGATTGTTGGCTAGCATCAGAACACTTCTTAACTTTGCCCTTGCCCTTGCCCTTAAGACTTACCTTTTCTTTGATCACATCAAAGATTATGGTTTGTCTTTCTTCATCTTTGCCTTTACTATCCTCAACATGTCCAACAACTCTGTCAACGCTTGTCAAAGTTGTTCATGTTGTAGCTTATCATGAATTGTATGATCCTCGCAACATTTGTAGTATCATACCAATAGCCAACTCTTGGCTCAGAGGGAATCCTTCTTAGTCAGTTTTTTCATATACCCAATCACATTGAGTGTGTGAATACCTTACTGGATCTCCTTCTGTCATGCCATACTAGGACAGTGTTTTGGAGACATCATATGTCTCATGTTGTCTCTGCAACTCATAGTTCAGAGAACACAACATCAAGCACTCCTTATCAATGTCTTTCTCAGTATGCTTCCATAAGCATACTTTCAGCCATTGATGTGGTGGGATCGAGTTCATCTGGTTCTGGTATAACTAGGACTTGGAGCTTTCGCTCTTTGAGAACACTTCTCACCATCCTAACCAGTCGTGGAATTATTCCCATTTAATTTGTTGGTTTCAAAGACCGATCGCAAATAAAGTGATTTGTTGATTAACCATTTATTTTAACAAAAGGAAATATATGCAATTTTAGTCCAAAAACTCATTTTTGACTTGTTTGATTGATTTGAAAAGTTGACGATAAAATTAGGCCTTTAATTAATTATCGCTCCCACTATTTTAGTTCAAATTGATAGCCCTCACCATCAATTCGGAAGATTGCAGCGTACAACCTTCTAGTGGGCAAGATCCTAAAATCCTCTAAGTCATGAGTCAGCTTTGGCTGATCGCCCACAACTTAGATCTCTCATGTAGGCAACTCTTGCCAATTGCATCATATGCAACTCTTGTTGAATGAACATGCACAACACCTTGCCATGAACATTCCTTGCCTCTGGGCCTAGACGCTCTAAGAATCACCAGTTAAGTCTAACCCAAAAGCCGACACGGTAAACATGCACCCTGCTTTGGCAGAACCTACATGTCTACCCTTCACACTTCCACAAGATAGACGGCGCACCACGCTTTGGCGTAACCTACGCTTGGTCGATCGAGCTTTTCATGTGTGCCGCTAATGGAAGGCATATAAGACTTAATATTTTAATGAGGGATTTGGTTTTATATACATATACATATCCAATCACCACAATACATAGTATGTATCATATACATGCTATATCCCACAGAAAACATGCACAAACGATAAAAAGCGATGATTATGGCCATCCTAATGTGATTCCTCGAGCCAAGAGGAATCACGGTCATCTAGGTCTACATCACATGCAACCTGTACAAGATGAACTCTGTGCCTTTCCATCCGAGTAGATCAACTCATCACATGAATGATCTATACTCTCCAGTCGGTCGTCTGGGTGCCACCAGCCGATCGGTTGGCTCCTCCAACTGATCGGTTCGCCTGGTCGTCGTGCATCTCGTCATGTCCGCCACCCGCTCGTCTCGCTCCTCGAACCGGTCATCAACCGATCGGTTCAATCCTTGAACCGACCGTCTGGAACGTCAACCGATCGGTTCATGCCTTGAACCGACCGTTTCAGCTATTGTCTTGATGTCCACCGGTCTTCGACATAACAGGAAATAAAATCTATCCTAATAATTACATTGCTTTAAAAAGGGAAACCCCGATTTACATTCGGGGGGAGTAAAGGTAGGAAAGAATCTCGAATTATTTCGAGTTATATCGGGAAAAAGAGAGGGAAGATTGGTGCGCAGACCGGGATGCAAGCAACCACAAACAACCACACACAGATAGGGGTTTATAGGCCATAATCACGCTACACACATCCACCACAAAACTCATTTAAGGGCGACGCGTATCGAGTGCATTAATAATACATATCATATATGTAATTAGGGATTTGTGGATTTAGGATTGGACATGCATAAAGCCGATATTATTCGCATCGTATACAATAAATAAAGGCGACAAACCAAAATCGATCATATCGATATTCCTAAAATATAGAGCAGTTGATGTGGCTCTGATACCACTGTTGGGTTTTAGGGGAGACAGAGAAGGCAGCGGAAACAAAAATTTTCTCCCCCAACCCATACCGAGGAAACGCGTCAACGTCTATATAATAGGAAAGGATGGTTTGTGGAATCATACCTTGTCCCGAGGCTTGCTCGGCGACAATACCTCGCGCAATGCGCGGTCTTCAACTCCGGTCTTGGACGGTGTCTGTGCAGCTCCTGGTCGCACCGGGACTGACGACTCCTCCTCCTACTGGACTGTCAGATGATAGTTGTCCTCCTGAGCGGCAGTGTCCTCCCGCCTCTGTAGTAGTCCACACGGACCACCTGGAACTGCACTCTCCTTATCCCACAAGGAAGTGGAAGGAGTCACACCCTCCTGTTGACGTACTAGTCGCCAACACACTCTCCTGCTACCAGTTGCAACTGCAGTTGTCCTTCCCTTGCTGCACCTCCCTTTTGCGGGAAGCACTTGCTCGTGATCTCTCACAATTACCAAAACCAGAGAGAACGACAACTTCGCAAAGCAACCGGCTTGCATTGAGTTGTACTTTGAGAAGCCCCCAATACCCCTATATATATAGGCGGGTCATGGGACAGGGTTCTCTGTGCCCGGCAATACGGGACTAAAGCAGGAGTAGAAGGGTTCGAGAATTTTCCACAAAAAGCAACCGGTTCGCAACTTGAAATGATCGGTTCACAACTGAACCGATCGGTTCGGCCATTGAGCCGATCGGTTGGACCTGAGCCGATCATTTGGGGCACTCCAACCGATCGGTTGGTGCCCTGAACCGATCGGTTCATGGTCCTAATCCGGCTCAAAAAAGACTTTCCTTATTTCGTTCTCAATTGGTATCGTATACCAATGTTATTCCCAATCGAATTGGGCAATTTGAAACCAAAGGAAAATTCTTGCCGACATGACTTTCCCAACTGGTCGGTTGCACCAGTTGAGCCGATCGGTTCAACACTTGAACCGGTCATTTCAACCTGGGCATGAGCCGATCGGCCTGGACACTCCAGCCGACCGGTTCAGCACCTCAGCCGACCGGTTCATCACATGAGCCGATCAGTTGGGAGCACAGGTTGGGCAAAATCAGTCAATTGCGATTTCAATCAATCTAATACTCCAATCAATGCGTCCAACACCTTGAACCATATGATATTGAGCTATCGACTGATTGAGTATTTAATTGAACTACTAAACTCCTTTAGTAATCAATCTAAACATTGCTTTGTGGACAAAACTCCTCTTCCAGGTTAAATCCTATGTGTGTGACCATGCAGGTCCATTTCACGTTGGCAGTGAAAGCCATAACACTTATGACTTCACAAGAAAAGAGCGGTGCCTAGTCACACATCAGTGCTACCCAAGTGAAAGTAGAAAGTTGGAGAACAACTTTCATCCTACAATCCATGAATGGTGTTACAGTGAATGTATAATTCCTTTGTCACTGATATCCCGAATGAACTCAAGGCATGGAACAGTCATCCTGTCAACGTTCATTCACTTTCTTGATCTCAGAGTAGATTGAAGGAGATATGTATGACATCAATATCACATACTGATTCACACATGTGTGCGCACGCCTATCTCAATCCTACTCATCAAGTGGCCATGGATATCAAACTCCCTCAGGAGGGACAAATCCCATATCTATCACTCACCCCTCAAAAGCCCCATGTGTCAAAGCCGCCCAATCATCACCTTTATAACAACCCATGTTTCAGGACTGCGTTTGATGATGTCAAAGTGTGCCCAACGACATGTGTTGAGTGTAGTGATTTCAAGTCTAAGAATCACACTCACCACCATCACTGTGAGTACTGACTGTGACTACCATCTCATGGTTCCATGTGTCAAACTCACGGTGGGTCTGTCCGGTACCTTGTTCTCTAACAAGTACCTATGTGTTTGGTTTGATATCTCTATATCATGACTAATGAGATTCTGTCATCAACCAACACCACAATCTAGTCTTGTGTGTCATTTTTGTCTATCTACCTTCCATAATGACATCCGACTAGGGACATATCAAGAATGTACAAACTCTTAGCATCTGTATGATCTCATCGTTCAGGTCATGAACCTGAAGGCATACGTCATTGAGTACTGTCATTCTCTAGACATTCAATCTGTTCTATCACTATCTCATATGACTGAACCAGAAAGAATTGGAAGCTTGCCTTTGATGTTTATCAAATCAATCTTAATGTATCCCACCAATCATCCCATGATTGGCTCTCAGGGCATACATACCAACAGATATCCTAACGAAACTAGTTGCTCTAGTTATTTTTCACTATATGGATGTCAAGATTAGAAACATAACCTCTACTCTATAGATTGAAGGGGAACGTAACTATAAGTGGTTTATTGATCTATTGGGCTTAGGCCATTATATTGACAATTTGTGTAAAGATATAAGTACACATACATGATGTTCCACTTATACACTTAAATGAATTTGTATTCTTGGGTTTCTATACAAAGGAGGCCTTGCACCTCATTATAAACTAATGAGATCATTGATATTCTATATATGCATGCAAAAAATACACGATGCAAAAACAAAAGGACATTTAGGGCATGAAAACATATTTTTCCAAGCTTAGGGAGTTTTTTAATAATAAAAATAGGTGAGAGGAAAATTACAAAAATACATAATAAAAATACATAATAAAATAAAATAACAAATTTGAGAAATGGCCACCTCTCATCTTGTTGCATCCATTCACAATTCCAACTTAGCTTTGTGTAGACTTAGCCATTTAGTTTATTGATGTCTTATATTTTCCACATGGTTTTCTAGTCATTTTAGTAGTGGTCTTTTGTGTTTGTAGAAACTTTTATATTTTCTATTAAGCTCCCATACAGAGCTCAGTCAGTCACTACACCAGACTTTCACAAACCTAACCAATTACTTTATTGATGTCTTACCTTTGTCACATGGTTTTCTAGGCATTTCAGTAGTGGTGGTCTCTAGTTCAAAATAAACTTTTTTATTTTCAATACACACACATACATAGCTTAGTCAGTCACTGTTAACTTGAATGAGTATTTTAAAACCATGGTTCCCCTCAATTATTTGCCAATAGAGATACCATTTTAAGAAACATAATTCTTCAAGAATTCTACAAACTCTAGGACACAATACTACAGATCAATATTTCCTATCACACAAAAAGTAATGGAAGAGTGAGAGTGTTTTTATTGCAATAAAGATTCGAAGTGGGATAAGAAACTAATATTGTACTAATGACTATAAAATACAGCTCCACACTCTTCAACAAAAATTCACCTTAGAAGCAGTATTTGGTAATCCTCCAACAACATTGTTTTCTAATGTTCTAGGATAATCTAAGGTTGATGGATTATAGTGTTCACTTTGTTCAATGGATTATATACTTGTAGGGTTTTTTTGGAAGGAACTATATCTAAAATGAAAAAATTTAACAAAGATAATAGATATGTCATAGATATAAAAGGTTGGGATATAAAAAAATTTGAAGGATATGAATATACCTTGGCAGACACCATTTTACCAACAAATATACAAGTCTTATTTAATGTATGTTTTGCACCTTGGATCTGTGTCTGAATTCATCATTCAACATCTTGGTCATTCTCCTCAAAGCAGCACCTTGAAGAACTAGTTTCCTTGAAGATGGAACTAAACAAGCAAGCATTCACTCAATGTGATTAGCCAATAGACCATTCATGCATACATATGATCTTTTGGTGCACCACCATGATTTCTAAGTGGAAGTGGAGCCAAATTCATCAACATGTCACTCCCTCTCTTCGTCCTTCTATCAAGAGTTGTGCTTGGATGAATCTCTCTCTCCAAGAGGAATATGTAACATTCCCAAATCTAGGACCATATTGTATTCCCCACTTTTTCTTAGGCCTCTTAATTATTATATTACAATTAGATACTTTTTAATTTAACTATATAAATAAAGAGTAATTGGATACAAGAAAATATAATTTTCTAACAAATGACCTTTTATATAAGGTTAAATATGAATCAAATAACTAAGTCAAAAATTGGGGTTTAATTGTACAAATTCACACATTAGTTAGTTTTGACCCAAATTTGGTGCCCTAGATAGAAATAGCAAGGAGATGGGGAAACCAGGGGTTGAGGATCCAAAGGTGGTTGTGGTAAGTCAAAGGGGTATGATCTAGGCATGGGAGGGGATCATGATTAGAGACCAAAAGGGTAATAGGACTCAGAGTACCGAAGGAAAGAAAAGGTGGTTGCAAGAACCTTATAAGAAACTCAACTACATGGGGTAGGTATCTCAATCCCAAAAATAAGCTTCATGCTCCCATATACAGGCATAAGGAGACTAGAAGGATCAAACTCAATAACAGATCCTATGAGTAGTCTTATTAAAGAAGTTGGGGATCATATTGCAAAATATTTTTCACAAACTGCCGGTGTAACAACCTCACTTTTCAGCAACCCGCAATTAAAGGAAGGACAAAAAGATGAGATCCATTACCTAATTTTTTTCCCAAGTATCTAGATTTTATACAAATAATGATCAATAGCAAATAATTTTAATTAATTCAAAAACACAAGTTTTTCCTCTATAGCTTACATAATTTTCCATCATCCAAATTGTACATATGAGATCTATATGAGAAAAAGTATCTATCTAATCCTCCTTACAAGTTAACTTTAATGTCTTCAAAGTAATTTTAGATGATTATCATGTCCATCATATCTCAAGATCACCTTAACTATCATGTACCTAAAATGTCATGAAACAAAAGCACGAATCAATATGACAAGTTATACTGTGTAAGTGGGTGCATGCAAAAGTACACAAGTAAACTAACAACATATATTCTATCAAATACTTGCAAATAAGAACAATCATTTTGTTCACATAATATTTCTTTATGTGATAGTGGTATTATAATTGAGAAGAACTAAATAAACATCCATCAATTAGTTTGTAAATATTCAAGAAACACTTGGCAAACATTGGCAAACTAATGCGGGTAGTCATAGGTGTAATCACGTACCTTAATGATGAGCCATGAATATTATGCATTCGTTAAGCATAATATCTAATCCAACAACCAACTTTAATCTGCATATATGTAAATCCTAAAGTGTCACCATCACATTAATCACATTCAACCTACTTGGTGTAACATACCGAAATCCACTATGTATCTCTTTGTACTCTTTTCAATAATATTTGTCCTTCATTTTTGTCCCATATATCTTTGGGATTAATTTAGTGGAATTATGATGGTTATTGGATAAATATTTCCCATATATTCTTAATATAGGGTTATATGCACAAATATCTCAGTTGGGTTTTAATTAATGGGTCTGAAGTGCAAATTATACACTAAGTAATAAAAATACTAAGATATTTCATCTTAGAAATTTCTAGTACTTTTTAGAATAGGAAAAAGAAGAGAAAATCCAAATTATAATTAAAGGAGATGATAAATGCAATAATTGGAGGTAATATGGGATTTAATGGATAAAAGAAGATAATGAGGAATATATTGCTCCAAAAATCATAAACAAAAACCGACAAGGATAATTTGACACTCAATTTCGTTTTCTTGACCTAAAAGTAACTTAAGGGCCAAGTATTATCTAATTTGGAAGATAAATGCATATATTAAATTCTTTATTAAAAGATAATAGAAAGTTGGCCAATATAGTGAAATAAAATACTTAATGCCCTCAAATTAGAAAACTAACTCCAAATTTGTAAACTAGACATAAAAATAATCCTTTGGGAAAATTTGCAACTGATTAGGATAATGTTTGAATAATGAGTAAAAATAGGAGAGAGAAAATGTGTAGAATCTTCTATTTATTAAAAAAAATTAATCCCAAATTGTGAAATTAATGACAAAATCGTATCCAAGTGACTTAGGGAGACTTATGGGTGACGTTTTACAAATTTTAAGGAATATTATCACCTCTTTTGAAGGAGGAAAGAGAAAATGACATTTTAATATTTAACCTATTAAAATTCCCCAAAAGGCAAAAATAATTCCATATTTGGATTATACGCATCAAAACCAATCTAGGTATAAATTTTGGTTAATTTTGGAAATCGTTTGGGCCTCTAAAAGAGGAGAGAGAAAAACATTAAATCAATTTGATCAAAATTTTATTAGGATTAGAAAATCTCTGTTCTGGGCCTCCACCCGTGGGATCGAAAGGTTGGGATCCATCAGTGGACCTGGGTCCACGGTATCAGATGGCTCCCAGCTATCTCGTACCATGGATTGGCTGGAACAGGTTGTTCTACTTTCTAAAAATTCAAATCCAATTATCTCAAGATATACTTGATGAAATGACGAAGTTTTGGGTTCGTTGGACTCCTCACAAGGTTCTGCATAGATTTATCCTAAAGTTTTTATATTTTGACAAAAATTTGAGAAACCCCCAAATCGATTGGGACTCCTCTCTCACCCCACCTAGATAAACCCTAACCTAGGCTTCCTTGTCTATGAATATCCTTACCCTAAGAATCGTCTTCACCTTTGCAAAACGCCCTAACCTTAAATTGCTATTTTCATCATAGTTTTGATCTCCGATGAGTCGCCGAAGCCATAGGACTTGCGGCACTTCCCTCTACCTCATCTCTTCGTCTCTGCTCAAATAAAAGGGTACCTACAGATTCGTCTCTCTCTCTTCTTTCTTTTGCATGCTTGTGCGTTGAATTTGGTTGAGTATTTTGCTTTTTCCCAAAATCACATGCAAGCAGTAGAAGCTGCTCGCTGGTCATCGCATCGAGTGTTTGGGGAAGAAAGCCCCACACACTTTTACCTTTTTGCCCTCCAACGATCTCTTCATGCATCTCTGTTCACAAGTGGGGTATTTGGGTCGTTAGTTATCTGTTGGACCCGCATTGACCATAGGTTGTCTGGGGTCCCTCAACCACTAGCGAGAGGGCACCAGGGTGTGTGGGCCCCACCACCTGGCCCCACTCTACTCTCTCTCTCTCTTTTCTATTTTGATATTCAAATTTTCGAATTTTCTGATTGGTTGATACAAAATGAATCATAGAAAATTAATTCAGTAGTCAAAAATGGAAAATAAAAAGTGTTTTGAAATTAGAAGAATGAGATCTATCCACTAAAAATATTTGCGAGGTTTTATTCTGATGTTTGCGAAAAAGTGTTTTTAGAATGATTTAATTAACTAAAAATCACCAAAAATAACCCGAAAAGTCCATATCTTCAAAATACATAATATTATTTGTCATTTTGATCAGACACCCTAACTAAGACAATGGTGATATTTTTAGAGTCTAATTTGAAGGTTTGCACAAAAAGTTAGTAACTTTAGGGTTTTGGCCTTCTAATGAATGAATTTATCATTAATGCATGTGTAAGGGAGTGAAATCACCCCTTTACTAAAAATATGAAGAATTGACATCCATTCCAAACACTCTCAGAGGTATGATGGAATGGGCATAAATTTTCCAAATTTATTAAACATTGATATCCAAAAGACCATTAGAAAGCAGTGAAAATAAAAAAATAACTGACTATATTCAATTTTTGATAAAAGGTTTACAAAAATACATCAAAATCTCCCATTAGGGTTTACAATAAGATACAAAAAAAGGATCTAGTTAGAGGGAAGTCTAGACTACTACAATTGTTACAACCCCAATTTTGGGCTCAACTGGTGAGAAATGTAATTTCTCTTATTAAAGCTAATTGAACAAATAATGATATGATTTGTTTTGATTAAATGGATTCATTTTCAAAATAGCCTTGATTGGTTGCTTTGTGGGCTTTATTGGCTATTGAGCCCAATAAAAAGGAATTTCAATTGATTAAGGAATAATTGAGAATTTGAGAAAGGAAATATGTGGAAACCTCTAGAAGGCAAATCCAAAGAGGATTTCGTGCCTCTTGGGTTCCTTGGGTACCAAGGAGTCCAAGGTTGCAAAAAGAAAGGAATGAGGAAAGAAAAGATTAATTAAAATATTTCTTTTTGAAGAAAGAAATTGATAATAATGGAAACATGTTGAAAATAAGAGGAAAAAGGTATAATTGAATGATCCTTTGTGGAATTTAGTGTTCTAAGAATTCCTAATGATAAAAGGAATACCAAATGAGGAAAATAGAAGAGGAATAAAGAGAAAATATCAAAGTTTCAAAATAAGGAAATAGTGTGAGTATACAATTAATGTATTAGGAGGTTTTGAAATAGAAATTTGTGCCTATGAGATAGAAGGCAAGTGTAAAAGAGAAAGAGTAAAGAGGGAAATTTCGAATTACTATATACACCTAAATAATAAAGGATTAAGTTAAGAGAAATAACTTGCTTTTTCATGAAGGAATCTAATTCCTAGTAGGAAAGACTTTTTTTTACCTTGCAAGAAAGCATCATGGGACGTGGTTACCCTCGAATATAAAAGGTAAGGGACCCCTGGATCGAGTCCAGGAGAGGAGTCCCACACAACACTTGGTTTCTCTTCTTATTCTTCCTCGTTTTGGACATAAACCCTAGTCACGGAGGAAGGAATAGCCCTGGGGCAAGAGAGGGGCCGAGGATGAGTTAGGAGGGAAGCATGCTGCTCCCATGCTGCCATGAAGTTGTTCCATAGTCGTTCCTACACCTAGCCAGGCGTAGCAACAACTGTAGGGCTGCGAGAAAGGCTGGTTCCATGGCTGAGGGTCGCGAGCTTGCTAAGCTTGAACCAGCCACACAAGTCACGAGATGGGCGGTGCCCTAAGTACGGCAGACAAGGGCGAAGCTAAGGAGGCCATCGGCGGCGGTCCACTAGCCCTAGAGGGAGAGGGGCAGACCCCCGAAGATCAACCGGATGGCGCGCAAACAGTGTTTGCGTAAGGTTGAAGACGACTGGGCATTGGACATCTTTGCCCCTCCGTGCAAACACAACGTCGACCACTTAACTAAGGGCAGAATCGTAATCTGTTTATGTTTCCAAATTGCAAGGGTGCATGTATCTGACGACGTGGCAACATGCCATTGGCTGGAAGGTAATATATTTGCAAAAATCATATCTAGCAAACCGTAACTCGGATAGACATAAATAATATATGATTTTTGAGCAGAAGAACGAGAGGAATACAATAAAAATAGTTTCTTAACCTGAATTGGATCATAGTTCGAAATATAGTGTAAATCGTCATCTTTAATGATTAAGAAACCCTATGTTGATATGATTAATGTGTTCAATAGGGTTTGATGGGTCATTAGAGTTGATATTAACCTGTTAAATATAGTATGGTACATTATGTTCAAAAAGGAAGATCTTTGCACGTGATTAATCTAATTTAGAGATTATGTGCATAAATATGCTTGAAATGTGAAAAGTACATAAAGTTATAATCTTTAATGATTTAATTAATGAAAAATCCTTAGATTCGATGACAGATGGATTTAATTTTGTTTAATGGATAATTCAGGCCAATAATAACTTGTTGTTGATTAAAAGTGAAGATGGAATCTAAAAAGATAATCTTTTAATAAAATTGGCTTAATTTAGGGTTTCATGCATGCATATGCATTAATGAGCTTGAAAACCCTAATTTAAGAGAATATGCCTTTTAATTGGTTTAATTGTTCAAATCCATGAATAAGAAGGGATATGATGATCCTAAGTCAATTTGGACATAAAAGACTATTAATTGAATAGTTTGAGCAATTAGGGCTTATATAAATAGAAAAGAATATTTTTAGGGTTGATAACCAAAAAGGGATAAAATTTGAGAAAGAGATCTAAGAAACCCTAATGAATATTAATGAAGCCTTAATGCGGATTAGAAATCCTAGAAAGAGAATCCAAGTCAGTAAAGTAGATTCTTGATGAAGTGTGTAATAAATAGAGTACGTATTCTTTGCAGGATTTATGTGATGATTGAATTACTTGCTTGGATATGTTGATTGGCTTGATTGAATGAACATGAAGTATATGTTGAATAATCTGCATGACTCATCAAATCAGGTATGTGGTTATGCTTATGAATATCTCGAGTTAGTTTCTCGAGGTTTTCCGAAGTTTTCATCGATGGCATGAATTAACTGTTGGATGAATTTAGTTCATACAATCATAAAGTGAATATGATTATCACATAATGTATATGCCATCTAGCTTAATTCCTTGATCCTCTCTGTGTCGTAATGGCTGACCTGGTACATAGGCTACCTAGAGGGTAGATCCACCAGGTCAAGAAAGACTTTGGCTGCCTAGAGGGTAAGTCCAACAAGTCACCTTAGAGAGGTTCCATATAAGTCCTTATAGGGACAACACAGAGTTGTGGATAAGTATGAATTGAGTAGTTTGGCTTAAAATGTAATCTTGATTGTTAAAAAGATTAATTGCTTGATTACATTGTTAGCATAATTGCTTGATTATTGTTTCCTCCACATACCGACTGACCGTTGTTTTGTTTGTCGGCGATTTAGGTACAAACTCCAAAGCACAAACAGTAAAGTGACACATTGTGAAATCAAGAATTAAAGAGCAAGGAGAAACTAGTTAGAGTAGTTCATCTGTGGTTAGAAGTCTAGTACTTCCAATCTTTTCAAAGGTATGATAAAGAAAAAAATTTATTACCATTTTCAGTATAGTCTGTTAGAATTTAATAATTGTTATTGGTTATATGTCGAACCTTTGATCCGGAATTTATGGGTGCGGCTTCAACCTCTCGGTCTCCCTTAATTGGGGGTTATCGGAAGGTGGGGTCGTAACATTTGGTATCAGAGCCAGGTTCCTCATGTAACCATTAATAATTATTAAATTTTACAAACTCCATAGAACCCAAGGGAGTTATTAGAGGAGTATCCGAAAGACGGAGGTGTCTAGAAAAGGATCACAACCGGGGGCTGGCAATATTTTCCTCCGCACCGCTAGTCGGAATACGAGGACTCCCGGATCCATGTGACTGCCTGGCCAAAGTCTTAGGGTATGAATCGAAATAAGATACCTTTAGGACTTCTCATCTTATTCATCCCTTCTCATCAGAAAAATTCTGTTAAGGACCTTAAGGATTAGGGTTTTCTCTCTTTTCCTCACCCTCTTGAGGTATGGGCAAGGTTAATAAGGTCTAAAGAATCCTCCATCAAATTAATGAAAATCATGTAAATAAGATGTCATGGACATAATCTTAATAGATTAAGCGCAAACTAAATGATAGATACATGCCTAGGTCGTATGACATAAGATGTCATGTCCTCAGAAGAGACCTGAGGCTAGACCTTCTTGTCGGGAGGATAAGTTAGTCTTGGAGATAGAGATCTCCATTGTAAGTAGAAACCTGTCTCATCCTATGAGGACGACGTTAACCCTAACCCTAAGTGAAGGGTAGAGAGAGAGATGGCATGATGAGTTGGCCCAGGTGTTGGATGGACGTGCCTGGGATGTCAAATGAGCCATGAGAGGTTGGATGACCGAGTACCTTTGACCACCCAAATCCTAGAGAGAGGATGAGTCTGTTTATACCTTGGTACCTATGGTACAGATGAGAAGAAGAGTTCCATAAACCCTGGAGAGGTATAGTAACAGGTTTCGAGGCCTTGTACCTTGTTGATTGTCCTTGAGGAGGACTCAACCTTAAAGGGTTGTTCGAGTTGAAGGATGACAGGAAGTGCACGTTATGGCAAGCTTGATTCATGGTTAAGAAATAGAGTGTGTTGTTGGACACCTAAAAGTGAACCTAGGGTTCCTAGGCCTAAGAGGGGAAGTGGTATACCTAATTCTCATGATGAGAATTAAGTTTCTATAGTTTCGAGCATGGTGCTCCTCATGCATAACGGAAAGTGAAACCCCCTTAAGTTTAGGGTATGTGTAATGAACCCCTCATAGCTAGGTTGATAATAAAGGAAGGTATGCTCTTGTTTCAGCCTTGAGGAAAGAAGACAAGGATGACCTAGCATGGTTCAATAGGTGATCTTTTTGTACCTTATTAGCTTTCTAAGGTTAAGTAGACTCGTGTGGATGTAAACCCTAGACCTAAGAGTTTTTGTTGGGTTAAGGTAACCTAAAGAGGTCTCGTAGGATCTTGAGAAGCTAAGTGAAAAGTACATGGTATGAGAATGAACCTGTAGACCCATAGATATCCATCTCTAAGTGTATATGGATATGTTACCATGGAAGTAACTGGTATGGGGCTTGACCAAGGTAGGCAGGTTGCCATGATCCCTACGAAAGGGTGAGAGCCAGCACATGAATGCAGAAAAAGAGATGATGAAAACTTGGGTAAGGTTCTAAGTGAACATGTACTATAATGAAGAATCCTAAGTCTATCCTAGGGTCAGGTAGGGATAAGACCGGTGAAAGTAGGAGTTGCCTAATTCCCCAGTTGCACATGACCATAGGGTCGGGAGGTAACAGCTATCATTGTATGAGGGCCATGGGTTAGGAGATTGATCACCTTTGTGAACTCATGGGACCCAAAGGGCAGATGAGTAGGGCACTCCCTTGATGCATGAGGGAAGAGGGATGACCCCAAAAGAGTCGGTACCCTATGGACCTTGAGGAGTTGACTAAGGATATAAACCTCAGTGGGTTAAAGATTAATTTGTTATCATGATGTCTGTGATGTAGAGACATATGTGGCACATTTCAACTTAGATTTAAAAGGTGTATTGGCAAGGTGGGATGTACCATCTCTACTCTTGGAACAGGAAGAACTCTGTATTTGGACTGCAGCCAAATGCTTATTTCTTCTTGTTATGGGAGTGAGAGATAGGACATTACGCATGCCATACATCAAGGATAAGAGATGATGTAGGTTGGAACATTGCCACGATAAATGGGATAACCTACCCTGGTAGAGTGAATGATACTCTGATGGTTTGCAAACACTAAAGGAATGAGGTAGTCACCTTATGAGGATATCTTTATCATGAATTATGTGGAACTTACAAGTTATACTAGGTTGAGTTTGATCACCGTGATGATGAAATCAAAGAGTGGTCTTTTGAAGTTAGACATAAAGTTTGAGGTGAGATGATAAGCGGAAAAAAAAACATGGAAGTGTATGTCTTCGATGTTACCTAATACCTAAGGATTTGAAGTGATAATGGATGCTCTGGTTGAGTTATAGCTACTTCGTTTAGCTAGAAGAGGTTGTTTGGATAATCCTAAGTTTGAAAAGGAGTGGTTGGAAAAATTGCACTATAGGTCCAAGGAGAACAAAAAGTCTATAACTTTCGCCTCGAGGGTCCAAATCAAACGATTTCTTTTGCAAAACTTCAAGCACGAGGTCCTCTACACCCTCGAAGCAAGAAATCATGTTGATAAGATTGTCACAACTGGTCAAAGCACTAATTGAATATGGGTACTTAATGCAACTTAGTTAACCTAACGATCAGCATTGCTATTATCGTTAATTTCCTCAGATGATTCAATCTCATCCATTGATTCACATCTTAGCTTATCTTGATTAACCATGATGTTTAATAAGGTACTTAGCACTAATCAAGGTGTTTCACGCTAATTCGAGGTATTTTTTGACTAATCCTGATATGGGTCGTAACAAAAACTGCCAAAACTTTTACATCCCAAGATGGAATGTAATTAGCAAGTATGAGTTAGAAAGGGAATTGAATTATCTACATGAATTATATATTTGTGGACTACTTTTAAACTTGTAACTTGCCCAAAAATTTGCAGTGAAAAGAAGTCGATCAATCAAGATAATTAAAGGAAAACAACATTTTTCCTATTGACCAAATCTAGAAAGTTCCATCTTCCAACTAGGACTCTTCTAGAGAGTCTTGTATCTAGGGTTTCCACCTCTATTACCCCTATAAAAGGAGGGGACTTCTAAAGAAAAAAGGCATCCAATTTTTAATTGTAGAGCACATCTTTTATCATTTTGGATCTCATTTTAGTTTTCTTTTCTTGTAGTTTTGTTATGTCCTAGTAGATTCTTTTGGGACATGGGGGTAACCCCATAGTTAGTTTTCATTCAATGTAATTGGTTCTCATTCTTCATTGAAATGATGTTGTCTATCTATTTCTACTTGATTGTTGGGAGATCTGATATATTCTTATGAGGTGATATCACTGTGGATCCCCATAAGAATGAAATTGTAATCCCTTTATTGTGATTATCATCTTTTTTCCTCATAATCTCATATTCATTATAGTCCATGGTGATGTGCCCAGTTGATCCATGTATTTGAAAGTCAGTTTGAAATCACATGTTTCTTGATATGACCTTGGATAGTACCATGTTGGATGGTTGGGAAAGGATCCATAAACGTCGGGACCAATGGGTTTGTCGGAAGTCAGACCCTTGTGAGTTTATCTATAAGGGCATGGAACGACAATGTCCTAATTTGATCATTGGAGCTTAATAATTAATTTTTTGAATAAAGATGTGGTTTTTGATGGTGATCCTTAAAACCCCTAGTTTTTCCCATCTTTATTAGTTAATTTTTATTTCAACACTTTTATTTTTTTTCTTAGTTTTAATTAGACTCTTCCAAATCTGAATCTTATTTCTTCTTCTTGCGATCGAACTTGGATCTCGATGATTCTATTTTGTCGTCCCTTGGCTTGATACCTATCAATACTAGGTTGACTTGTTATTTGTAGTGAGCTGAAAATAGAGTTAGAAGGTTAAACTCTAGGACTTTTCCTAGTGATTATTACATGTCCAACGACGCACATCAATTTGGCATTGTTTTCAGGGACAACATGACACTCAGAGGTAACCAGACACATCGAAAAAAAAAATTAAGAGTTGTTTGGTTAGCCAGTCTAGTCCTTGATGCGATAAAAGGATGGTGGTAGAACCTTAGATGCACATCTTTGGAAGAGAAGGTGACGAAACCCCGACTAGAGTGGTTTAGGGTTTCAGAGGATTTGATATTGAAAGAATCATGACATACAGGAAATCATGATTGAAGACCACCATATATCGTGGTAAATAACAATAGTACTTTGGATGCTTAAGATGAAGTTGCATGTGGTAAATGGCCATGCAAGACATAATGTAAAGGATGAACACCAGTACCCCAGTGCATCGTTATAAAGGATAAAAAGTCCCCGAAAGAGAAAGGGAGTTCATCACGATGGATGTGGTAAGTCTCCCCAGGATCAGGGAAAGTTGAGATGCAATATGGGTTATGGTAGTTTGCCTTACCAGATGACGTGAGAAAGAAAGAGTTATGTTAAGGGACAGACCGGATTGATCTATCCATGAGAGAGATGGTTCAACTATGAAGTGAGTGAAAGGTTTTGAGTTTGACCTAAAGGTTCCCTTCCAAAAGGTGGAAGTAGGGACATGGAGAACTCAATGTTAGTATGGTTTATCACCCCTAACTATTTGTTAGTATGATCCAGACTAAAGGGTCTGATGAGAGCATATGAGCTCGTTCAGGGTGATAGCTAGAGACAGTTCTTGTCCTAGGAAAGATGTGATGATGACCACCATAGCCAGTATCGGGTTTTAAAGAAGCTCTGTAAGGGAGGTTGTGTCGGTCACCACTTCAGTAAGGTGATGTTGGTGAAAGGACCACGTGATGGTTAGAAACGGACCACAGTGTGTGTAGATGAAGTCGCTTTGATCTTGCAATGGCTGAAAGGAGCCTAGAAACGATAAAAGTCATGAGCAGATGTAAAGTAGACTGACATGCAGTTCACTGTGACATGAAAATCCGACCCCCTAAGTTATAATTAAGAGAGCTGGGTCCCCGATACATGGGTCCATTAGAGATGGATAGGTGGAGATGGTTAGGTTTTGACCTTACCCCTCAGGATAAAGTATGGGGGATGTTTTCCATATGTCCAATTTAGAGCACTATGTGAGGTACCCCGACCATGTGCTGAGCAATGAACCTAATGGGCCCCAAGGGAGGCTGAAATGGCTTGAGTCACTTGTGCAGTTTATAGACGCCAGGAAGAAAGAACTCAAGGAAAAGAATATGTGATGACAAAGGTTCTTTGGAAGCGCCATGAGTACGCTAAAGCCACATAGAGGGCCAATGATGGACATGGACAGGTCTTACCCTGAATTGTTTGTTTGCTTGTTTGAATTTTGAGGACAAAATTCCTATAAGAGGGGAAGGATGTTACAACCCCAATTTTGGGCTCAACTGGTGAGAAATGTAATTTCTCTTATTAAAGCTAATTGAACAAATAATGATATGATTTGTTTTGATTAAATGGATTCATTTTCACAATAGCCTTGATTGGTTGCTTTGTGGGCTTTATTGGCTATTGGGCCCAATAAAAAGGAATTTTAATTGATTAAGGAATAATTGATAATTTGAGAAAGGAAATATGTGGAAACCTCTAGAAGGCAAATCCAAAGAGGATTTCGTGCCTCTTGGGTTCCTTGGGTACCAAGGAGTCCAAGGTTGCAAAAAGAAAGCAATGAGGAAAGAAAAGATTAATTAAAATATTTCTTTTTGAAGAAATAAATTGATAATAATGTAAACATGTTGAAAATAAGAGGAAAAAGGTATAATTGAATGATCCTTTGTGGAATTTAGTGTTCCAAGAATTCCTAATGATAAAAGGAATACCAAATAAGGAAAATAGAACAGGAATAAAGAGAAAATATCAAAGTTTCAAAATAAGGAAATAGTGTGAGTATACAATTAATGTATTAGGAGGTTTTGAAATAGAAATTCGTGCCTATGAGATAGAAGGCAAGTGTAAAAGAGAAAGAGTAAAGAGGGAAATTTCGAATTACTATATACACCTAAATAATAAAGGATTAAGTTAAGAGAAAGAACTTGCTTTTTCATGAAGGAATCCAATTCCTAGTAGGAAAGACTTTTTTTTACCTTGCAAGCAAGCATCATGGGACGTGGTTACCCTCGAATATAAAAGGGAAGGGACCCCTGGATCGAGTCCAGGAGAGGAGTCCCACACAACACTTGGTTTCTCTTCTTATTCTTCCTCGTTTTGGCCATAAACCCTAGTCACGGAGGAAGGAATAGCCATGGGGCAAGCGAGGGGCCGAGGATGAGTTAGGAGGGAAGCATGCTGCTCCCATGTTGCCATGAAGCTGCTCCATAGTCATTCCTACACCTAGCCAGGCGCAGCAGCAGCTGTAGGGCTGCGAGAAAGGCTGGTTCCATGGCTGAGGGTCACGAGCTTGCTAAGCTTGAACCAGCCACACAAGTCACGAGATGGGCGGCGCCCTAAGTACGGAAGACAAGGGAGAAGCTAAGGAGGCCATCGGCGGCGGTCCACTAGCCCTAGAGGGAGAGGGGCAGACCCCCGAAGATCAACTGGATGGCGCGCAAACAGTGTTTGCGTAAGGTTGAAGACGACTGGGCATTGGACATCTTTGCCCCTCCATGCAAACACAACGTCGACCACTTAACCAAGGGCAGAATCGTAATCTGTTTATGTTTCCAAATCGCAAGGGTACATGTATCTGACGACGTGGCAACATGCCATTGGCTGGAAGGTAATATATTTGCAAAAATTATATCTAGCAAACCGTAACTCGAATAGACATAAATAATATATGATTTTTGATCAGGAGAACGAAAGGAATACAATAAAAATAGTTTCTTAACCTGAATCGGATCATAGTTCGAAATATAGTGTAAATAGTCATCTTTAATGATTAAGAAACCCTATGTTGATATGATTAATGTGTTCAATAGGGTTTGATGGGTCATTAGAGTTGATATTAACCTGTTAAATGTAGTATGGTACATTATGTTCAAAAAGGAAGATCTTTGCATGTGATTAATCTAATTTAGAGATTATGTGCATAAATATGCTTGAAATGTGAAAAGTACATAAAGTTATAATCTTTAATGATTTAATTAATGAAAAATCCTTAGATTCGATGATAGATGGATTTAATGTTGTTTAATGGATAATTCATGCCAATAATAACTTGTTGTTGATTAAAAGTGAAGATGGAATCTAAAAAGATAATCTTTTAATAAAATTGGCTTAATTTAGGGTTTCATGCATGCATATGCATTAATGAGCTTGAAAACCCTAATTTACGAGAATATGCCTTTTAATTGGTTTAATTGTTCAAATCCATGAATAAGAAGGGATATGATGATCCTAAGTCAATTTGGACATAAAAGACTATTAATTGAATAGTTTGAGCAATTAGGGCTTATATAAATAGAAAAGAATATTTTTAGGGTTGATAACCAAAAAGGGATAAAATTTGAGAAAGAGATCTAAGAAACCCTAATGAATATTAATGAAGCCTTAATGCGGATTAGAAATCCTAGAAAGAGAATCCAAGTCAGTAAAGTAGATTCTTGATGAAGTGTGTAATAAATAGAGTACGTATTCTTTGCAGGAATTATGTGATGATTGAATTACTTGCTTGGATATGTTGATTGGCTTGATTGAATGAACATGAAGTATATGTTGAATAATCTGCATGACTCATCAAATCAGGTATGTGGTTACGCTTATGAATATCTTGAGTTAGTTTCCCGAGGTTTTCCGAAGTTTTCATCGATGGCATGAATTAACTGTTGGATGAATTTAGTTCATACAATCATAAAGTGAATATGATTATCACATAATGTATATGCCATTTAGCTCAATTCCTTGATCCTCTCTGTGTTGTAATGGCTGACCTGGTACATAGGCTACCTAGAGGGTAGATCCACCAGGTCAAGAAAGACTTTGGCTGCCTAGAGGGTAAGTCCAACAAGTCACCTTAGAGAGGTTCCATATAAGTCCTTATAGGGACAACACAGAGTTGTGGATAAGTATGAATTGAGTAGTTTGGCTTAAAATGTAATCTCGATTGTTAAAAAGATTAATTGCTTGATAACATTGTTAGCATAATTGCTTGATTATTGTTTCCTCCACATACCGACTGACCGTTGTTTTGTTTGTCGGCGATTTAGGTACAAACTCCAAAGCACAAACAGTAAAGTGACACATTGTGAAATCAAGAATTAAAGAGAAAGGAGGAACTAGTTAGAGTAGTTCATCTGTGGTTAGAAGTCTAGTACTTCCAATCTTTTCAAAGGTATGATAAAGAAAAAATTTTATTAACGTTTTCAGTATAGTCTGTTAGAATTTAATAATTGTTATTGGTTATATGTCGAACCTTTGATCCAGAATTTATGGGTGCGGCTTCAACCTCTCGGTCTCCCTTAATTGGGGGTTATCGGAAGGTGGGGTCGTAACAACAATCTTGTCTCAAAGCAACATGTCCATCAACCGAGTCCAAGCCAAAAGCTAAGATCTTCCTTGTCTTATCCATCACATTGCTCAACACCTGGGTGGTTGGGAAGGCACCCAGCAAAAAGGGAAAGGGAAAAGTATTTGTCACAAAACTAGTCTAGGATATCAAGATAAGTAAAGAAAATAAAAACAGGCTAGGGTTCATCATATGGTGAAGATAACAAGAGTATGAGGCTATATAATTAAGAAGTTTGCCATTAACAAATATAATAAATAGGATTTGCATGTAAGATAATTATGTCTACCTAACTAAGTAGGTTTGAGGCACCTACCGGACCTCTAACCTTAGGCGAGCGGAGAATAAGACATTCCCAGTCACCTACAATATTATGGGGAGGATAAGACATTCCCCAGGGCGATTATTTACATGCCCTTTGTGGGTGGTTGTACATAAGTACCACTACTTTATTTTAAATAGAACATAAATCCACATTCTAGAAAAAGTAGTCATGGGAAGAATAATTATATGAATCAACAAGCATGGAAATGGGGTACCAAGACCCAAGAATAATGTTTGAAAACTAATTTATGAGGCAAGTATAGCAAAAGATTCAAGAGTATATGAAATATGGTTTAATAAAGCCTCATTATGGAAAAATAGGTTAAGGCACAATTATTCCCAACTTAAGGTGTAAATACACATGCCTCTCTTACTGATATCAATTACTAACTTTCACCACTTTAATTGAGTCCAAGTTCCACTTTGCCTATTTTCAATGTATTAACATGTATTAGAGTACATAGTGCACATTAATATATAGAAACCCTAATTTAAGAACTTTTTAGTGAAATTCGGATTTAGCTTTTGAAAATATAACCAATGAACTTATTAGGTTTTCCTGATCAAGAAAATATATTTTTATGTTAATTTTGGAGTTATGATGATTAAGATGTAATTTTTATGGATTTTATGCATTAAATTCGTTTTATGAAAATCATCCTTCGTCAAATCATGAAATCATAACTTTAAAATATTTTTATTAGATAGATATTAATTTTCCAATTCCAAAACATATTTATTTGTCAAATTTGGATAAGCGATTTAGAAGATATGAATTTTGCAATACTGACCAATAGGAAATTGCCACATCATCAAACCAATCGAGATAATTAAAGAGAGAGAAGGAGAAAACACCATTTGACCCAAGATCAGGTTTGAAGTTTCTTATATAACCAAACTAGATATTCTAGAGAAGATAAAATAGCAAGAAACCAAAACCTTAGAAGAGCATGGAAAAAAGATATGGAAATCATCGATTATCAACATAGAAGCATGGGTTTTAAGTATGTACTAAGGAATATATGAGAAGGGGGTTAACAAAACTTGCCTATATGAATGTAAGAAGGTCCAAACAGAAATGATCCCGAGATTATAAGGTATGGTTGCTCCAAGCTAAGCTCCTTTCTTGAGCAAAGATCATCTTCTCCACTTTAGAGGTGCAAACCCTAGCAAAAGAGCATGGAGATGAGATATTTTAGGGTTTTAGGTGGAGTTTTACCATGTATGGTCATGGTTTCGACCTAGAAGAAGGTTTAAGGAAGACTAACAGTATGAAAATAGGGAAGGAAGGGTAGAAACTTACTAGTTTTGGTCGAAATTACCAAGGAGGAGCTTTAGAAACCCTAATAGAGCAATTTGGAAGCCCTATGAGCCTTCTTCACCAAGGTAGGCTCCCTCTATTACCTTGGGACAGAAACTTCATTGACAAATACATAAGAAACTATTATCTAAGCTAGAGGAAAGAAAAGTAGAGCAAGAGTTTTCGAATTATGAGTTGGGAAGGGGTATGCATGGTTATATAAAGAAAGAGGTGAAGCATGAGGTGTCTTAAGGGTCTTTCCATGTGTCTTTAGCCTAGGGCTTGATGGCCATGTAAGAGGACAGCTCATGGACTCTTCTTGGATATCACAATTCGATCATAAGAGCCCATAGATCCTTCTAGGCCATCCCCACCGTTTTTCAAGAAAGAAATAACCTCATTGGTTGATAGCTTTTAAAGATAAGCACCTTTATAAAGAGGGTAATCCCTATAATGCCCTTGGAAAGAAATACCATCAAACCAAGGTGAAACTAGGTTTTGCAATGGTTTAAAATCTCGTTAATGGTAAGGGAATATCTAAGGATTAAAATCCAGGTGATAATTTGCAAAGAAAACCTCCCAATTGGGTAAATTGAATAAAAGTCCAGAATGTACCTAACATTGCATAACTTGCACAAACAACATCCAAATCGAACCAAATTTGAAACTTAAGATCATATTATGTTTTCAAATCATATCAAAAAGTTATATTAAGGTTTAGAGTACTTAATTATGGCAATTAACCTTTTGCTGAGGTATTTGTGCATAAACCCTTCCATTGGTATAATTAATGAATAAATGTTCACTAAACCACTATAAATTCCAATAATTAAATAGAAAGGCCAATAAGGATAGAGATGAAAGGAAAAGATGGGAAAGAGGGCCGCAAGACAAAATTTCAAAATTCAGTATGTTACAACACTCCACCCCTTAAAGAGGATTTCGTCCCCAAAATCACAAGCAAGAAGGGAAGGGTGAGTGTGTAACGTCCCCGATTCAACCACCTAATTTTCTTCCTTCGAAAAGCAAGTGGCTCAATCTAAGCCGTTAATATGGCACCAAGAATCAAAGCACAAGAGTGAGATAAGCAATATTTCATTTCAAAATATTACACCCTTATAAAAGGTAGATTTACATTATCTCCTGTATCCATAAAAATGATACATGAGTTTAAAATTAAGCGTGATCCGCCTTTGATTCTTGACACCCTTCAGGATCTTTTCAAGATGAGTCTTCCACAAGGAAAGGTCTCTTATAAATAATATAACCTACAACATGGAAGAATATGTCACAGCCCAAGTGGGGGAGTATGGGTTAGACAAATGTCTAAGTATGGAAAAATAGAGATAAGTAGCAAGACACTATTAATATAACTATACTCTTAATGTATTACCAAAGTATCAAAAGTCCAAACCAAAATTATTTACCATCAACTAGCATGAAGCATAACGAATGTGTATGTATGTATATTCATAAAACATTTATCATATGACAACTCTATCAAAATGTTAGACCCATACTATGGAGCATAATCATGATTATTGTTTTAAGGATAACAAAAAGGGAGACCTTATTCCATTAACGAGTTTAACTACAACTCTCAGAGAAGGTGTCAATTCACCTTGGGAAACTGGCCTGCAACCACAAAAACTTGCTTAGCCAAGACTTTAGTCCATTAGGGTCACCAAAACACCTGTAAGTACCCTGGAACACCCCCAGCCACTCGTGCACACTGCATGCTCTATTCAATGAATCAGATTACCACATGCAGCCACCGGTCGCCTTTCCAAGACCAGAAGAGGGTGCTCCTTGCACAAAATGCAACTTGAATAATCATTAGTTAGCATACTTAATCTTTGCAGGATATTATTCCCCATTACTAACTTGATCATGCCTGACTCTACATGACCAACCCAAGTGTGGGCCTGAGTATGGTAGAGCATTATACTCATCCATCCCTGACTCCAAAGGACTTAGATCCGGATCCCAAATGTATCAATCCCCGGACAAGACATGCCGACTCTGTTACCAACACATCTCCCAATATGAATTTTAGAATAAAAGGACATCATCAATGATATACAACTATTTGATGGATATTCAGAGTTGGAGAGATCAAAAGGTAGTCAAGAAAATGAATCACTGATTATTATTTCACTATGACACATAAAATGTAAACTTGTGGGATTGGGGTTTTGAATCAGAAAAGTCTATGGCCAGGAGCGTGCAAGAGGTTAGGGAGTCCCCCCGTGCGAACACATAACCAATTAAATAACCTTTCCTCTTTACTGGCTACAAACATCAGTGAAACAGGCTCCTAGTCACCTTAGAAGTGTCTGATAGAATTCCACTTTCCAACAATATCACATGACACGATTAATAGAGAGAAATAAAGGAAAAGGGAACCAACAAACAATAGGACTGGAATTCAAAGAAATACTTGATTATCATCTAAAGCCTTTAAACTCAATTTTGAAGGATAATATAGACGAATATATGGAAGTCATACCTAGCTTATTAATAAAGAGGTTGTGTAAAGTTGATCACTTATTGATTCTTTAGGAAAGTATATGAAGTATTCCTATACTCTTACTACATATAATACCAAACCATTTTATACCATACCTTTTATTGATGTTGATATAATAGATTACGATAGGAATTGAATATCATATTAAACAATAATAAACCGTACTTTTTGGATGATAAAAAGTGGGAACCATACAAAATCATACTTTTCCTTAATTATTATATAAGAAACTATTACAAGGAGTGAGGACCATAGCTTTTATATGTCCTTAATACATGTTTCTACAAGAAGACCATAGCATCATTAAATATATCCAATCTTGATATATTTGTGTAGCTTTACGTTGCATTTTTCCATCACCTCGATCCTCATCCCAAACTAGAACAACTTCTAGGGTTTCTCTCACTAGAGTAGAAGAGAGATGGCTTAAAGCATCATGACATATGTGGAAGATATAGTATTTGGATTATCTTACTACAATGGAGGAGGGAGGTAGTAGGTTTCTATATACATAGGGTTTGTTGGGAAGTGGTTCCATTCACTAACATAGAGGAAGAGAGAGTTGTTTGCTAATCTAGACATAGATTGGAGGTTTATGGTGAAGGAGATGGGAAAGGAGGGAGAAGGGACGTTCACCTTTGCTTTGGGATGAAGAGGAGAGAACTTGTGCTTATGGTGGGGTGGATGGGGGCTCTTTATATAGGAATGGTGAAGGGTAGCATGGTCCAAATAGAAAAAAGTGTGTGGATGACACATGGGTGCAAGGTGTCATCTTTAGGTGGATGTTTACTAGTTAGGTTACACATGGATGGTTAGTTGTCATCTCAAGAATTGCTAGATGACACATGGAAGCATATGTGTCATCTCAAGATAGCTATTAAAGGGTGGTTGACACATGGAAGGATAGGTGTCAACTTTTGGTGGTGCTAGGTGTCAAGGAAAGGAGTGTGCCACTCACCTTCTTGCTTCACCAACTAATGTGCTTGCTTAAGCTACCTACTTGCTATCTAGCTATATGCTTGCCTCCATAAGCAACTTGCTTGCCACCCAGCTACCTGCTTGTGTGCTTACCCACCAATATATATTTTTCAAAAATTTGGCAAAAGTACCGCAATAATATTTTCAATATATAAAAGCTTTTAAATTAATCAAAATGGATTATTTTAATATTAAAATTGATTTTACAAAAAAATCCTCAAAGAAGCTTATTTTTATGAATAGCTCTAAATAAGGAGTTTTAACTTAAGCAGGAGATCAGGATGTTAAATATACCACCCCTTCAAAGAATTTTCATCCTAAAAAATTATAAGATTTAGGTTATGACTTATTTTAGTCTATTCTACTTAAGATTATCTAAATCTAGTTTTAAGTTTATACTTCTACGATTTTCCTTGGGTAAGGTCTCATCTTGTTGCTCTAATACCATCTCTGTAACGTCCCCGATTCAACCACCTGATTTTCTTTCTTCAAAAATCAAGTGGCTCAATCTGAGCCATTAATATGGAACCAAGAATCAAAGCACAAGACTGAGATAAGCAATATTTCATTTCAAAATATTACACCCTTACAAAAGGTAGATTTACATTATCTCCTGTATCCATAAAAATGATACATGAGTTTAAAATTAAGCTTAATCCGCCTTTGATTCTTGACGCCCTTTAGGATCTTTTCAAGATGAGTCTTCCACAAGGAAAGGTCTCTTATAAATAATATAACCTGCAACATGGAAGAATATGTCGCAGCCCAAGTGGGAGAGTATGGGTTAGACAAATGTCTAAGTATGGAAAAATAGATATAAGTAGCAAGACACTATTAATATAACTATACTCTTAATGTATTACCAAAGTATCAAAAGTCCAAACCAAAATTATTGACCATCTACTAGCATAAAGCATAACGAATGTGTATGTATGTATATTCATAAAACATTTATCATATGACAACTCTATCAAAATGTTAGACCAATACTATGGAGCATAATCATGATTATTGTTTTAAGGATAACAAAAAGGGAGACCTTATTCCATAAATGAGTTTAACTACAACTCTCAGAGAAGGTGTCAATTCACCTTGGGCAACTGGTCTGCAACCACAAAAACTTGCTTAGCCAAGACTTTAGTCCATTAGGGTCACCAAAACACCTGTAAGTACCCTGGCACACCCCCAGCCACTCGTGCACACTGCATGCTCTATTCAATGAATCAGATTACCACATGCAGCCATCGGTCGCCTTTCCAAGACTAGAAGAGGGTGATCCTTGCACAAAATGCCACTTGAATAATCATTAGTTAGCATGCTTAATCTTTGCAGGAGATTATTCCCCATTACTAACTTGATCATGCCTGACTCTACATGACCAACCCAAGTGTGGGCCTGAGTATGGTAGAGCATTATACTCATCCATCCCTGACTCCAAAGGACTTAGATCCGGATCCCAAATGTATCAATCCCCGGCCAAGACATGCCGACTCTGTTACCAACACATCTCCCAATATGAATTTTAGAATCAAAAGGACATCATCAATGATATACAACTATTTGATGGATATTCAGAGTTGGAGAGATCAAAAGGTAGTCAAGTAAATGAATCACTGATTATTATTTCACTATGACACATAAAATGTAAACTTGTGGGATTGGGGTTTGAATCAGACAAGTCTATGGCCAGGAGTGTGCAAGAGGTTAGGGAGTCCCCCCGTGCGAACACAGAACCAATTAAATAACCTTTCCTCTTTACTGGCTACAAACATCAGTGAAACAGGCTCCTAGTCACCTTAGATGTGTCTGATAGAATTCCACTCTCCAACAATATCACATGACACGATTAATAGAGAGAAATAAAGGAAAAGGGAACCAACAAACAATAGGACTGGAATTCAAAGAAATACTTAATTATCATCTAAAGCCTTTAAACTCAATTTTTAAGGATAATATAGACGAATATATGGAAGTCATACCTAGCTTATTAATAAAGAGGTTGTATAAAGTTGATCACTTATTGATTCTTTAGGAAAGTATATGAAGTATGCCTATACTCTTACTACATATAATACCAAACCATTTTATACCATACCTTTTATTGATGTTGATATAATAGATTACGATAGGAATTGAATATCATATTAAACAATAATAAACCGTACTTTTTGGATGATAAAAAGTGGGAACCATACAAAATCATACTTTTCCTTAATGATTATATAAGAAACTATTACAAGGAGTGGGGACCATACCTTTTATATGTCCTTAATACATGTTTCCACAAGAAGACCATAGCATCATTAAATATATCCAATCTTGATATATTTGGGCAGCATTACGTTGCATTTTGCCATGACCTCGATCCTCATCCCGAACTAGAACAACTTCTAGGGTTTCTCTCACTAGAGTAGAAGAGAGATGGCTTAAAGCATAATGACATATGTGGAAGATATAGTATTTGGATTATCTTACTACAATGGAGGAGGGAGGTAGTAGGTTTCTATATACATAGGGTTTGTTGGGAAGTGGTTCCATTCACTAACATAGAGGAAGAGAGAGTTGTTTGCTAATCTAGACATAGATTGGAGGTTTATGGTGAAGGAGATGGGAAAGGAGGGAGAAGGGACGTTCACCTTTGCTTTGGGATGAAGAGGAGAGAACTTGTGCTTATGGTGGGGTGGATGGGGGCTCTTTATATAGGAATGGTGAAGGGTAGCATGGTCCTAATAGAAAAAAGTGTGTGGATGACACATGGGTGCAAGGTGTCATCTTTAGGTGGATGTTTACTAGTTAGGTTACACATGGATGGTTAGGTGTCATCTCAAGAATTGCTAGATGACACATGGAAGCATATGTGTCATCTCAAGATAGCTATTAAAGGGTGGTTGACACATGGAAGGATAGGTGTCAACTTTTGGTGGTGCTAGGTGTCAAGGAAAGGAGTGTGCCACTCACCTTCTTGCTTCACCAACTAATGTGCTTGCTTAAGCTACCTACTTGCTATCCAGCTATATGCTTGCCTCCATAAGCAACTTGCTTGCCACCCAGCTACCTACTTGTATGCTTACCCACCAATATATATTTTTCCAAAATTTGGCAAAAGTACCCAAATTATATTTTCAATATATAAAAGCTTTTAAATTAATAAAAATGGATTATTTTAATATTAAAATTGATTTTACAAAAAAATCCTCAAAGAAGCTTATTTTTATGAATAGCTCTAAATAAGGAGTTTTAACTTAAGCAGGAGATCAGGATGTTACATATACCACCCCTTCAAAGAATTTTCGTCGTCGAAAATTATAAGATTTAGGTTATGACTTATTTTAGTCTATTCTACTTAAGATTATCTAAATCTAGTTTTAAGTTTATACTTCTACGATTTTCCTTGGGTAAGGTCTCATCTTGTTGCTCTGATACCATCTCTGTAACGTCCCCGATTCAACCACCTGATTTTCTTCCTTCGAAAATCAAGGGGCTCAATCTGAGCCGTTAATATGGCACCAAGAATCAAAGCACAAGAGTGAGATAAGCAATATTTCATTTCAAAATATTACACCCTTACAAAAGGTAGATTTACATTATCTCCTGTATCCATAAAAATGATACATGAGTTTAAAATTAATCTTGATCCGCCTTTGATTCTTGACGCCCTCCAGGATCTTTTCAAGATGGGTCTTCCACAAGGAAAGGTCTCTTATAAATAATATAACCTGCAACATGGAAGAATATGTCGCAGCCCAAGTGGGAGAGTATGGGTTAGACAAATGTCTAAGTATGGAAAAATAGATATAAGTAGTAAGACACTATTAATATAATTGTACTCTTAATGTATTACCAAAGTATCAAAAGTCCAAACCAAAATTATTGACCATCTACTAGCATGAAGCATAATGAATGTGTATGTATGTATATTCATAAAACATTTATCATATGACAACTCTATCAAAATGTTAGACCAATACTATGGAGCATAATCATGATTATTGTTTTAAGGATAACAAAAAGGGAGACCTTATTCCATAAATGAGTTTAACTACAACTCTCAGAGAAGGTGTCAATTCACCTTGGGCAACTGGATTGCAACCATAAAAACTTGCTTAGCCAAGACTTTAGTCCATTAGGGTCACCAAAACACCTGTAAGTACCCTGGCACACCCCCATCCACTCGTGCACACTGCATGCTCTATTCAATGAATCAGATTACCACATGCAGCCACCGGTCGCCTTTCCAAGACCAGAAGAGGGTGCTCCTTGCACAAAATGCCACTTGAATAATCATTAGTTAGCATGCTTAATCTTTGCAGGAGATTATTCCCCATTACTAACTTGATTATGCCTGACTCTACATGACCAACCCAAGTGTGGGCCTGAGTATGGTAGAGCATTATACTCATCCATCCCTGACTCCAAAGGACTTAGATCTGGATCCCAAATGTATCAATCCCCGGCAAAGACATGCCGACTCTGTTACCAACACATCTCCCAATATGAATTTTAGAATCAAAAGGACATCATCAATGACATACAACTATTTGATGGATATTCAGAGTTGGAGAGATCAAAAGGTAGTCAAGTAAATGAATCACTGATTATTATTTCACTATGACACATAAAATGTAAACATGTGGGATTGGGGTTTTAAATCAGAAAAGTCTATGGCCAGGAGCGTGCAAGAGGTTAGGGAGTCCCCCCGTGCGAACACGGAACCAATTAAATAACCTTTCCTCTTTACTGGCTACAAACATCAGTGAAACAAGCTCCTAGTCACCTTAGAAGTGTCTGATAGAATTCCACTTTCCAACAATATCACATGACACGATTAATAGAGAGAAATAAAGGAAAAGGGAACCAACAAACAATAGGACTGGAATTCAAAGAAATACTTGATTATCATCTAAAGCCTTTAAACTCAATTTTAAAGGATAATATAGACGAATATATGGAAGTCATACCAAGCTTATTAATAAAGAGGTTGCGTAAAGTTGATCACTTATTGATTCTTTAGGAAAGTATATGAAGTATGCCTATACTCTTACTACATATAATACCAAACCATTTTATACCATACCTTTTATTGATGTTGATATAATAGATTACGATAGGAATTGAATATCATATTAAACAATAATAAACTATACTTTTTGGATGATAAAAGTGGGAACCATACAAAATCATACTTTTCCTTAATGATTATATAAGAAACTATTACAAGGAGTGAGGACCATACCTTTTATATGTCCTTAATACATGTTTCCACAAGAAGACCATAGCATCATTAAATATATCCAATCTTGATATATTTGGGCAGCATTACGTTGCATTTTTCCATCACCTCGATCCTCATCCCGAACTAGAACAACTTCTAGGGTTTCTCTCACTAGAGTAGAAGAGAGATGGCTTAAAGCATCATGACATATGTGGAAGATATAGTATTTGGATTATCTTACTACAATGGAGGAGGGAGGTAGTAGGTTTCTATATACATAGGGTTTGTTGGGTAGTGGTTCCATTCACTAACATAGAGGAAGAGAGAGTTGTTTGCTAATCTAGACATAGATTGGAGGTTTATGGTGAAGGAGATGGGAAAGGAGGGAGAAGGGACGTTCACCTTTGCTTTGGGATGAAGAGGAGAGAACTTGTGCTTGTGGTGGGGTGGATGGCGGCTCTTTATATAGGAATGGTGAAGGGTAGCATGGTCCTAATAGCAAAAAGTGTGTGGATGACACATGGGTGCAAGGTGTCATCTTTAGGTGGATGTTTACTAGTTAGGTTACACATGGATGGTTAGGTGTCATCTCAAGAATTGCTAGATGACACATGGAAGCATATGTGTCATCTCAAGATAGCTATTAAAGGGTGGTTGACACATGGAAGGATAGGTGTCAACTTTTGGTGGTGCTAGGTGTCAAGGAAAGGAGTGTGCCACTCACCTTATTGCTTCACCAACTAATGTGCTTGCTTAAGCTACCTACTTGCTATCCAGCTATATGCTTGCCTCCATAAGCAACTTGCTTGCCACCCAGCTACCTGCTTGTGTGCTTACCCACCAATATATATTTTTCCAAAATTTGGCAAAAGTACCACAATTATATTTTCAATATATAAAAGCTTTTAAATTAATCAAAATTGATTATTTTAATATTATAATTGATTTTACAAAAAAATCTTCAAAGAAGCTTATTTTTATGAACAACTCTAAATAAGGAGTTATAACTTAAGCAGGAGATCAGGATGTTACAGAGTGTGCAACATCTCATCACAAAACTTCAGGTTATTTCTCCAACCTTAACTTCCACCAAACAACTCATCAACATATACTCCACAAGAATCTCGACATAGGTTAGGTAATCAAGGATCACCTAGGTTCCATTATTTAGATATTCTTTTTAGGAGATTTAACATTATTTACATTTTTGGCTCATTAACATTGTATACATTATGATATCACATTATCATCATTATTTTAATTATGGCATGTCATAATCACTTTATTACAAAGGAAGTTATATTTCATCCATGAAACATCATATATATAGATATATATTTCTCATTTATCTTACTAATAATTTTAGCAAAATTATGGGTTACTCAATTCCCTCAATATACTTGATCATTATCCTTAATATTTTGAACTTCAACTTCATTATCCTTATACTATCACCACATTAAGTTATAACGAATTATTTTGCATGAAATATTCAATTTGTCTTTAAGTCTTCATTCAACACAAATTATGTCACATCAATTACATATATTTATATTAAACATTATCTCATTGCCACATTATCTTTATTTCTCACATTAATGTCACCACTAATCATTTTCTCATGTTTATTTATATTATTGATTTGCACATTTATGTGAATCAAACCACTTCATATTCATATTCATATTCATATTCATATTGAAGCCATTTCATGTATTTTAATGATCAAGGTGAGGCATATTACGAATTGATTCACATTAAGTGACTAATCATGTGTGTATTAGATAACAAGGTAACATACCATGCATTTCATATTGATGACTTGATTAATATGTGATTAGATGATTATATATATCATTTATGTGTATTAAAGTATGTTAACTGATTATGGCACCTAATGGCATTATTGTATCATGAAAGGCATCAAGGATGTATATGTTAAGGTTAGATGATTACAACTTAGGGTTCATGTTAATATGATCACTATATTTTACTTAGCATGTATTAAGTCCAAGATTAGGTTACATTTATCTTACTTGTCATTTTATTAGGGTTTATTGGTTTATGACATGGGCAACACCATGCATATCTGTTAGATTTAATATGTGAGTTACTCATATTATGTGCATTAGGTATTCATTAGGGTTTGAACATATGAACTATTCATTAGATGATCATTATATGTTCTTTTGGATACCAAGAAACATGTGGTTGTAACTATAATTTGTTTGGTCAAAACTAAGGATTGAAGCACACTAACTTCCTAATTAGGGAGTCAGGGTTTCTAAAGTCAGAGTAGCTAGATTTTAGTATGTTACATGACACCATCCCCTTGGAAAGGATTTCATCCTCAAAATCTAACTGCCCAAACATCATCAAACCAACTATTCTCCACCCCTTAAAAGGTTTGACCTACCAAGGCAAACTAATCTAGAGGTAAAAGGGTGAGTCTAACTAAACCATATACAAGATCCATCACGCTTCACTGTGCACTCTCATTGCTTACTACTAAACACCAAACTTCAAAGTCTAGGTTCTAGGGATAAACTATTTAAGCATGTGGTCCCAAGGGACATCAGGAGACTATCTTGGTATCCATCCTCAAACAAGTCATCATACACCTAAAACTTAGGGTTCCCAAAGATATGCAACATAGATGTCTAAGGTCACTATTACCTAAAAGCAAACTATTGTGCACAATCCATTTCAGCTTAGGCCAGGCCGATATCATATGGATCTGGGAGTCCTCATAAACCAAACAAGTGGCGCAGAGGAAAATATTTCCAGCCCCCAGAACCTGATCCTTTCTAGACACCTTTGCTTCAACTTCATGCCCTAATAGTTTCGTTAGGCATATTTTAGTTATGAGTATTTTAGGCTTTTATTCATCATGATACTAATGTGGAACTATAGGGTCCTAAATCAACCTTTCATCATTTATAGAGAAACTATAGGGCAACCATGTCACCTAAAGGAACTATGTAAGTCAGGGATTCTAATTAGGGAGACAAAACTGAAATAGTCAGATTCCGACTACTATGGGCTCTGATACCATGCTGTAAGGGAGTGAAATCACCCCTTTACTAAAAATTTGAAGAATTGACATCCATTCCAAACACTCTCAAAGGGATGATGGAATGGGCATAAATTTTCCAAATTTATTAAACATTGGTATCCAAAAGACCATTAGAAAGAAACGGAAATAAAAAAAATAACTAACTATATTCAATTTTTGATAAAAGGTTTACAAAAATACATCAAAATCTCCCATTAGGGTTTACAATAAGATACAACAAAAGGATCTAGATAGAGGGAAGTCTAGACTACTACAATCTTGTCTCCAAGCAACATCTCCATCAACCAAGTCCAAGCCAAAAGCTAAGATCTTCCTTATCTCATCCATCACCTTGCTCAACACCTGGGTGGTTGGGAAGGTACCCAGCAAAAAGGGAAAGGGAAGAAAAGTATGTGTCACAAAACTAGTCTAGGATATCAAGATAAGTAAAGCAAATCAAAATAGGCTAGGGTTCATCATATGATGAAGATAACTAGAGTATGAGGCTATATAATAAAGAAGCTTGCCATTAACAAATATAATAAAGAGGATTTGCATGTAAGATAATTATGTCTACCTAAATAAGTAGGGTTGAGGCACCTACCAGACCTCTAACCTTAGGTGAGGGGAGAATAAGACATTCCCAGTCACCTACAATATTATGGGGAGAATTAGACATTCCCCAGGGCGATTATTTGCATGCCCTCTGTGGGTGGTTGTACATAAGTACCACTACTTTATTTTAAATAGAACATAAATCCACATGCTAGAAAAAGTAATCATGGCAAGAATAATTATATGAATCAATAAGCATGGAAATGGGGTACCAAGACCCAAGAATAATGTTTGAAAACTGATTTATGAGGCAAGTATAGCAAAAGATTCAAGAGTATATGAAATAGGGTTTAATAAAGCCTCATTATAGAAAAACAGGTTAAGGCACAATTATTCCCAACTTAAGGTGTAAATGCACATACCTCTCTTACTGATATCAATTACTAACTTTCACCATTTTAATTGAGTCCAAGTTCCACTTTGCCTATTTTCAATGTATTAACATGTATTAGAGTACATAGTGCACATTAATATATAGAAACCATAATTTTAGAACTTTTTAGAGAAATTCGGATTTAGATTTTGAAAATATCACAAATGAACTTATTAGGTTTTCCTGATCAAGAAAACATATTTTTATGTTAATTTTGGAGTTATGATGATTAAGATGTAATTTTTATGGATTTTATGCATTAAATTCGTTTTACGAAAATCATCCTTCGTCAAACCATGAAATCAGACCTTTAAAATATTTTTATTAGATATAAATTAATTTTCCCATTCCAAAACATATTTATTTGTCAAATATGGATAAGCGGTTTAGAAGATATGAATTTTGCAATACTGACCAATAGGAAATTGCCACATCATCAAACCGATCGAGATAATTAAAGAGGGAGAGGGAGAAAACACCATTTGACCCAAGATCAGGTTTGAATTTTCTTATATAACCAAACTATAGATTCTAGAGAAGATAAAACAACAAGAAACCAAAACCTTAGAATAACATGGTAAAAAGAGATGGAAATCATTGATTATCAACATAGAAGCATGGGTTTTAAGTATGTACTAAGCAATATATGAGAAGGGGGTTAACAAAACTTGCCTCTAGTAATGTAATAAGGTCCAAACAAAAATGATCCCGACATTATAAGGTATGGTTGCTCCAAGCTAAGCTCCTTTCTTGAGCAAAGATCACCTTCTCCACTTTAGAGGTGCAAACCCTAGCAAAAGAGCATGGAGATGAGATGTTTTTTAGGGTTTTAGGTGGAGTTTTACCATGTATGGTCATGGTTCCGACCTAGAAGAAGGTTTAAGGAAGACTAACAGTATGAAAATTGGGAAGGAAGGGATGAAACTTACTAGTTTTGGTAGAAATTACCAAGGAGGAGCTTTAGAAACCCTAATAGAGCAATTTGGAAGCCCTATGAGCCTTCTTCACCAAGGTAGGCTCCCTCTATTACCTTGGGACAGCAACTTCATGGACAAATACAGAAGGAACTATTATCTAAGCTAGAGGAAAGAAAAGGAGATCAAGATTTTTTGAATTGTGAGTTGGGAAGGGGTATACATGGATATATAAAGAAAGAGGTGAAGCATGAGGTGTCTTAAGGGACTTTCCATGTGTCCATAGCCTAGGGCTTGATGGCCATGCAAGAGGACAACTCATGGACTCTTCTTGGATATCACAATTCGGTCCTAAGAGCCCACAGATCCTTCTAGGCCATCCCCACAATTTTTTAAGAAAGAAATAACCTCATTGGTTGATAGCTTTTAATGATAAGCACATTTATAAAGAGGGTAAACCCTATAATGCCCTTGGAAAGAAATACCATCAAACCAAGGTGAAAATAGGTTCTACAGTGGTTTAAAATCTAGTTAATGGTAAGGAAATATGTAAGGATTAAAATATAGGTGATAATTTGCAAAGAAAACCTCCCAATTGGGTAAATTGCATAAAAGTCTAGAATGTACCTAAAATTGCATAACTTGCACAAACAACATCCAAATCGAACCAAATTTGAAACTTAAGATCATTTTATGTTTTCAAATCATATCAAAAAGTTAGATTAAGATTTAGAGCACTTAATTATGGTAATTAAGCTTTCACTGAGGAATTTGTGCATAAACCCTTCCATTGGTATAATTAATGAATAAATGTTCACTAAACCACTATAAATTCCACTAATTAAATAGAAAGGCCAATAAGGATAGAAATGAAAGGAAAAGATAGGAAAGAGGGCCACAAGACAAAATTTCAAAATTCGATATGTTACAACACTCATATAGAAAAACCTATTTTTAGACCCTTTTTAGAAAAACTCAGATTTAGACTCTTAAAACATCACTAATAAACTTAATAAGTTCTCCTGATCAAAAATATGCAAATCCTTTTTCATATAATTGTTAATGGCAAGTATTTGTAACACATAGGCCCACTTCCCAAGGCTCTAGCAAAGTTTCAGGAATGACGACTGGCCCCACAGACCACCACTAGCCTTAACTGCGCGCTTTATCCACACTTACGCGCAAGACGGGGTCAACTTCCCGACTGGTCACCCATCCTAGTACTACTCCAAACTGAGCACACTTAACTATGGAGTTCTTTAGTGACAGACTCCTGGAAAAGGAGGTGCACCTTGGTCATATGGGTAGTCCAATCATTCCTTTTAAAAGTGTTTTATCCGAGGCCTCAAATTCTGGGATGTTAAAATCTCCCGCACTTAGACTCTTGACGTCCTCGTCAAGGCTCAACTATAAGGCCTCATAATCTGACCCCATTTCAGTGCAGACCCACAATGGCCCATGGACACCCAGCTCCCGATCACAGAATACCAGTGCAAGGGTGGCTACGTCAACCATGGACAACCCTTTCCTACATGCCTGGACCGCACAGCTCAAGACTGGCATGCCATGCCCATGTGGGCTGCTCTAGTAGAGTTTTAGGAATGATGACTAGCCCCACAAACCACCACTAGCCTTAACTGTGCGCTTTATCCACACTTATGTGTAAGTCGGGGTCAACTTCCCAACTGGTCACCCATCCTAGTACTACTCCAAGCTGAGCACGCTTAACTATGGAGTTCTTTAGTGATGGGCTCCCGGAAAAGGAGGTGCACCTTGGTGATATGGGTAGTCCAATCATTCCTTTTAAGTGTGTTTTATCTGAGGCCTCAAATTCTGGGATGTTACACCATGTATATGATTATGTAATAGGGGAAGGTGGACTCTAATCTTGACTAGGGATTTGAAAATGAGTTCTAGGGTTTGGAGGAATGAGGTATGTGCATCTACACCTTTAGTTGGGAAATTTATTATACCATTACCTATGTTCCCTAATGAGGCTTAACCTGACCTAATCCATTATTCTTGAAACCTAATTTGTTTATGCCTCAAAATCAGTTGTAATATTATCTTATTTGGGTTTTATAACCCACTGCCATGTTATATAAATCATTTGATTAATATTTCCATAAATCTTTTGCTACCATGTAGTTATATTTTCTATTTAATTTAAAGGTAGAGGTACTTATGTACAACCACCCATAGAGGGCATGTATAAAATCGCCCTAGGGGAATGTTTGTATTTCTCCCCATAATATTGTAGGTGACTGGGAATGTCTTATTTTCCCCTCACCTAAGGTTAAAGGTCCAGTAGGTGCCTCAACCCTACTTAGTTAGGTAGACATATTAATTTACATGCAAATCCTTTATTTATATTTGTTATTGGTAAGTTTCCTTATTTAAAGCCTCATACTCTTTATGTCTCACCTTTTGATGATTCACTAGCCTATTTTACTTAATACATTTATCTTGTCACCTTTAGAATAGTTTTGTAACACATACTTTTTCTTCCTTTTCCTCTTGTTGGGTGCTTTCCCAACCACCCATGTGCTGGTGATGTGCAAGGAGAAGGACAAGCTTGAAGGAAGTTTTCTCAGGAGTTGATCTCAAGCTTTTGGAAAGGATGACTAGTTTTCTATAGTTAGATCCTATTTTTCTTAACTTTTCTTTTAGAAATAAATCTTGTAGTACACAAATAAAAGACATGTGAAGGCTTAGTATTTCTTTATTTCTGTTGCTATTGACATTTCATTATGTATCTGGAATCATGCTTATTTACTTGGAATATTATGCAATCATCCTCAAAGTCTCTATTTTTGTTAAAATTGTGGATGTTTTGCATTTCCTTTAAATTTTAGTAAAGAGGTGATCTCGCCTCTTTACATCATGGTATCAAAGCCTTTAAGCGACTATTAGGGCATGAAGTTGAAGCAAGGGTGTCTAGAAAGGATCAGGGTTTTGGGGGCTGACAATATTTTCCTCCGCACCACTAGCTTGGTATACGAGGACTCCCGTCCCCATATGATACCGGCCTGGCCTGCGCCAATAAGAATTGCCCAAAATAGTATGCTTTTAGGCAATAGCATTCTAGAAATCCTTTTCTCATCTCTATTTCTATTCTCTTCTCATCTATGATTCTATACTCCTGAGAACCTAATATGATAACCCTACTTTTCAGGAGAAGTGACTTGTTCGACAACGTGAACCATGAGTCAACTCATAGTGACCCCAACACTCCTGTGACTCCTTTGGTCAACCATACTACTTCAGGTACCCAACCTTCACACCTGAGCAAGAACTGGCGATGTTACATCAGTTGCTATCCTCCACCATGAAGGGAAAACTCAACACTATGGCCGCTAATGCCAACAAGCTAAGGGAATTCACCCTCACTGACTTCATCAAGATGCAGCCACCCTACTTGAAGGGTGAAAGTGAACCTAACATGCTGGACAAAGCCGATGACTGGGTGTTGGCCCTGAATCGGACCTTCGAGGGTATGGCGTGCCCTCCTCACCAGAAGGTTCGGTTCACGACATATGTGCTAGATGGATCAGCATGCGTTTGGTGGAATGGTGTTGCCCGCACTCGGGACACCTCTTCTATGGAGTGGGGCCAGTTTCTGAAGCTTTTTAGGGAGAAATACATCTGCCCTGCTTTCCTGAGGAAGGAGGCTGAGTTTTATAGCCTCAAGCAAGGAAGCATGGGTGTGGCCGACTACATTCATAAATTTCTACTGCTACAACGTTATGCCACTGACATTGGAGCTGACAGAAGAGCAACCATGTTCTTAGAGGGCCTGAACTATCAAGTGGGCCGGAGCCTCATCCTGCAGGTTCCACTTACTTTTCAACAAATGGTGGACAAGGCCCTAGCCATCGAGTCATACCTAGGGTTTCAAGCTTCTAATCGTTACAACAACAAAAGGAAGAAACAGAACCAAAATGAGAACCACAGACGTGATCGGTACAACAGGTGCAATCACCACCATCCTCCTGGAAGATGCCCTACCAACAACGCACCTGCTCGAAAATACAATCATCCTCTACTGACCTGCCATGAGTGCGGCCAATTCGGACACATCTGCCCCAACTGCCCTCATTTCCAGCAAGGGCAGAATAATGCCCAACAGCCACATCAGCCAAAGCAGAACCCACCTCCGCAGAACAACAATAACAACAACAACAACCAGAACTCGAGGCGTCCGCCAGTGGAGAGGCAGAATGGGAGAGTATTCACTCTCAATGCTGAGGAATAAGGTGAAGGCAATAAAGTGATTGAAGGTACACTGCACCTTAATCTGCATCCTTTAAAAGCACTGTTTGATTCTGGCTCCTCCAATACATTCATATCTTGTTAGTTTGCCTCTATGCTAGAAATAGAATCTGAGTTTATGGATCATGTGTTATACGTAAAAACCCCTAGTGGTAATATCTGCTCCTCGTACCTCCAAACTCCTAGCATGGACCTCTGTATATCCAGAATATTATTTCCCACGGATTTCGTCTTACTTGATATGACAGTCTTTGACGTCATCTTGGGTATGGATTGGTTAAAGAGGTACAAAGAAGTTTTGTACTATGAGGAATCCAAGGTTAGATTGGTTCATCCTGTTGAAGGGAAAATGTGTGTGAAGGGTAAGAAACGAGAAGAGCGACAATTTGTCATCTCTACCATTAAAGCCGAAAAGCTTGTCTCACAAGGTTGTAGAGTTTTCCTAGCCTCCATAGTTCTTGATGCTACACTTCCTGCTCTAGATCACATTGATGTGGTGAAGGACTTTCATGACATCTTTCTCAAGGAGTTACCCGGGTTTCCACCAACTCGCAAGGTGGAAGTCTCCATCGAGCTTATACCTGGAACTTCACTGATATTGAGGCCGCCCTACTACTTGGCCCCTTCCGATCTGGATGAGTGGAAGAAGTAGCTTGAAGAACTTCTTGACATGGGCTTCATCCGCCCCAATGTTTCGCCATGGGGAGCCCCTGTCCTATTCGTGAAGAAGAAGGATGGATCAATACAGATGTGTATGGACTACCCCATGCTTAACCAAGTGACAGTGAAGAACGGTTATCCTTTGGCACACATCGACAAACTATTCAATCTATTGAAGTCAGCCACCGTATTCTCTAAGATGGATGTGTGAAGTGGTTACTACCAGATGCGTGTGAAGGATGATGATGTCCCAAAGACAGTGTTTAGAACTCGTTATGGGCATTATGAATTTGTGGTCATGCCTTTTGGTTTGACAAATGCCCCTGCTGCATTCATGGACTTGATGAACTGAGTATTCCGCCCATACCTTGACAAGTTCGTAGTGGTGTTTATCGATGACATTTTGGTTTATTCCGAGACATTAGAACAACATAGAGAGCACCTGCGGATTGTACTCAACACGCTACATGAAAATCAATTCTATGCAAAATTCTCAAAGTGTGAGTTCTGGATAAGAGAAGTTATGTTTCTTGGTCACGTGATTTTTTCCAGTCATATAGCAGTTGATCCTGTAAAGGTAGACGCTGTGACAAAGTTGAATGCTCCAAAAAACCCATTTGAAATCTGTAGTTTTCTCAGTGTAGTCGGTTACTATCGGAAGTTTATCAAAGGTTTCTCTGAGTTGGCGTTGCCTTTGACCAAGCTGACTCGAAAGGAGGTCAAGTTCTCATGGACCCCTGAATGTGAGAACAATTTTCAAAAACTGAAGAAGAGTCTGACTTCTGCTCCCATGCTTGCTTCTCCTGTTGAGGGCATACCCTACATCATCTACACCGATGCATCCAGACAAGGCTTAGGGTGTGTTTTGATGCAAGATGGAAAATTGATTGCCTATGCTTCTCAACAGTTGAAGCCTAATGAAGCTAATTGTCCTATACATGATTTGGAGCTTGCTTCCATAGTTCATGCTTTGAAGATCTGGTGGCACTATCTCTATGGCAAAAAGTTTGAAGTCTTTTTTATCACAAAAGTCTGAGATATCTATTGACTCAGAAGGATCTGAACTTGCGACAACGTAGGTGGATGGAGTATCTCAAATATTATGACTTCACCATCACCTATCATCCTGGTAAAGCAAATGCCATAGTTGATGCTCTAAGTCACAAGAAGGATGTTGTTTGTGCTGCTCTGAGATGTTCAATGTGGGAAAATCTCGAACATGTGACAAGCTGGAGACCTCAGCCTATTGATTCTTTTGATGAGGACAAGTTGTGTGTTCACATGGATAGCTTGACTGTTACACCGACTTGGATCTTGGAAGTTGTGGTTGCACAGTTGGAGAGTTCTGAGCTTGAGGAGATGAAAGCTTTAACTGAGAAACCACAATCTAACTTCTCTATCGGAGTGGATGGTGCGGTCCGCTTCAGACAAAGATTGTGGATTCCTGATGTTGGTGATATGAGACAGAAGGTTCTGAGTGAAGCTCATGGGTTCAAGTACACTATTCATCTTGGCACGACAAAGATGTATAAGGACTTACAGCAAAGCTTCTGGTGGAAGCACATGAAGAATGATATAGCTCTATTGGTCGTGAAGTGCTTGACATGTCAGCAAGTCAAGATTGAACATCAACAACCCAGTGGTCTTCTTTATCCTCTTGAAATTCCAAAATGGAAGTGGGACAAGATCACAATGGACTTTGTTATTGGTTTTCCAAAGTCCAAGAAAGGTTATGATGTTGTTTGGGTGGTGATTGATTGGCTTACAAAATTTGCTCATTTATTGCCTTTCAAGACCACATATAAAGTTGCTGAGATGGCTCAGTTATATGTGAAGTGGATAGTTCGTCTGCATGGTGTGCCTATTGTGATAGTTTCTGATCGAGACCCAAAATTCGCTTCTCACTTATGGGGTCAGATTCAGGAAGAAATGGGTACTGATCTGTGTTTCAGTACTGCATACCACCCACAAAGTGATGGTCAGTCTAAGAGAAAAGTTCATATTATGGAGGACTTGCTACGTGCTTGTGTGATGGATTGGGGTGGTGCATGGGATCAGTATCTACCATTAGAAGAGTTTGCTTACAACAACAACTTCTACCAAGCCAGTATTGGTATGCCACCTTTTGAAGCTCTCTATGGTAGACCTTGTCGTTCACCTTTGCATTGGGATGATGTTGGTGAGCGGTCCCTAGTGAAGACCGATGACATGCAGATGATGCTCGAGAAGGTACAACTGATAAAGCAGAAACGGATGAAAGCTGCACAAGACTGATAGAAGATGTATGCTGATAAGAAGAAGTCTGATGTAAGCTTCATAGTGGGAGACTATGCTTTTTTGAAGATTAGGCCTATACGATCTATTGCAAGATCTAAAGTAAAAGGCAAGTTGAGTCCTTGCTATATTGGACCATTTGAAATCTGGTATAAAGTGGGAGACTGTTGTGCATATCACTTAGCCTTAACTCCTGCTTACGACAAGATTCACAATGTGTTCCATGTCTCTGTGTTGAGGAAGTACGTGAAAGATCCTTCTCATATACTCACGATTGAACTTGTGGGAATTCATGAGAATCTGACATATGAAGAACTACTTGTAAGGATCCTCGACTCCTGAGTAAAGCAGCTGAAGAATAAGGAGATAGAACTAGTGAAGGTTTTGTGGAGATATCATGGTTTAGAAGAAACCACTTGGGAGTTGATAGATGAAATGTTACATACTCACCCTTCCCTCTTTGTATGAGATTTTAGGATAAAATTCTTTTTAAAGGGTGGAGTGTTGTAACATACATAAATCTAGTATGTATCTCTTTGTACTCTTTTCTATAATATTTGTCCTTTGTTTTTGTCCCATATGTCTTTGGGATTGATTTAGTGGAGTTATGATGGTTATTGGATAAATATTTCCCATATATTCTTAATATAGGGTTATATGCACAAGTACCTCAGTTGGGTTTTAATTAATGGGCCTGAAGTGCAAATTGTACACTAAGTAATAAAAATACTAAGATATTTCATCCTAGAACTTTCTAGTACTTTTTAGAATAGGAAAAAGAAGAGAAAATCCAAATTATAAATAAAGGAGATGATAAATGCAATAATTGGAGGTAATATGGAGTTTAATGGATAAAAGAAGATAATGAGGAGTATATTGCTCCAAAAATCATAAACGGAAACCCACAAGGACAATTTGACACTCAATTTCGTTTTTTTGACCTAAAAGTAACTTAAGGGACAAATATCATCTAATTTGGAAGATAAATGCATATATTAAAATCTTTATTAAAAGATAATAGGAAGTTGGCCAATAAAGTGAAATAAAACACTTAATGCCCTCAAATTAGAAAACTAACTCCAAATTCGTAAACTGAACATAAAAATAAGCCTTTGGGAAAATTTGCAACTAATTTGGATAATGTTTGAATAATGAGTAAAAATAGGAGAGAGAGAGTGTGTAGAACACTACAAGAAATTGGTGTATTAACGTCAAAGATTGCGACATCTTTATTATCCTGTTGTATTTGCTACACTAACAACGACAACTAATTGTTATGGTCGTTATTGGTACAATTTTTAATGGCAAAAATATTTTTCTGACGTAAATTGTACAAATATTCCGCCGTTAAAACACATCTTTATTTTCCATCACCATAAAGCCAACCAATTCATATGAATGCAATTATTTATATGTAAACATAGTGTATTAAATTAATATTGAAAGTGAATTGTAATGGTCAATATAGTTGTGGTTAAATTAGAAATTAGGTGGCTAATCATGTGATTTGAAACGTGGAGTTGTTATTAATAGCCGTTCTGCTATACAAAAAAAAGGAATGTAAAAAAAACCCAACTCCCACTCCCGATCGTCCGTGAAAGGGCTGCCCTAAGCCCAAATACCCAAAGTACCGCCCCCCTCCGCGATAGCCGCTGCCCCCTCCCCCGCAATAGCCGCTGCTAGGGCCTTTCTTTCCGGGGCCAGCCGTTCTTCACACTACAGGCGCAGCCGCTCGGCGATCGGGCTACAGCTGCCGCTCCCATGATCCTAGCCGCCGCTCAGGAGGACCAGATCCTCACGCTCTACGGTCTCCAAGCCATGAGGACTCATCCGCTCAACTACCTTCTGCCTACTCAGCAGCCTGGGACCTCGCTTCCTCCCACCGCAGCCGCCGGCAACCACTCCCACAATCAACGGCAACCACTCCTCATGCAACTACCGCCCTTTCTCCTCCAGCAGCAGCCGCCCGGGGAGAGCAGCAGCGAGCAACCGCGAGCAACAAGCAAGCAACAGCGAGGGGAGCTACAATTGTCGTTGCTCCTGTCGTCAATAGCTGTCGCACCGCCGGATTCTCAACTGCCACACAGCCGCGAAGACCTGCTTCACGCTCCAATCATCTCCTCTGTGTCAGTAACAGACTAACAATGCTAGGGGGAGATGGCTGGCGCAGTCTCATCTTCAAACGTATATGACTTGTAAGCCGAAGTCATTCTATTTCTCCCGTTCACTTTTCTACTTTGATTAGGGCTTTTTTATTTTACTGCTTGGTTTGTCTGTGTGATGTGTGATCGGTCTTCTCGCAGAAGTCACACTTCCTCATACCCCTGCTCCAGTTGTAAATATCCATTGAAACCCAAATGGAAACTCTAACCTTCCAACTTGGTCGATTGGTTCGCTGCTGCATTATATTCCAATTTGGGCATTTTGTTTCTGTTAACAATTTTGCATTGGATGCTCCGCAAAGTTATGATCGCTGATTGTTAATTCATTAGAGATGCACTTGGGAATCAAACCATGCCCTGGAGATAATGTATAATGCTATACATAGATCCCAACCTACAGGTACACTTCCTAAATTATTTTTAAGATTCTGATCAATCCTCTGTAAAAGAACTAAAATAATTGGGGAATTAATTGTCACCACAAATGTTTCATAACAGGCTTTGATAACATCCAAGAACAAACCTTACACTTTATTGTCTTTGTTAATTATGAATAGTCTATCTTTTTATGTTTCTTGGACTCACAATGATGATTGGCCATAAACTTTCGTTCCATCTCTGGAAGCAAACGTGTGGCATGGAATGGTCCTATTATCACGAGAAATGAGCTAGATCAAGTTACTTCCTTAGCTGCTACCAAGTTTCCTTCCTATGGTATTGTGGTGCAAATGCTTTTCATTATTATTGTTCTTCCATTGCAGACGACTTCCTCAAGTTGCCAAGTTTATTTTTCTTATACAGACGAAGACAGTAAGTAGTTTGTTTGTATGGAAATTTGGAACCTAGTTTTTATTCAATGCGAATCAGTGGATTTGTTGCTATTTGTCCGCTAGTACGTACTAAATGAATTAGAGGTTAAGAAGCTACCACTACGTTGATATTAACACTCCTATTATATATGGTTTATTATTATACTTCCAATTTATATTACATACACTTTAGATATACTCATGATAGATTGATATTAATTTAGGTTATATATCTAATTCAACTTAGTTATAACGGTGTTTCACATATTCTCTACATGTCACTAGATATTTACATGTTGGATATCATATCTAGTCATATGTCAAATTACATGTTACCATAATATACTTATTTATGACACTTTCTTGGAAAATTTTATAATTGTTTTACAGTTTACTGTAGACCGTCAGTCATGAATTTGATTATGATCAACAACTATGTGTGATCATGATATATATGATCACATTAATCTTTATACATGTGGAAAAAGTTATCTTGAACTTAGAAGTATATTCCCCAGGATAAATCTATGCCTAGACTTGTGATTCAAATTCTTCTTGAAACTGAAGATAGTTCCCTTTGAGAAAAATATTAAGGAGACCATATTGACATATTTAGATGAAAGGAGACCATATTGACATATTTAGATGAAATCATGAAAGTAAAATTTCAAATGGAAAAGGATTTTTACAATATGACAATAAAGCTATCATAGACAAAGTTGTCTTTTTAGTTTTTACTTAGTCAATATGTTTAGTTCATTTTGATAATATTCTACAGAATACTACTTGAGTAAGATTATACTATTTTGTTGGATTCAAAAGTTAAAATTGTTCTTACTTAAATATAATTTAGTTGGTATAATGCCTGAATATTGTAGCAAAACATATTTTGCATTGTTACTTGTTTAAGATTTCTATTTTTTGTAGTTTAAGTTACATAAAACTATTCACATTGAAGTCATTTCAGTAAAAAATATCAAACTCTTGAGAAAGAAACAAGAAGGGTTCCTTGAATAAAATCAATATTAAAAAATTAAGGATTTCCCCCCATATAGTCTTAGTGAAAGAATAAACATAAGTGATTAAGTTTCCACCTCATGCTAGTTTAGTAGGTTATTACATCTAAATCAACAACCATGACATGAGTATGATTGAGTTATAGATGAGCCTAATAGCTAATGTAAACAAGACAATTAATCTCTCTCTTTTGGAGCTTGAGCATGACATATGCCTTTCAACACACAATCATTGCCCTAGAGGCTATGGTTCTAATGGGGAATCTTTGCCCTCGAGTTTACCCCTTCTTAGGTGGATGTGGGCTGCTAGGAAGATCATCTCTACACTCCATCCTTTCTCCACCCTCATGAGATCCTAAAATCACATGTCCATATTGAGAGTTTGAAGAATACCAAAGGAGTGGTGGTCATGGTCCGTTCCTCGACTTAGTGTCCAGGAGAATAGTGAAAAGATAGCAACACACAATCTTTGTCGATCCAGATGAGATGATTCATAGCCTTGAACCCCTCTTCTAGAGTGTTAAGGATGATGTCAAACATGTCTTAGGGGATGATGTCATTGTGTCACATGGAGATCCAATTTAGTAGGGGGTTCATATTCCTTCCACCTTGTAGATTGATGATTATGGCATATTATATGGGAGATCAAGAAGAAGCATCCACACACCTACATCATGTCACAGGGTAGAGTGCACAAGGTTTTTGAAGGCGTGAGGCACATTGAGGCATTTCCCCCCTAGTGAAGCGAGGTGTAATTATATATGTATGTAAGGAAACTCCTCGTGCTCTGCCTCGACGCACATCCGGAGATATGTGCATTTCATGTATAGTGTTTCTAATTCATTGAACTTTATTTTGCAGGTTCTCGTTTATTATTAAATGATGAAAATTGATATTCACATGATATGTGGCATGTACTTGTGGGACTAGACTATATATGGTTGTCTTCTTCTATACGTTCTTCACTATACATATCTAACAGCTGGAGCATAAGAAATCATTTGTTTGTTGTTCAACCATGAATTCACATGGATCGTCTTTCATGGACCATGAATTAATTGCAACAGCGTAATAAGACCGTGATGATACAATATTATTCTCTCGGCTGACAATTCTGAAGTGCTTCAAATAACCTGGTAAGATTTTAAAAGTTATTAGCCAATATTCCAGGCAAACACAATTAATAGATGCACATTCAAGTAAATGGTATTTTGTATAGATTTGTATGCCTTCTGGTTTTAATATAAAATTACATCTTGAGGATATGAATCAATTGACACCTTACATGCAACTACAACATTACAAACCATCATGGACTTCTACATCATAAGCTTGTTATGGTTTTGTTCCAATAAGTTTTCTTTCATTAAAAGACTTTCCTTGTTGAATGCCAATGTTGCACGTGGAAAATGTGTCATGTTTGTTAATATGCCATGTTGAACATGTGGAAAATGTATATGTTTCACATCTGAAGTTATATGTTTGTTGCACATTCAGTGATATGTGCCCCTAATATATCATTTTTATAGGTACATAGTTTTATATATGTGATGATGATTTCTATTCAAATGATATGTGCACACTCATTATGGAAAGAGCTATATATTGTTTTCTTCTCGATTCATTCTTCGGTTAACATAGTAAATTCTTTGATGCAAGAAAAGAAATTCTTCCTTATGCAAAGTATGAATTTGAGAGAAATTTATATATATGAATATACCACACATGCTTGATTGAAAGGCCAACCTTCTATTACAAATAAGTATGTTTTCAAACATGAACTAACTAATTTTTTTTCTTTAATATATATTGATTCATAGTTACTTTCACTATAAGTTCATATGCTTCTTTGCATTTTCAGGTTTTTTTGATGATTTTACATGGAAAAAGACCAAGTGGAGTCTTGTACTGAAACACTTCTTGGAAACCCCTCCCTATCCCCTAAACTTCTAAACGGATGCCGTTTTGTTTTTTAACGCACAATGTATATATTGTTTTGGTTTTCGAGTGAGCATATGGAAAATATGACCTGTAACACATGCGGAAAATGTGTCCGTTGCACATCTGGAGATATGTGTTCGTTGCACATTTGGCTTTATGTGTCTGACGCACATCCGGAGATATGTGCATTTCATGTATAGTGTTTCTAATTCATTGAACTTTCTTTTGCAGGTTCTCGTTTTTTGTTAAATGATGAAAATGGATATTCACATGATATGTGGCATGTACTTTTGGGACTGGACTATATATGGTTGTCTTCTTCTATACATTCTTCACTTCTATGGTCACCTCATTTCTTTGGTGCAAAAAAAATCAAACAAAGTAAGTGCCCTTCATTTATACATATTGAATATGTGAATGTAAGTGTTTTTCATCTATTCATAATAGATATATATATATATAAAATAGATTTGACAATTCATAGTAATCATACAAATTTTATCTTATAATTTATAATGAGTACTCATACATGCAAATAATCTATGTTGAACCACTTGGTTGTACCTATGACTTGTATACGCTGTGTTAGAAGTCACATCTTTAGATGTCCAGAACAAATCTCACTAAATTAGAAGATGTTGAGCCATATCATTTTGTAAATATTGTACACTAAACTAGATTTCAAAACATAAATTCATTTCGATCTTTATCATTTGTACAATCTGAATTGAAGGTGCAAACTAAGAAAAATCAAATGTGTACTAAGAGTATTAGATCCAATCAAACAAAAAAGAGTATTAGATCTAGTCAAACCCAAAAAAGAGTATTAGATTCAATTAAAAAGTGATATTTGGCACATAAAATAGGCAACACTATTAATTTTGAGAATCGGTGTAGCCATATCAAACATTAAAATAAGTGAATATACAACCAAACCCACAAAATTTGGTTATTGTAGCATTATAAGCAAGGCTTCCTCGCCTAGGCGTAGCCCTGGGGTGCCTTGACAAGTATGCTTGGACACATGGCGAACATGCCTCTAACATGCCCGCTTAATATAAAAGTGTTGTAATCCTTATTTGGTTCTCCCAATGGCATTTCCATAGCCGCGGTTTCCGCTTAAGGATGAGCTCGTAGACTTAAACGGTACTTAATTGCTATACCAATGGTAGTCAATACTTTATTCATTTCATATTTGCAAAACAGAAGAAATCTAATACGACATCGTCGTGCCGGTAGACTGAAACGGCAGATCTCTTCCCAAGCTACTCGATGCCTATGTAGAATTTGTACCGGAACCCTCTACCCAACGACATACTTTTGGAAGGCAAAACTGGCGTCGCCTGGTCAGACTCTGCGAATTAGAAAACGGCAGTGCCGTTGTTAATTATTCAGAACTCCTCTTTACTTCCAGCCACCTGTGAACTCATCGGTCTTCCTCTGACCGGATGCCGCAGGGAAATAACAACCGATCGATGCCTGAACTTCACCCCTTTCTCCACAACTCCCGACTGCATACCCTAGCATCACCCTTAATTCTATATAAGCCCCTAGAATCCTCAACCTGTAAGAGACATACCTGCAACATGTCTTCCGTCGAGTAACAGACCACCACAACCTCCTCCGATCCATCAATCCTCATCACCACCACCTGCTTTTCTCCTCCTCTACCTTGTCCCTCCCAATCCTCTGGCTAGCAACCATAGCCGTTGAGCAAGGCCAAGGCTGAGCTTCAGACCCCAGTATCATCTGGTCCTCCGTCATCACCAATCATAGCCAGCGTTAGGGCGTGCAAAGCCAATCTGACCCCATTGCCGAAGACCTGCAACTCCTCCGATCCGACACCACTCATCACACCAGCAGTGCCCTTTCCTCTATGCATCACGAGGATCTGCAGAAATTGAAGATCATGGCAGTCAGATCTTTGTAGGTGACCCCTGACTAGATACCGTGCCACCTTCAGAATCATAGAGAGTGGAAGCCTTGTTGCACACTTGCGTCCGCCCCTATCAACCTCGAAGACCTGCAAGTACCGCCATGATCGCCATCCATAGATCTCCAACCCGACCCCACACCGCTTGCAACGCTATCCATTACGACAGAAAGTCATCGCCTCCTAGATCACCGGCGATCTGCAAGCAATCCCGTCGTCTTCGTTCTCGTGACCGAGGCTGTGCTCCCGAGACAGAAATATGTGTTTGTTGCACATTCAGCTTTATGTGTTCGACGCACATCCAGAGATATGTGCATTTCATGCATTATGTTTCTAATACATTGAAATTTCTTTTGTAGGTTCTCATTTATCATTAATTGATGACAATTGATATTCACCTGATATGTTCCACGTAGTTGTGGGTCTGGACTATATATCGTTTTCTTCTTCTATATGTTCTTCACTTCTATGAGCCCCTCATTTCCGTGGTGCAAGAAAAATCAAACATGGGCATTGAAAAAGTAAGTACTCTTACTTCTTTATGTTCTTCACTTCTGAACAAAGCTCATTAAATTTGAAAATGTCCGACCTTATCATTTTATAAATATGTGCATTGAACTAGATTTTGAAACATAAATTTATTTCAGTCTTTATCAATCATACATGTAATATACATTCATAGATTAAGTCTTATGCTAAGCGATCAAACAATAGAATTTTAAAGTCGTATTATCTACCTGGAGGTTGCTATGTCTGTGTCTGACACGTTTCTGACATGGATATGCTTGGACACATGAAGAACATGCCTCTGACATGTCCACTTAATAGAAAAGTGTTGTCATCCTTATTTGCTTATCTAAAAAAAGTAGTAAAAAGTTCATCCTTATGCCTCCTCTTTCCTTGCTTCTCTACATCTCCATCTCCCCTACTCTTCTCTTGTCCGTGCATCTTAAGTAACACTCGAATGTATTCCTCTTCTCTTTCTTCCATCTCAAACTCCAAGACACCTTATTCTTCATCTTCTCCATCATCGTCAACATATTTCTTTACCCCCTCTCATTCTTCCTCCAAATAGTACATGTTCACCATTACTTACATAAACAAAGAAAACTATTGCATCCAAAATTTTGCTTCCCTTGATTTTACCATTCCATATATTCTTACTGCAACAATTTTATAATTAAGGATCTTAATATATTTGTTGAGTTAATTTGTACTCTGACTTGTGGATATATTGTATATGTTGATTGTTGGTTGGATTCCATGGAGATTCCCTTCGTGGATGATTTATTTATATCAGTTTGTGTGTTTATACATAAAGTTTAATATATGTCAAAATATTTATATATAAATCGACATATTTGTATACTTATAAATTAGTCATTCCTAGTGTCGTGTCCTGCATTGTTGGAAATTGTGGTCCCTCTTGTCTATAGAGAAATCCATGCATGTGTACGTGTTCATGTTTCTTAGGTGAGGATCCAAATGTGTTGCAAACGTGATGGACAAATTTTGGAATTTAGTAATTTTTTTTTGTCATTATAGCTATTTATGGCGGGAAAAAGACGTCGTTGTTGACCTTTGTGAGCAAGCCTGTTAGTCGTCATTACTAGTATCAGTGACAAGTTTGTGTGCTCGCAAATAGTATCAAAGTCAAACATTTAATTTCTTCGTTAAAACTATTAATGACATACTATATAAATCGTCGTGATTTGTATTAGCGACAAACTAAAATTTTTCGCCGTTATTTTTATTAACGGCAAGACCAATAACGACAAGACGGGATGCCTTTTTTTTCTCATCGCTAAATAGTTTTAACGACAAACTTATTTACATTTACGACCAACTTTTTCCGACGCTATTGCTAAGTTTTCCTGTAGTAGAATCCTCTATTTATTAAATAAATAAATAATTAATACCAAATTGTGAAATTAATGACAAAATCATATCTAAGTCACTTAGGGAGACTTATGGGTGAAGTTTCACAAATTTTAAGGAAAATTATCACCTCTTTTGAAGGAGTAAAGAGAAAATGACATTTTAATTATTTAACCTATTAAATTTCCCAAAAGGAAAAAATAATACCATATTTAGATTCTACGCATCAAAACCAGTCCGGGTATAAATTTTGGTTAATTTTAGAAATCGTTTGGGCCTCTAAAAGAGGAGAGAGAAAAACATTAAATCAATTTGATCAAAATTTTATTAGGATTAGAAAATCTCTGTTCTGGGCCTCCACCTGTGGGATCGGACGGCCGAGATCCATCAGTGGACCCAGTTCCACGATATCGGATGGCTGGGATAGGTTGTTCTACTTTACGAAAATTCAAATCCAATTATCTCAAGTTATACTCGATGAAATCTCGAATTTTTGGGTTCGTTAGACTCCTCACAAGATTCCGCATAGCTTTATCCTAAATTTTTTATATTTTGATGAAAATTTGAGAAACCCCCAAATTGATCGGGACTCCTCTCTCACCCCACCTAGCTAAACGCTAACCTAGGCTTCCTTGTCTATAAATATCCTTACCCCAAGAATCGTCTTCACCTTTGCAACACGCCCTAACCTTCAATTGCTATTTTCATCGTGGTTTTGATCCCCGACAAGCCGCCAAAGATATAGGACTTGTGGCGCTTCCCTCTACCTCATCTCTTCATCTCCATTCAAATAAAAGGGTACCTATAGATTCGTCTCGCTCTCTTCTTTCTTTTGCATGCTTGTGCGTTGAATTTGGTTGAGTATTTCATTTTTTCCCAAAATCACATGCAAGCAGCTAAAGCTGCTCACCGGTCATCGCATCGAGTGTTTGGGGAAGAAAGCCCCACGTGCTTTTACCTTTTTTCCCTCCAACTATCTCTTCGTGCATCTCTGTTCGTGAGTGGGGTATTTGGGTCTTTTGCTATCTGTTGGACCCGCGTTGACCACAGGTTGTCTGGGGTCCCTCAGCCGCTAGCAAGAGGACAACATGGGGTGTGGGCCCCACCACCTAGCCCCACTCTACTCTCTCTCTCTCTTTCCTATTTTGATATTCGAATTTTTGAATTTTCTAATTTGTTGATACAAATAAATCATAGAAAATTAATTCAGTAGTAAAAAATGGAAAATAAATAGTGTTTTGAAATCAAGAGAACAAGATCTATTCATTAAAAATATTTGCGAGATTTTATTCTGATATTTGTGAAAAAGTGTTTTTAGAATGATTTAATTAACTAAAATCACAAAAAATAACCTGAAAAGTCCATATCTTCAAAATACATAATATTATATGTCATTTTGATCAGAAAACCCTAACTACATAAGTAGAAACATCCTTATGCCGTGGGTGGCCATGGGGGACTTTAACTCAACCCTACTGCCTAAGGAAAAGATGGGAAGCATCCACTACAACTTTTATGAGGCGAACCTTTTCAACAACACCCTCCTTGAAACAGGCCTCTCGGACTTGGGATTCAATGGTATAAGATATACCTATGTCCATGGGCAACTCAGGGAGCGGCTTGATCGAGTTGTGGCCAATGCTGAATTTATACAGAGGTTCCCACAGTATTTGGTAGAACACCTACCCAGGGCTAGCTCCGACCATTGCCCCCTCCTGCTTAGGGAAATGAGTAGAGATGATGCCCCAACCAGGTTCATGATAAGGGAGTCCTGGTCTTTTGATCCCGAGTTCCAAAAGGTTGTCAAAGATAATTGGAACCCGCATTTGACCTTCCCTGAAGCTTTGTGCCAAGCCAAGCAGCAATTTCTCAATTGGGCATCGAATGCCAGGCGCCAACTGGGGAAGAATAAGAAAAGGATCACTAGAAACCTGGATATGCTCCAGGCCAGTTCAGCGGACACACCTATGATCAGCAAACTGTCAACCTTATTGCGGAGATGGAAGCCGAATACATCGATATTCTGAAAAAGGAGGAAGCTGATTTGAAGCAAAAGAGTCATATTAACTGGATCACTAACGATGATAATAATTCCAAGTTCTATAATGCTTATGTTAAACAACGGAGAAGGTTCAACACAGTATCCATGCTCAAGGACGATACAGGCGCATGTGTGACTGATGAAAAGACCATCAGCAGTATGATTGGTAATCATTTCAGGAAGATTTTCACGGAACCAATGCACACAGTTCCGGAGGCCATTGAGAGCTATTGTGGCTCGTTCAAAAATCTGTCCAGCGAGGAGAAACATATGATTCAACAGGCCCCTACACTCCACGAGGTACACAACATCCTGTCCAGGACCAACCCCCACAAGGCACCCGACCCAGATGGAGTTGATAGTTCATTCCTACTGAAGAATTGGCATACTGTGAAGCACTCTCTCCTTGCTTCCATCAGTAAAGTTTTATCTGGAGAGGAGATAGAGCAGTCTTTCTGTGACTCCAGCATTGTTCTTATTCCCAAAGTGACAAAGCCTGAGAAGTGTGAACAATTCATACCCATCTCACTCAATAATAATGTCCTCAAGCTAGCCTCCAAGGTAGTTGTTGAACACTTGAAGCGTTTTTTTCTGACTGGATATCACCGGCCCAGAGTGTGTTTGTGCCAGGTAGGCATATCGCAGACAACATAACAGTTGCTCAAGAGATTATACATTTAATGAGAAGGAAGATAGCCCCTAAAATGATGGCAATTAAGGTGGACCTATCAAAGGCATATGATAAAATGACCTGGCCGTTCATAGTCGATACTCTTATGAAAACTGGCATACCTGAGCCCAACCGGAAGTACGTCCTAAACTCTATCTCAGGAGGGGAGGCATCTATCATATGGAATGGAAAGCAAGTGGATTCCTTTAAAGCTACAAGGGGTCTCTGCCAAGGAGATCCTTTGTCTCCGTATCTGTTTGTTCTGTGCCTTGAACGTGTATGCCAGTCCATTGAAAATCTGGTACGGGAGAAGAAATGGACACCAGTCCAATTGTATAACAAGGGACCCAGAATCTCACATCTTTGCTTTGCGGATGACCTCTTTCTGTTTGCAAAGGCAGACGTAGCTGAAATTGAAACTGTGATTGAGTGCTTTAACCAATTTGGTGTTGTGTCTGGTCAGGTGATCTCAATTAACAAATCTTGTATCTATTTCACAAAGAGCGTCCCAGTAAGGCTTAGGAAAAATAGTTGTAGAGTTAGTGGATTTGCCCAGTCGGAGAACATGGGAAAATACCTGGGTGTACCGCTCATTCATGGCAGGGTGAAGCTTGACACATATAGGAACATCCTTGAGAAAGTCACAAATAGTATCAACTCTTGGTGGGCTAGAACTTTAAGCCTGGCAGGGAGGGTGTGCTTAGCCAAAGCGACTCTCATGGCAATTCCTAGCTACACTATCCAGACTGCTGTGTTGCCAGCAAAGATATGTGAGCGCATAGACAGCAACATCAGGTCCTTCATCTGGGGCGGTAGCCAGAAGAAACATGCCTTGTCCCTGGTGGCCTGGAACAAGATTACAAGCGACAAAAAACATGGCGTTCTGGGTTTGAGGTCAATGCGGGAATTGAATCAAGCCTTGATCTATAAACATGCATGGGACCTGAGTTCACATAGAAATTCCCTTTGGTGCGAGGGTCTTCTAGAGAAGTACATGCGGTTTAATGGGGGTGGTATGCCTAATGTATCTAGATTGGGTCGTGTTGTGCTACAAGGAAAATCCATCATTTCTGACAACTCATTTATGGTTCCCGTGAATGGCAAAGACACAAATGTGTGGTTTGATAAATGGTGCGGCAACAACGCACCATTGAAGGACTACGCCACTAAACCTGTACCGGAGGACCTGTTAGACCTGAAAGTCTCATGTTTAGTTAACCTGGAAAATAAATGGGACGCGGAGTTTTTGAAAGATTGTCTTCCAAATGACATTGTTCAGAAGGTGCTGCATATGGCCATCCCCCTGAACACTGATGTTCAAGATGTCCAGGCATGGTATAACACTGACTCGGGTACTTTTACCACCAGGAGCGCATATGATATTATCAGGTCGGCGAAGGATATAAGGACTCAAGGAAAATGGGAGTTAGTATGGAAAATGAAATCTAGCTTGAAAATAAAATATTTCTTTTGGCTTGTAGGACACAACGCCCTTCTAACGAATAGTAGGAGAGTTGCACGCAACCTGACTACAAGCAACCTCTGTCCGATATGTGGCCTAGAGGAGGAAACTATCTTCCATGCTTTGAGAGATTGCGAGCAGGCTAAGCATGTGTGGAAGGAGGTCTTAAGCCGGAGTTCCTGGGATCAGTTTTTTAGGGAAACAGTCATATGGAACTGGTTATATAATAACTTGAAAGCTCATGCACCTCATAGTGATCAGTTCGCTATCGGCTGCTGGCAACTGTGGAAGCACCGAAACCTGCAAGTCTTTGAAAATAAGAAGCTCAGCGTGAACCACTTGCAGACTATTATTGACAAAGAAGTGCTTATCAACACAAAGGCTTGGGCGTCAGATCAGCCAAGTCAGCTGCACGAGATACATCACGTTGGATGGACTAAACCGAAACAAGGTACTATGAAGATTAATATCGATGCCACCTTTAACCTAACTTCCAAGAGAGTTGCTATTGCAGCAGTGTGCCGCGATGAAAGGGGCCGCTGGCGGGGAGGCTGGGGCAGGATTGTCAAAGCCGACAGTGCTCTTGAAGCCGAAACTCAGGCTATAAAACTTGTTGTGGAGGTCGGACAGGGTCTAAGTTGTAATAGTATTTGCATTGAAACTAACTCTGTGAATGCCAAGAAGGTTGTTGAGGACAAAGGCGTAAATTTCCCAAGGTTAACCAGATGGATTACTTCTGTGAGGAGAGGGCTTAAACCGGGTTCATACTGTGTGCATACCAAACGTGAGGGGAATAAAGTTGCCGACCAACTAGCCAAGTTTCATTTCAAAAACAACTGTGGCTCTTATTACTATAGGAGTCCACCTAGTCATATTGTTGATATAATCAACATCGATATTTGTAATCGTAGTAGTACTACCAATTTTGATTCTGCTGTTAGTAGTTTGGAATGTAATAGTTTATTGGCTCAGCTTGCAAGAGAGGGGCGAGATGAATAAAAATACCCTCTGACTTCCAAAAAAAACCCTAACTAAGACAATGGTGATATTTTTAGAGTGTAATTTGAAGGTTTTCACAAAAAGTTAGTAACGTTAGGGTTTTGACCTTCTAATGAATGAACTTATCATTAATGCATGTATATGATTATGTGATAGGGGAAGGTGGACTCTAATCATGACTAGGGATCTGAAAGTGAGTTCTAGGGTTTGGAGGAATGAGGTATGTGCATCTACACCTTCCGTTGGGAAATTTATTATACCATTACCTATGTTCCCTAATGAGGCTTAACCTAACCTAATCCATTATTCTTGAAACCTAATTTGTTTATGCCTCAAAATCAGTTGTAATATTATCTTATTTGGGTTTTATACCCCACTGCCATGTTATATAAATCATTTGATTAATCTTGCCATAACTCTTTTGCTAGCATGTAGTTATATGTTCTATTTAATTTTGAAGTAGAGGTACTTATGTACAACCACCCATAGTGGGCATGTATAAAATTGCCCTAGGGGAATGTTTGTATTTCTCCCCATAACATTGTAGGTGACTAGTAATGTCTTATTCTCCCCTCACCTAAGGTTAGAGGTCCGGTAGGTGCCTCAACCCTACTTAGTTAAGTAGACATTAATTTACGTGCAAATCCTTTATTTATATTTGTTATTGGAAAGTTTCCTTATTTAAAGCCTCATAATACTGATGTCTCGTCTTTTTATGATTCCCTATCCTGTTTTACTTAATACATTTATCTTGTCACATTTAGAATAGTTTTGTACACATACTTTTTCTTCCTTTTCCTCTTGCTGGGTGCTTTCCCAACCACTCAGGTGCTGGTGTTGTGTAAGGAGAAGGACAAGCTTGAAGGAAGTTTTCTTGAGAGTTGATCTCAAGCTTTTGGAAAGGATGACTAGGTTGCTATAGCTAGATCCTATTTTTCTTATCTTTTCTTTTTGAAATCAATCTTGTAGCAAACAAATAAAAGCCATGTGAAGGCTGAGTATTTCTTTATTTCCGCTGCTATTGACATTTCATTATGTATCTGGAATCATGCTTATTTACTTAGAATATTATGCAATCATTTTCAAAGTCTCTATTTTTGTTAAAATTGTGGATGTTTTGTATTTCCTTTAAATTTTAGTAAAGAGGTGATCTCGCCTCTTTACGCTTGGATCCTAATCTATGGTTTTAGGGTTCGAATAAAGAATAAGGGTGAAACCCTAATTCCAAAGCACATATTAATCATTAGGTTAAACCCTAATCATGATATCTAAAATACCCTTTCATGATGTTCACTTAGATTCGATTGGTTTCATTAACAACGTAGCAAAAGTTAGGATCTTTTACCCTAATTCTTCATATGCATGAATATTCACATTAAAACCCTAAAGTTACATTATTGTGATCATGAACATGTTATATCACCATGATATTCCCAAATATTAGATTCCATCTCAGGAAATGTATTTAACATGACTAACAACTTGTTCTTCAAAACTAGTGTTCGTATACACCATTTTAACACATATTATTGATTATCCACTTTAAAAACCCTAATTTTAGTAACACATAAACTTCTAACCAAAATAAGTCCAAGATTCTATTTTTATCTAAAAAGGTTTAGCTCTATTCATTAATATCATTTACACAAGTGATGACCATTAGATTCATAAACTAGGGTTTCTATGCATATTAAATATTGTACCTTTACGCACTTTTTGGAAGAGGAAGCATTATCAAGTCTTAAATATATTTTATCATATTCCTTAAAAAAATTCATCACTTTCCATATAGAAATTATCTTAATTTGAGTTACCAATAATTAGTTACAATTATCTTAAGATGTAAATTTATAGACCAATAGGAGAGAGCCACATCAACAATTATCATATTATCCCCTTGGTGCCATGCAGGCTGGCACTGGCCAATGGGATTTTTCCAATTTGGCATCTGATGCCATGCAAGTTGGGTATGTGAGTGGGTTAAAGGGCATCATTTACCTTTCATAGTGATCATAGTTGATCACGTGGTTCAGGGTGCAATGGTCAATCCAACAAAAGGATCTTCCTTTCCTCCCTTCCATGGCCTACTTGGCCAGAAGCTTTACGAATCAACCACATAGTTGACTCTGGGCTATCCACATCGAGACTCAAGGATAGGGGTGGATTTAACTTCATCCAGACAAAACAAAATGAATGAGCCCCTTGGGGCCTACTGCTGTGGTCAGAGATGATGGTTCCATTGGTGGTTTGTGATGTTTTGATTGGAGATACATGTTAGGGATTGTACCTATTTGGCTATCAAATTAAAGGTCGTTGAAGGTCATAGAAATGTCCAGGAGGCTTTCACACAATCCTTGATTCATCACAATACTCTGGTGTATGTTCACTGATGAGCACCTTAGCTCAGTAGGGCCTCAAAGGTTGGAGGATGGCATCAGCCTCCCTCGTCTCCTTTAAGTGGTCACAACCTCCTTGTGACATCCCGAAGAAGCTCCAGGCCAGAGTAATCATTCTTCATTTCCCTGTAAGAGGAGTAGTAACTTCATCAATCTTACAGAATATGATGGCAAGTCGGCTGAGAATCGAGGGAATTTGGGGGAAATTGAGCGAGGAGTGTTCCAAGAACAAGCACAGCCTCTTTGTCACCTTATAAAGGTAGCACCAATAGAGACCTAGGGGTTTTGGCTAAGCCCTAGAAACCTAGTCGATCGGGGATTTGGGCATTACTTAAATGCTCCATGAAAATCTCTCTTCAAGGGCTCATCGAGTTCGTTAGGATCCCCTGAATTTTCCTGTTTGGATTTTTCATGAAAAGGTTTAGGTATAGGAGAGAACGCAACTTTGGGTTTCCCTCATGTGAACAACATTCCTTTCAAAAATAGCCCGAGGTAGGAGATAAGTGGATTGCCATGGATTTTTGAGCCAACAATTCAAGTCAGCAAGGAACATAAAAGGGGTGTCGCCAATCCTAGATAAAGTTGGGTTGTTTGTTTAATTTCCAAAAAAAATCATATGTATTAATTGCATTTAAGACCCCCTTCCTTCTCTGATTTCCCTAGCCTACTAGGAAACTCCTTTCTATCCAATATTTGGAGGGAAAGTCATTAATGCCTTCTCCCACATATATCTAATTTTCAGATTTTATGGAACGTCTTTGTCAACCGAATCTTGATCTTTTAGTAAGCTCTTAATTTATTTACCCACACCACGTGGAGAGTCTTTTTCTCTCAAATTCTAGAACTCACTTCTTTTCATTATTATTTTCAAGTACCTCTAAAGGCAAACTGAGATATTCATGTTTGATTCCCCAAACATTGTCTTGCCATTATTGGTTAGATAATTGCACTTTTAATTATCTAAAACACCACATATTTTCTTTTCTTTTGGAAACATGTCCAATATTACATAATTCCATTTTCTAATATACCATAAGGCTATTGTCTTTTAGTTATGCATGAAAACTCTCTTTTCTAAAGTATTCCATATAATTCCATACTTAAAACATCGATTGTGAATTACCTTTAGAAATGCTTTACTATTGTATTTTCCATTCTCTTTTTTTTTCAACATTATTGAAGAATTATTGAAAATGAAATCCCTTTTATTTCTTTAACATGTGCCACAAGGACATTATCATTCCATGAATAATAATATAAGGCCCCTAACCTAGCTTAATGCTAATTTGTTCTTACTTTGCTTAATAATATGCTTATAAATTTAATCTAATCCTTTTAGATGTTTTATTATCACGTGACACACTTATATTTTAAGTTGGATCCCATTTGAATGTTGTTTGAGCTATATTTTCTTATTATGGACCAAAATGCAATTTACGCAAGTTGAGGGGTTGTCTTGCAATTTGGCACATGTTGAACGTGCCCTTAGTGCTTTATCATCATAAGAGAGAGAATGATTCTATGGGTCACCTTGTGGGACCATGGTTGATGAGGTGGCATCATGTGGTAAAGCTAGGGTTCCTAGGGTTTTGTTGGTGTCAACCTTGTTGTGTTGCTTGGGTGTAGCAACCCTTATCTCAACATTAAGAGTGTGCCTTGTGAGTGTCTCGACTGACACACCTCCTCTAGGTTGTTTTATCTCAACCATGATGGTCTTGGAGTGTTCAGTTGAGATAGTTTGTCCTTTTGTGTATCGACCTTGGTGTCTTGGTGACCTTTATCTCGACTAGGGTGTATGTGGAGCTTTGGTTTTGACCCTCTTGATGTGTCTCAATGGAAACCAATGGGTTTGAAGACCTAAAGAGTCGAGAGCCAACATACTTTGTATCACCATCTCATGCATTCATGCATATAGTGGTTTCATGTTAGTCTTTTTGATGGACAAGTGTTCATTTAGTGTTCTAAAATGTTGACACCTCACATATACCCTACCTCCCTACTCCTTTGGGTATATAACCCCTTTCCTTCATTAGCAAGCCTCCTTTTAGGCCCTATCCTCTTCCTTCTCCCTTATAACTGACCTTGTAGCTTTGGGAGCAAAGGAGATCAGATATTAAAGCCATGGTGGGTGATCATTGATCATCCTTGTTTGAGGAAGGATTTAGGCTAGATCAACTCTTTTGGTGGTGATTTTTAGTGATTCTTCACTTGGTAAGTGGTTCTACCTTCTTGATCACGTTTTCCCCATGAAACCTTATATTATTGTTCCTCTTTCTTGTCCATAGACTAGGGTTCTACCCTGGTGGTATTCTTGAGAGAAACTCCTCTTCACAAAGGCCCTTAGACTGTGGTTTTACTATGTTGGTAACCCATGGGAGGATGTTTTCTTCTCTTTTCTCTCTTTTTTCCTTTAGTTCAACCTAATTTTTCTTGCCCTCTTTCTTGAGATACCTATTAACCATGGTTCTCTTTTCTTTTGAGGTAATTTTGTATCCGAAGTGCTAATCAAGTTGGGTCTTCTTTCCTTCTCTTGGAGCTCTTGATATTGGAGATTGAATCACCACAAAAGGAGGGTTATATAACTTTCCCCTCTTATATTTTGGCACCATAATCTTGCTCCTTTTTGTTGTTTCTATCTCTGAAATATGATGTTAACTGTTAAAAGGTATTATCATGATTTAGGGATTCAACCGTGATGTTAGTCTTACGAAATTTGCTTCTATTTTCCCAAACCCTAATTTCTCTTGTAACCGATTTTGAGATAAATACAAGATGGATAGTTTTATAGCCTTGATTTATGATTTCTATCTTTATGAATGGAGATTCAAGTACCTTAATGTAACATGGGCTTGGATATTGTTTGATAGGTGTTAAACATGAGTAATGACCTCTCTTAATGAGGCTCTATTGTGTAGATTCTATAATTTTGAAAAAGATGTTGATGATCATCTTTGTATGGTGATATTCCCTTTGTTTGTGATGAGTTTTCCTTGGTTATAATCTATTGTTTTGGTTGTCGTTCATCCTTGATTTGAGGATGGTTATATGTTCAAGTGGTCATTTGATTGTGGTGGTCATTACATGTATGTTTTAGTCTTATGTGTTTGGTTAGTGGTCAACAACCATGTTTTGATAAGAGGGATGGAGATGACAATCTTACAAGTATTACAATACTTGGTTTTATCAACATGATGGTTATGATGGTAAATGAGGTCCTTATGATTTTAGGGCTTTGACTTTATAGAATTCTCATGTAGGGATCTCTCTTTCTAAACCCATAAATTTATATATTTGTTTCCTAAGTTTCCTAGAGAGAATGACCTTATATGCATCATAAGCTTTGGTTTAAATACCATGTGCTAAGTTTCGGTCATCATGTTATCCATAGAGTTATGGATGATTTCTCATATATTTTGAAGTTCAAGTTTCTCTCTCTTAAGTTGTTTGGTTTAATAACCTTCATGGTGACTTGTTCTAAGATTTGAATGATCTTGATTTCTAAGTTTTGAAGTTAGTGACTCTTGGTATTCTTGATGTTAGCTTTGGTTTCGGTCAACACTTGTGCCACCCATGTATAATTTTGTGTCGAGATACCCTTGAGTTGGTCTTGGTCTAGACATGTTGTGATGATGGATATAACACCCCACTGTGACGACTGAATGCAACACCTTGTTGAGATGGTTGGCACAATGCCATGTTCTCGATTGTGACATTGCTATGTGTTTGGTCATGACGTTGTGTTGCCTTGAGTCGTGAAGCTAAGTTGTTGTAGGTCGAGACACTTTGTTGATGGTAAATTGAGACACCTTGTTCATTGCTTGATGGACATGCTATTTACTTGGTCTTAGTCGTGACATGTTACCTTGTACCTTGGATCATGACCTAGTGTTGTATTGGTCAAGACAAGTGGTTGTCATGGTTGCGACACCATGTTTTGCTTCTAGTCGAGATGCCTTGTTTTGGTGTAGGTCGTGACATCATGTAGGTGTTGTGTCATGGTCGTAACATATTTTGGATGGAGGTCCAGACATATGGTTGGATGTGGTCAAGACTTCTAGCCATGTTGTTTTTGAGACACCATGTTGAATGGTGGTCGTGACACTTAGTTGTTGCGGCCGTGATGCCTACATTGGAGGTGTTTGAAACACCACTTATGTTACTTGGTCGTAACACATTGATGTCATGATGAGGTGGTACACGTACACATGGATATGAAGGTGATACTTTGTGTTGTGAGGTAATGATCTAATCAAGTATAATTAATAAAACTCAAACCTAAGTCAGTTCTAAGAAAGTGGGAGATGGTGTAATTAGGCTTTGGCTCCTAACCCTAATTCTAGGGTATGTTATACTTGTTGAATGTGCATGGATGAATAGCATGAGATTATACTTTCTCTCTCCTACTTGTATAATTCTAACTTGCAGGTTAATTGAGTGTCATAGTTTGTGAATGCTATGAAAATGATTAAATGATACAAAATGATGGCCATGAGCCTTGACGCGGTTCACTAGAATTATAAATATGTGAATGTGCACACTTAGATATAATCTATAGTTCTTAAATTTAATACACTCCAAACTTGTGGGAAGCAATGAAACTAGAGATTGATAAATAAATAATACCAGGAACCCTATAAGGTTAAGCATGCAACACTAACTCTAAATTTAGAGGACATATGATGTATTTCTTACATTGCCTAAAGTATTTAATATGTTGAGATGGTTTCTCTCTCTATTTGTATAATGTTAATTTTGCAGGAGAGATGGTTATCATATCTAATGATGGAGATGATGTATATGTGTTGTGACACAAGTGATGCTTATATGCCTGATGAGGCATGATGAGATAATAATGAGTTATAAGAATGTTGTGATTGGTCTTATGACCTGGTGAAGGCTTGATGCCTAATGTGAGGTTATATCCTGCAATGATGTGATAAGGGATTATCATCCCCAGTGATGTGATGAAGATAATTATCCTGGTATTGCAATGTTAATAGATGGTGATGATTGATGGCCTTGTTTAAGGCAGTGAGACTGTGTTTCCCTGAGATGATGTGACAAGTTTATACCTTATTCATTTAATATCTTTAGAAGCTATTTTAATAGTTATGCTTGCTAGATTGAATTAGGGTTTTGTATGTCCACATGTATGATAGATCCTTAATTCACCCAATTGGCATAACCAATAAAGTGAAACCTTAATCATGTAGTTTCCATGTACCATAGATCCATCTTCGATGTCATTATCTAGCTGGATGGTGAAACGAGTAACTCCTATGGGAAACACAGACCACATATAGTTAAATATGCAGGGTACAAGTGGAGATATCTCCTTGTATCCTTAAATTGTTGAAATAGTGGTATGATGTTTGATTATAGAATGACCACGCATGAGCCTATTCTCTAGCATTGTTCCATTTATAAAGGTTGGGTAGTTGTTTTACAAGACCATAGCTTTGAGTATGATTTGTTGTCTTTATAGGACTATAGCTTTGACTATAAGTTGTTGTCTTTATAGTATGACTATGTCAATGTGTTGCAGACTTGAGCTGACTGAGTAGTGTTGGTGATGATCATGGCATCCATTTCTTCCATTGATTTTATATAGTACTGATTTTGACTTAGCAGTCATCAGTTGGATTTGAGTGGTACACCTCAAATCCTTCGGGCATCATAATTAAAGAGGTAACACAATCATGTAGCGTTATTGCTTGGGGTCACATATGAATAACATTGGATGACTCCTTTGTTGTGTTTCTTATACTATTTTTTTTATAATAGTTATACATGTTCTTCATATTCCTTCTTAAAGTATAAGATGATCAACTTCTTAGTTGTAGATAATTGAACTACTTAAACAGTGGTAATTTCCTTGGTTATCTCATTTAGCTGAATCTATTTATCTATTAACAGTATAAATTGTTGTTTAGCTTACCTGTGCTTATTATAGATTTTGGCAGAGAGTTATATCTCTCACTGGGATGTTTGGTCTCACCTTGTCGGTTCCAAAACTTTTTTTAGGTGGATGGGCAAGCTGAGACAAAGATCGTGTGGTTGAGACTGGAAATAAAATGAACTATAGTTGTTGGGTCATGGATATGTAGTTAGTGTACAATAATAGGGTCCTATGTGTCATCCATGTACACTTTGGTCCTAGGGGTATTTTGTGAATATTGTACATCGATTTGAGTTTTTGTCTTTATGCCATAATGGTACAAACATGATTTGTATAAAAAAATAAGTGATCATAGGTAACATGTTTTGGCTCGATAGCCAGTGAAGAATGATATGTAACCTCTTTTGGGAATGAATGAAATGCAAGTGGCACAAGTTTATTGCTTCAATTGTGGTTATTGAGCTTTAGATCTTTTCATGAGATTGGTTTTAATTTACCTTGTTTTGTAGTAATATTGTTATTAGTATAATTCTATGCTTTATTTTGAGTAATCTCGCTTTGTGTGGCAAAGGGTGTCATAGTTGGTGATATCAGAGCTATAGGTCCTTTGAATCTACATGGACACTAGGGCTAGCACTAGGATGAAGTCTAAGTTGAGAACATGATTTAAAATATGGTGCATACTACCTAACCTCAGTACTTGAGTGCCCTGGCCAGGTATTCAATTATTGAAGAGAAGGTGAGCATGGGACTCTTAGGTTGTTCTCTCTGATTACTCTAATCAAGGAATCATTTTAAACAATCTAAAGAACATAAAAGTCATGAATCATTGTGTTAATACCTCCATATTACCCTAAAGAAAATGAGAACAACATCATAATCTACCTAAACATTAAATGTTTGGTGATTAAAAGAGAAAGATACGACACCACAAAACCTGAACCTGGGTACAAGTAAGCTATGAGAGGTTCTTAAAGTTCTAATATCAGGAAGTTTATAAAGCAAATGACAGAGAATTATGTGCTAATGAAGTAAGTCAAGGTGTAAAATCCATGTATGATGAAGAGAATTCCTAAGATAAGTGTAAAGTAAGAAGACAAATAAGAATAAATGATGAATGAATAAAGTGGAACATGAGTTAATATCAAACCAACCCATGAGTATAAGAAAGTGTAAGGTGCAATCTTCAGGATATGGGAAATCAAATAAGGGAGATAATCCCTACTCAACAAAGTACACATGAGAAATAATGACCTATCTCTTGATGTGAAGTTATAAAACATGGTAACACAAGGGCATATACATGAAAATGATGAAAAATTAATATAGAAGGACTAATAATTTGTGTTCATCTTTATAATTCATATGTTGATGGCAAGGAAACTAAGATGAAACACATTCAAATGACACATGAGCAGTCATCAACTTGTGTAATAATAAAAGAGAGTTGGGTAACCCCTTCCCCTTGATTAGCAATCTTTAGGCAGTGATGTGATATTTAGGGATTTATGTTCACTTTGTGTTCTTTCTTTTCAAGGGATGTGACATTCAAGTGAGTCTTATGTCACTTTATGCACATCATTTTGATGTGACCTTGAGAGGGATACTTTGAAAAGTATCATTTGGTTTTGGACTTTAGTTCCACGATGGTGAGGTATGTGAATGACGATGTTTCATGGATCTTCTAAGAAGATAGAAAGATTCTTCTGATGTGTCTGGTATTGATAGCAAAAATTGAAAAAGCTGATGGGACAAGGGTGTGATGTGTTTTTGGCACATGTGATGGATACCAAGGCGATAAATCCTAGTATCCAAGAGGTGTCAGTTGTATGCAGGATTGAGAATGCATTTTCTTGATAAGATTTCAAGTGTTTTGCCTTCTAGAAAGATTTACTTTGAAATCAATTTGGTTACTGATACCCAATTTATAATATGGACATCATATGTTAGGGGTTTATGCACCGTATAGAGTGACATCGGTAAGAATGCAAGAGATGAAGACATAGTTGCAAGATCTGCATGTGAGAAGAGTTATATAATGTTTTGTGAAGCATCAAGAAATGGTTTGGGTTAGAGATACCTTGAGTAGGAAGTCATCTTTGTTATCATCCGTTGAATAGGCACAATTGTACTCTTTAGTGTTCCATAGCAGAAATATGTAGTCTCTTTATTATAGGTGAATGTATAGGTGGAGGTGTACATGATAGTAGGCTCGTTAGCACAAGTTATAAGTGAAACTAGTATTGAGTCAGCAGATCAGAATAACATAGAAGAAGTGTGGTAGGCCTTTTAGTCCCAAGTGGGAGACAGGGCGTATGTTTGGGTCTCTCCTTGGAAGAAACATGCTAAGGTTTGAGAAGGATATGTTAAACTCGAAGACATGTGAATCTTACCCTATAATGTTGCAAGTTGAGACAGTGGCACATAAGTTAGAGTTGCCACCTGAGTTGTACAAGGTATGTATAATGTTTCTATTCTAAGGAAGTGTTACTTGACATAGAGTTGACTCTACAGCTAGTAGTGGTAGAGATAGTTGAGTATGTGTCCTGTTTGGGCAAATCATGTATTGATCTTAGATAAAAGGACATTGTGATTGGTTAAAGTTTTATGATATTACTATGGCATAAGAGGACATCTTATGGGAGTTTGGGGATGTGATACTTGGGAAGTATATGTTTATTTTTGTGTGGAATTTTGGGGATAAGATCCTTGTTAGGGGTTTATGGTTGTAAGGCCCCTGACCTAGCTTAATTCTAATTTGTTCTTACCTTTCTTAATAAGATGTTTATAATTTTAATCTAATCCTTTGATATGTTTTGTTATCATGTGACACACTTATCTTTTAAGTTTGGTCCAATTTGAATGTTGTTTGAGCTATGTTTGCTTTTTTTGGACCAAAATGCAATTTACCCAAGTTGAGGGCTTATCTTGAAATTTGTCACATGTTGAGTGTTCCGTTAGTGTTTTAGCATCATAATAGAGAGAATGATGTTATGGGGCTCCTTGTGGGACCTTAGTTGATGAGGTGGGGTCATATGGTAAAGCTAGGGTTTCTAGGGTTTTGTTTGCTTCAGCCTTGTTTTGCTACTTGAGTGTAGCAACCCTTGTCTCAACTTTAAGAGTGTGCCTTGTGAGTGTCTCAACTGAGACACCTCCTCTATGTGGTTTTCTCTTGACCATGATGGTTTTGGAGTGTTGGGTCGCGACAGTTTGTCCCATTATGTTTTGACCTTGGTGTCTTGGTGACCATTATCTCGACCAGGGTGTGCTTTGGTTTTGACCCCCTTGATGTGTCTCGACCAAAAACAATGGGTTTGGGGACCTAAAGAGGTCAAGACCCAACATATCTTGTATAACCATCTCGTGCATACATGCATATAGTGGTTGCATGTTAGTCTTTTTGATGGACAAATGTTCCTTTAGTGTTCTAATATGTTGATACCTCACATATCCCTACATCCCTCCTCCTTTGGGTATATAGCTACTTTTGCTTCATTAGCAAGCCTCCGTTTTGGCCCAATCATTTTCCTTCTCCCTTGTAACCGCTTTGGGAGCAAAGGAGATCAAATCTTGAAGCCACAATGGCTGATCAACCTTGTTTGAGGAAGGATTCGTGCTAGATCAACTCTTGTTGTGGTGATTTTTGTTGATTCTTCACTTGGTAAGTCATTCTACCTTCTTGAACACATTTTCCACATGAAACCTTATCTTCTTCTTCACCTTTCTTGGTTGTAGTTCTTGAGAGAAGCTCCTCTTCACAAAGGCCCTTAGGCTGTGGTTTTACCATGGTGGTAACTAGTGGGAGGATGTTTTCTTCTCTTTTCTCTCTTTTTTCTTTGGTTCGGCCTAGGGTTTCTTGCCCTCTTTATTAAGGTGCCTCTTAACCATGGTTCTCTTTTATTTTGAGGTTATTTTGTGGCCGAAGTGCTAATCAAGGTGGAGCTTCTTTCCTTCTCTTGGAGCTCTTGATCTTGTAGCTTGAATCACAACAAAAGGTGGGCTATATAACATTCCCCTCTTCTATTTTGACACCATAATCTTGCTCATTTGTTTCTATTTCTATATCTGAAATATGATCTTAACATGTTAAAAGGTATTACCATGATTTAGGGTTTGAATTGTGATCTGAGTCTTATGAAACTTGCCTCTATTTTCCCAATCCCTAATTTCTCTTGTACCCAATTTTGAGATAAATACAAGATGGATAGTTTTCTAGCCTTGATTTATGATTTTATCTTTATGAATGGATATTCAAATACCCTACTGTAATCTGGGCTTGGGTACTATTTGAGAGGTGTTAAACATGAGTAATCACCTCTTTTAATGCGACTCTATTGTGTAGATTTGTATGATGCTCAGAAGATGTCGATGATCATCTTTGTGTGATGATATTCCCTTTTTTTTATGAACATGATGATATTCCCTTTGTTTGTGAAGAGTTTTCTTTTGTGATAATCTACTATTTTGGTTATGGTTCATCCCTGATTTGAGGATGGTTACATGTTCTTGTGGTCATTTGTCCGGTCGTCATTACACCTAAGTTTTAGTATTATATGTTTGATTAGTGGTTGACAACCATGTTTTGATAAAAGAGGGTGGAGATCATGATCCTAAAAGAATTGCAATACTCAATTTTATTAACATGATGGTCAAGATGGTAAGTGAGGACCTTATAAATTTAGGGTTATGACTTTGTAGCATTCTCATGTAGGGTTCTCTCTTTCTAAAACCCTAAATCTGTATACTTTATTCCTAAGTGTCCTAGAGAGTGTGACCTTATATGCATCATAAGCTTTTGTGCTACACCTTCAGCTACTCGGCCACCGGTTTAAATAATACCATGTGCTAAGTTTCATCATCATGTTGTCCATAGAGTTATGGATGATTTCTTATATATGTCAAAGTTCAAATTTCTCTCTCTTAAGTGGTTTATTTTGATAACCTTCATGGTAACTTGTTCTAGGATTTGAATGATCTTGATACATAAGTTTTAAACATAGTGACTATTGGTATTCCTGCTGTTAGATATTGGTTTCAGTCGACACTTATGCCACAAATGTATAGTTTTGGGTCGAGATACCCTTGGCTTGGTCTTGGTCCAGACGTGCTGTGATGATGTCTATAACACCCTACTTTGATGGCTAAATGAAACACCTTGTTGAGATGGTTGGTGCAACGCCATGTTCTCTATCACTGATGTAGCCCTATTTTACGGCTCCATCTTGTGCCATTTTGTACTTTAATCACATCTAAACAAGTCAGATTTATATATGTTTTACTGTCAAATGCACTTATGGACGTTCTTTACATTATTTTCAAGTACTTGTACCGTGCTTTGGATGGATGAGAGAGAAGGAAGGAGTTTTAGGGCTCCTCCACACATGGAGGGGTCAAAAGAAGGCCCCAAAGCTCCCTCAACCTACCCCAAATGGCCAAGATTTGACATCAAGCAAATAAGTCCTTTGATAATGAAGATTAAATCCCTTTTTGCCTTTGAAGACCTGACGTGTATTTTACTACGCGCTAAAAACGCAAGTGTACGCGTCGAGTAATATAGGCCTTGTGAGGCCCGAGTCGAACTCAGGGATACGTGAATTATTGGAGACTTCTACTAACTAATCGCAATCAGCTAGACCGATTAACAAAGTAGGGTTTTGTTGTTCAAATTAAAAGAAAATAAAAATCAAACAAAGAAAACAATCGATTAAAGGTTAATTTAATCAATTAAAAGGGATATCTTTAGGATGGCGGTTTCACCGCGGGTCAACATTGTATTAAGTTTCATATCATTCTTCACACTTCTCTCTCTATCCGGGTAGTGGCCTGAAAACAGAATTACCCACTGTCGTGGTGTAATTCACTACTTAGATTTAGGTTGATTCCACCGTCGTAGTAATCATTCCCCTAAACTAAGTGCATTATAAACGGTCTCTCAGTTCCCACCATTAATTTTACAACTCCTTTGTCAAGGGTTTTATTAATTAATGTAGATTTCGTCTCTTTTCAACCGTTAATCCTTCTGTCGAAGTGATTAAGGGCATTAAGTTATTATTATGGTGATCAAGCATAACAATAGAAATGGAGAAAACGAATCTATACCACGGATTTGAGAGAGAAAATATGAATTATCAATATAAAAATGTCATACAATGTATTCCCGGGCTACTCCCGGTCCTAAAGATTGAAGGTTTTAGCCTCTCATGTTCATCTCACACGAGTACATGGTAGAAATTGGGGAATTCATAAGAAAAATGGGAAATAAATGGGAAAACCCCTGAACGGAGAAGAACCGGTGGATCCTTGGCGTAGAACACGAGCTTCCCCGCCTGTCGGTGGTGGAAATCGTCTTCGGCAGCGTCCGAATCACCCGGGATGAGCTTCTCGGCCTCCGTTCTCCTTTCTCTCCTCCTCGGCACTCGTGCAATCCAAAAATGAGATCATTTTTCACGTCTGGGCGGCCGTCATTAGGTATAAGTCCCTAATTAGGTCGTCAAATAACAACAGCCGTCCGATCGAAATCAAAACAAATCCAACGCATATCTGCCGGCGTCGATACCATCGACGCGGGTCGATGGTATCGACCCAGCGGATTAGCGGCAGCTTTCCTTTCTTTTATTCTGAGCGCCTGTGGTGATCTCGATACCATCGACTTGTGTGTCGATGGTATCGACTCCTTTAGCGTCGGTTGTTGTCGTTTAGCGACGCTGTAGCTCTCCTTGTGTCGATGGCATCGACTTGGGTCGATGGTATCGACCGTTTCCTCGCCAGCAACTTGAAGGGATCTCGATACCATCGACATAGGTTTCGATGGTATCGACACTGTATTGCTCTTCTCGGCTGACAACCTGTGGCTTGGTCGATGGTATCGACTTCCGTCGATGGTATCGACGGAAGCAGATACTTGTTCTTCCTGAAATTTTACAACAGGCCCAAGTAAATCCACACAATTTATAATAAGATGATAAATAATGCTCAAAATAGTAAAACAAAGGGGATTTGATATAAAATGATGGCAAAGACCAAATAAAGTGAATTATGCAATAATATCCATGAAAATGAGTAATTAAGGCACAAAACACATATGAAATAGGTCTCTAAATGCGACTCAAAATCATCGCATCAAACTCCCCTAAGCTTAAACATTGCTTGCCCTCGAGCAACTAACCCTTAGAATAGAATTGCAGATGTCAACTAACAATCAACACATCACCCCACATCCCACATTACTCCCACTGGACATTCTCAAACCGGCCTTTCCTAATCACAGAACAGTAATTACCCTACAGGCGACAATAATCATCAATAAAAGAAATTATCCTTCAAACCGATGAACACTATCACATAAGGCAGTTAACATAATAAAATTTGCCGATTCAGCATTAGTGCATCTTGTGATCGCCTACACTACGTTGCTCGTCCTAACTACCATCTACATGGAAGCAGTTCTCCTGATAAACATGAGTGAGGAGAAAATCACGGTGGCCTACCAATCCGAGCAACGGGTGGATGGAATGGGTGGTTCATGGAAGAATTTGGAAGTATTACACAGTTTCAAAATGCATACAACAAAATGCCCTAATTGATGCCAATGCACATTGAAAATGCCCTAATGCTTAAAATTGGGTGGAATGATGCATGCACTAACCTTCCACCTCAAAAAGAGATAGAAATCTAATTAAGCCACATCATGTACTCAGTTTCCTTGTTATGCAAGTGATATTATGTTCCTTTCTCCCTCTTATTCCATTTCCTTCTAAATTCTCTTCTCTTTTTTTTTTCTTTTCCTCTTAGCCCATATATCCATAATTGCTTAGAGATACATGTGTTAGGCTATTTTTCTTCATGATTGGAAATCTTTGTACTATTTCGAGGGTATGGGACAATTTAGATCACTTTTCAAGACAAACTGAGGTACATGGTGTACTTATGCATGAAAATCATGAAAGTTATGAGTGCAACTACATGACATGCACCTAAAGGTAATGTGCATGAATCACTATACATTTTTTTTTTCATTTTATGCAAAAATATGAAAATAACAATGCAAATCCTATCTACATGCTATGCACGCAAAAGAAGTTAAAACTGTACTTTACTTCCAATTCTTGGGTGGATTATGGAAAAATATGAAGTGGAATGATCACAAGATTAAGTTACTGAACCTTAGAAAAATATCATGTGTCCCTCCTTACTGACATGTGTAGTAGTTCAAAGGGTTCTTTCTCGTATATCCAATTAAGGTCTCATTACTATTTGATTAGGTTAGGCTCAAACAACCGTTACTATCCACTTTTCATGAGTCAATGGGGGTGTGAGTGTGACATATTGCTTCAAAGTTGACATAATCAATCATTTTCATAGGACAAGTTTCCCAAGGACAACCAAGTTAAGCTATCCAAAAGACCCAGAATTTTTTTTTTTGAAATTCCCTTAAATTTCCCATGAAAAAGCGAGATGACAATTTTTTCTTAAGACATCCACGATTACACTAGATAGATGTGGATCCTAAACAAACACTAAAATTGCAAGAACAAATAACAAAGCAGAAACTAAAAACAACTAAAGAAAAGATAAAAGATAGAGCTGTTCCAGCCACCCCCCTAAGCTTGAATCCGACTATGGCCTCATAGTCAAAAACTAACTTAAGGGTGGAACAGTGATACCCTTATCAATCTTGCGGAGGCGGTGGTGGGTATTGTGGTGCCGTAGGATCCCAAGACGGGTACTCCCCCTGGAAGCTTGGATCATATTGGGTCCTCGGCGGAGGCTGTGGATAGCCTCCAAAGTAGTCTTGACTCCAGTAATGGTCAAAGAAGGGCTCCTGTTGCGTCTCTATCCGTTGCAACCGGGTGTGCATTTGCTCTTGGTTGGCGAGGATGAGCCGCTCGTTCTCGAACATAGCCCGTTGGTTGTCAAGTACCCGACTCGTAGTGTCATGAATGCCGGTATACATACCCATGTGCTGCAGCTGAGTCTGCTGTATGTCCTGCAGCATGGTGTACATCCCCTGCATGGAATAGGGATCCGCAGCTGGCTGCTCGTACTGTGGTGATGGCGGCGGGGGCTGAGATGATGAAGATGCACCTGGATGCATCCTAGGACGCTTACGTGGTGCCACACGTGCTCGAAGAGGTGTGAAAGCCTCCTCTTCCTCTGCAGCCTCGCCTTCTTGCTCGTCACCACCGTCGTCTTCCTCGGAGGACTCGATGGCTATGATTGGCCACCGGAAGTGCTGCTTGACCTCAATGTTGAAGACGTCGTCCGGTAGGGAGCTCTCTTGATAAACTTGGTTGACGTGGCAATGAGCATACGCCAACCCGTCCCGTAGAAGAATAAGGTTTGAACGGTGCAAATGTTGCACGTTCACCTTGCTCCTCGTAAAGATCGGAGTCATGGACTGAAGGTTCAGCCCCAAGTAAAGCGCCAACTTGGTTACAAGACCACCAAAATGGATTGGAGCCTTCCTTGTGCTCCTCTTCACCGCCAGGACGCGCTGTAGCCAGAACGCCCCCCAGTTGCACTCTTGACGTTTCAGGAGTGCGTAGAGAAAGAACAGGTCACTCTCCTGAAACTTGCTCAAAGCAAGATCGCTTCGAGCGAAGAAAGTCAAGCTCAACATCCTGTGCAGGACCCGGACGAACGGGTGCTCAAAATCCGCTACCGCTGCATTATGGTAGCTCACAGTCTTCCCTGCCGGCACTGTAACTAGCTCGGCGAAGATTTTGTCGTAGTCAGTGCGGGCGTCGGGGCGTCGGTGATCGTTGCGGCTGTGGTTCCAGTTGAAGATGTCGTTGAACTGCTTCAACGTGATGTTGTAATTGTTGTTGAAGAGTCGGAAGGACACCCTTCCCCGGATCCACGTCTGGTCCGATGGTACCACGTCATTTGGCACGACGCAGATATCAAGAGACGCCATGAACTCGGCCACCAGTTCCTTGTATGTGGGCCATTCGCCGAAAAACGGCTGCCCATCCGCATGACAGTCGATCTCATAAAGGCGATTGGTGTGTCGCGCTTGCCCGGCCAACACATAGGCCAAGTTGGCCTCGAACCCCAGCTCCTGGATCATTCCCCGGTCCACATACCGGCTGGGCTCGAACTTCCGCTTCATAATATCCTCGTAGACCTTCCTCACATCCATGTTGGCATGAATGAGGCGTGGACGAGGGATGGAAGCGGGTGGGGGAGGAACAAACTCCTCGATCTCTATAGGATGAGTGCTTGAGGACGACGCTCTGGCGGTGTGCACCATGGTTGCGAGAAAAGAAGGGATTAGAAGAACAGAGCTCGGTGAAGATGGAGAAGAGAATTCTCCGCTCGATGAAGATCTCCGCTCGATGACGCTTCTCTGCAGTCTTGGAAGGCTCGGGGGAGTGCTCGGCACAAAGGAAGATACTTGCTCTGAAGGTGTGACGTCAAGTGACGTTGCAAGTCCCCTTAAATAGGCTTGATCGGCGCCCCTGACGTTTGCTGGATCGAAAAACCCGGATTGCTGATGTGTCGATACCATCGACAGAAGTCGATGGTATCGACGCAGCACCCGGATCGCTGACGTGGCTGTTGCGATCGTCGTCGATGTCTGTATGCGGATCGGTGACATGTCCGTCGATACCATCGACAGATGTCGATGGTATCGACTTGCTTTTATTGCGACACCGCCGTTGTGTTGCATTCAACCTGTGATGATGTCGATACCATCGACGAGGCCGTCGATGGTATCGAGTTGACTGAGAAAAATCCGTCTGAATATCTCCAGAGATCTCGATGGTATCGACTGGGGTGTCGATACCATCGACACTTTTATTGCGACCTGTCTGGGACCATGTCGATACCATCGACGGGGTGTCGATAGTATCGACGCAGTGCGATTTCTGCTGGTGTCAACCTGAACCCATGTCGATACCATCGACGGATGTGTCGATGGTATCGACCCTGCCTGTGCCTGCACATTCAACAAACGGATCAAGGTATCATTTTTAAACTAAAATTCAAACGAAAAGAAAAGCAATCTATGACTAAAATTAAACTATCCTAGTGTACCGATGGTTGGGTTGCCTCCCAACAAGCGCCCTTGTTTAGCGTCTTAGGCTAGACGTCTTCCCTCCATCTCATTCTTGCACAAGTGAAATGAGTTTGACCTCATTCACTTTCCTCTTGTAGTTCTCACCAAAATACAGCTTTAAGCGTTGCCCGTTCACCAAGAACGTGGCATCTCCATCACGCACGAGAATCGCTCTGTGCGGTTTCACCTCCTCCACAATGAAGGGTCCACTCCACCGGGATTTCAGCTTCCCGGGATGCAGTTTGAGACGGGAGTTAAACAATAGAACGTTGTCTCCCTTCTTGAACGTGCTCATCTCAATATGGCGATCGTGTATCAGCTTTGTGCGCTCTTTGTAGATGCGGGCATTCTCATATGCCGTCATGCGTAGCTCATCCAATTCATTCAATTCAAACATCCTTTTTCTCCCGGCCTCATCATAGCGCAAGTTCAGCCTTCTTAGCGCCCAATGGGCCTTGTGCTCTAATTCCACCAGAAGATGGCAAGCCCGGCCGTACGCCAACCTAAAAGGCGTGGTGCCTATAGGTGTTTTGTACGCCGTTCGATAAGCCCAAAGTGCGTCCGGTAGCAATACACTCCAATTCTTCCTTGTGAATGCTACGGTCCTTTCTAAAATCTTCTTGATTTCTCTATTTGATACCTCCACTTGTCCTTGCGTCTGTGGATGATATGGGGTGCCGATGTTGTGCTTGACCCCATATTTCTTTAAAAGTGTCGCGAATCTCTGATTTCGAAAATGTGTGCCTCCGTCACTTATGATCATTCGGGGAATCCCGAACCTGCAGAAAATGTTCTCTTTGACAAACCTGCATACTACGTTCGAATCATTAGTTCTTGTGGGGATTGCCTCCACCCACTTCGACACATAATCTACAGCAAGTAAGATATAAAGATTTGAATTTGAGGACACAAAGGGTCCCATGAAGTCAATGCTCCATAAATCAAATACCTCAACTTCCTGAAATACATTCAGGGGCATTTCCTATCTCCTTGAGATGTTACCTGTGCGCTGGCACGGGTCACATTGCCTAACAAAATCATAGGCATCCCGGAACAAAGTAGGCCAATAAAGGCCGCTCTCCAACACCTTAGCTGCTGTCCGTGAGCTAGCATGGTGTCCTCCTGTAGGCGACGCATGACAGTGGTGAAGAACACTCTCGTACTCCACCTCCGGCACGCACCTGCGAAGAATACCATCCCTGCACTGCTTCAAGAGAATCGGGTCATCCCAAAAATAATATCTCAATGAATGAAAGAATTTCGTCTTATCTTGATAGGACCAATCCTCCGGGATGATCCCGCAAGCCAAATAATTCACAATTTCCGCAAACCATGGTTCTTTAGAATCAATTTTTAAAAGTTGCTCATCGGGAAAGGTCTCGGTAATGGGTATGTGCAAACCTTGTTCATCAACCCGCTCTAACCTAGACAAGTGGTCAGCCACCACATTTTCAATTCCCGACTTGTCCTTAATTTCAATATTGAATTCTTGTAGGAGCAAAATCCACCTAATTAGTCTAGGCTTCGCATCCTTCTTCTCCATCAAATACTTTATTGCAGCGTGATCAGTCCACACAACCACCTTAGAACCCACTAAGTACTGCCGAAATTTTTCAAAGGCGAACACGACGGCCAGTAACTCCTTTTCCGTAGTTGTGTAGTTCAATTGAGCATCATTAAGCGTTTTTGAGGCGTAGAAAATCACAGCAGGCTTGTTATCTACCCTTTGCCCCAAAACAGCTCCCACAGCATAATCGGACGCATCACACATCAACTCGAATGGCTTTGCCCAATCCGGCGTTTGAACAACCGGAGCTGAAATCAACTTCTCCTTCAAGACCTCGAATGCGTGAAGACATTTCTCATTGAAATCAAAAACTGCATCTTTTTCCAACAATTCTGATAATGGCTTTGCGATTTTCGAAAAATCCTTAATAAATCGCCGATAAAACCCGGCGTGTCCTAAAAAACTTCTCACCCCTTTTACAGAATTTGGTGGGGGTAACTTAGAAATCACCTCAATTTTTACGGGGTCTACCTCAAGACCCTTGCTAGACACCTTGTGTCCTAGCACAATTCCTTCCGTCACCATCATGTGACATTTCTCCCAATTGAGGACTAAGTGTGTGTCCTCGCACCGCTGCAACACCTTATCTAAGTTGAAAAGGCATTCATCAAAAGACGCTCCATACACCGAGAAGTCGTCCATGAAAACTTCAAGACACCGCTCTACCATGTCAGAGAATATGGCGAGCATGCAGCGTTGAAAAGTCGCCGGCGCATTGCATAAACCGAACGGCATACGGCGGTAAGCAAACGTCCCATAGGGACATGTAAACGTAGACTTCTCTTGATCCAAAGGATCAATAGAAATCTGGTTGTACCCCGAATAGCCATCTAGAAAACAAAAATGCGACCGACCAGCTAGACGTTCCAAAATCTGATCGATAAATGGCAATGGAAAATGATCTTTAAGAGTTGCGGTATTCAATCGGCGGTAGTCAATGCAAACACGCCACCCGGTTACCAATCGGGTGGTGACAGGTTCATTCAAAAGATTAGTAGTGACAGTGATTCCCCCCTTTTTAGGGACTACCTGTATGGGACTCACCCACGTTGAATCGGATATGGCATAAATGATCCCTGCAGCAAGAAGCTTTATGACTTCCTTCTTGACAACCTCCATCATGCTTGGATTTAGACATCTTTGAGGCTGTATGACTGGCTTGGCTCCCTCCTCAAGCCGAATCTTGTGTTGGCAAAGTGTAGGGGAGATCCCCTTGATGTCCGCCACAAACCACCCAAAAGCTCCACGGTGGTTCTTGAGCACTATCAGTAGTTGCTCCTCCTCATCCGCACTCAAGTATGCAGAAACAATCGCTGGTAACTTGTCCTCCTCAGCTAGAAAGACGTACTTCAAATGCGGGGGCAATGGCTTCAACTCCAGATCAGGTGGGCAAATAAGAGATGATTGTAGCGGTGGGGGAAGTGTACCCAAATCCTCATAGTGCCTCGTGTAGAAACATGGAAGCATTTGAAGCATTTTGGCGCACTCCTTGAGTGAAGTACTCCGCATCCAATCATAAGCGACATTTAACAAACACGCCTCCAAAGGCAATTCCGGATATGCATCAAAGACGGAAGTAATAATCACATCATCCTCCCATGGAGGTGGAATGTCCTCATTCTCATCATTTGGAAACCCAACAGCCTTGCATAAAGAGACAACTTTAGTTTGCTCCATAAGGTCCACTGCTAGGGTCCCATTATCTATCCTACTCATAACATGAGCCATATCCAAAAATGGATTCCCAAGACAAAGTGAGATATTTTGTTCCACATGCTTCACCATATTGCAATGTGCTTTTGCTTTATTAGATGCATTACCATTTGGCATGACCATCTCAAAGCGATTTTCCACAATGCCCAAGGTCAAGCGACCTCTCCCCATCTCCAAGATCATATCAGCTGTAGCTTGGAATGGCCGACCAAGTAGTAACTCATTACCGTGCTCGTCCTGCATTTCCATAACGACAAAATCAGCCGGAAAAACAAAGCGGTCTACCTTTACCAAAACATCCTCACAGATTCCATACGGTTTCACCACAGAATTATCGGCCAATTGGATGGTCATGTTACTTGGTCTCGACTCCTTCAATCCAAGTTTCTTGAACGTAGAAAGGGGCATCAGATTGATGCTTGCCCCAGAATCACAAAGTGCTTCGCCAAATTTGAACTTCCCGATAAAGCAAGAAATATTGAAACAACCGGGATCCTGTCTCTTTGGTGGCAATGTGCCCATAATAAAAGCACTCACTTGCTCCTTCAATACTACGACCTCAGTGTCGGGTATCTTTCTCTTCTTGGTGATTACATCTTTGAGAAACTTCCCATAAGACGGGATTTGTTCGATCGCCTCTAGCAAAGGAATATTCACTGATAACTTCCTAAAGCTGTCCAGAAATTTCTTAAACTGTGCATCCACCTTTCTTGCTTTTGCACTATTGGGATAGGGAACCGGAACGGTATGTGCTCTTTGATGAGGTGGCACATAGGGAGTTAATTTCTGTGGTTCCTCCTCAGTGGCTTGTTCTTCCTTACTATCTTCAGCTATGTCCTCAGTTTGCTCTATGACAGGTGGGGGCTGCTCTTTGACTGTTGCTTCTTCAACTGTGTCCTGCAGTGTGCTTGTGTCATCCGCCCTTGGATTTAACACTTTCTTACCGCTCCTCAATAAGATGGCCTTGGCCTGTTGGTTTCCCCCGGGAACATTGGTGTTTCCCGGAAAACCCGGATGTGCCGGCTTCTTCAAGCTTGCAATCTCGGCTGCCATCTGTGCCATGGAAGTCTCTATAGTTCTCATTTGAGCCCCGTGGCTCTGCAAAGTCTGCCCGAACTGGTTCATAAATTCACCCTGCTGCTTTATTTGCTGCCCAAAAGTGTTCATCAACTCTTGATTTTGCTTTATGACTTGATTGAGCAACTCCGTGCTCTTGTCCTCCGTGACCGGTGCAGGTTTGGCGTCCGGATCCTGCAGAAAGTTATTTGGATCCTTCCATGAAAATTTCTTGTCTTTCCGCCATGAATAATCGTTATTCCTGTACCCCTGCTGTTGCCTCATGTACTTGACCTGAGCCTCATCCTCGGACTCATTGTCTTCCTTCTGCAACAACTTCTTTGCGAGAAGATCCATCTTCTCATTCAGCTCTCTCATTGCCTTTGACTCACTGGAAACTCTTGTTTGCTCAACTGGGCCTCTTTCTCTTTCTCCCCAAGATTGCTTTCGTGCCATATTCTTCAGTATTTCCCAGCATCTTGTATCAGTGTTATTTAAGAAAAATCCGGAGCCAGCCGAGTCCAAATTGCTTCTATCATGCTCGGAGAGAGCAAAGTAGAAGATCTTCACTTGGGTTTCCTTGTCCAGTCCATGGTGTGGACATCTCCTCAACATGACTTGAAATCGCTCCCAAGTCTCAGAATAGGTTTCACCCGCCTGTTGGATGAAATTGTGGATCTTCCGGATCATATCATTGGTCTTCTCAGGAGGAAAGAACCTCTCGAAGAAAACCTCCACCATGTGATCCCATGATTCAACAAACTCGTCGTCGAGGTTATGAAGCCACTCTCTTGCCACTCCAGCCAAGGAACTCGGGAATAACTTGAGATAGAGCACATCCTGCGGAAATCGATCTATCTTCACCATATCGCAGTTCTCCACAAACTGACTAATGTGTGCCACTGGATCTTCATTTTTCAGTCCGTGAAATGCATTGGATTTGACCAAGTTAATCAGTGCTGGGTCGATCTTATATGTAGGTATGTTTAGCCCCTGTTTCTTTATAGGCCCCTTTGATGCCGAGGAAGAAGACGCCTTGATCTTCTCCCATATTGTCTGTGCTTCAGCCATTACTTCTTCTTGTTCTTGCTCAGATTCAGAATGTATATCACTGTGGTGTTCCTCCTCGTAGTAGTCCTCGTCCTCTGGTCCCGCAAATGGAACCTCAGGTGTGCGATTCATGTAGTCTCGACTACGTGTGTGCACCATACAAAGTACCTGAAATTTGGAAGTAGTGGTTCAGTACAATGCCTTGAACGAGTCAACACTATTATAGAGAAATAAAGGAATTTTTGAAATTGTTCTAAAAATAAATAAAAAAAAATGTGGCCTAGAATGGCCGCTCTTAGCACTCAAAGTGCCAATAATTCGCCGTATCCCCGGCAACGACGCCAAAAACTTGACGTGTATTTTACTACGCGCTAAAAACGCAAGTGTACGCGTCGAGTAATATAGGCCTTGTGAGGCCCGAGTCGAACTCAGGGATACGTGAATTATTGGAGACTTCTACTAACTAATCGCAATCAGCTAGACCGATTAACAAAGTAGGGTTTTGTTGTTCAAATTAAAAGAAAATAAAAATCAAACAAAGAAAACAATCGATTAAAGGTTAATTTAATCAATTAAAAGGGATATCTTTAGGATGGCGGTTTCACCGCGGGTCAACATTGTATTAAGTTTCATATCATTCTTCACACTTCTCTCTCTATCCGGGTAGTGGCCTGAAAACAGAATTACCCACTGTCGTGGTGTAATTCACTACTTAGATTTAGGTTGATTCCACCGTCGTAGTAATCATTCCCCTAAACTAAGTGCATTATAAACGGTCTCTCAGTTCCCACCATTAATTTTACAACTCCTTTGTCAAGGGTTTTATTAATTAATGTAGATTTCGTCTCTTTTCAACCGTTAATCCTTCTGTCGAAGTGATTAAGGGCATTAAGTTATTATTATGGTGATCAAGCATAACAATAGAAATGGAGAAAACGAATCTATACCACGGATTTGAGAGAGAAAATATGAATTATCAATATAAAAATGTCATACAATGTATTCCCGGGCTACTCCCGGTCCTAAAGATTGAAGGTTTTAGCCTCTCATGTTCATCTCACACGAGTACATGGTAGAAATTGGGGAATTCATAAGAAAAACGGGAAATAAATGGGAAAACCCCTGAACGGAGAAGAACCGGTGGATCCTTGGCGTAGAACACGAGCTTCCCCGCCTGTCGGTGGTGGAAATCGTCTTCGGCAGCGTCCGAATCACCCGGGATGAGCTTCTCGGCCTCCGTTCTCCTTTCTCTCCTCCTCGGCACTCGTGCAATCCAAAAATGAGATCATTTTTCACGTCTGGGCGGCCGTCATTAGGTATAAGTCCCTAATTAGGTCGTCAAATAACAACATCCGTCCGATCGAAATCAAAACAAATCCAACGCATATCTGCCGGCGTCGATACCATCGACGCGGGTCGATGGTATCGACCCAGCGGATTAGCGGCAGCTTTCCTTTCTTTTATTCTGAGCGCCTGTGGTGATCTCGATACCATCGACTTGTGTGTCGATGGTATCGACTCCTTTAGCGTCGGTTGTTGTCGTTTAGCGACGCTGTAGCTCTCCTTGTGTCGATGGCATCGACTTGGGTCGATGGTATCGACAGTTTCCTCGCCAGCAACTTGAAGGGATCTCTATACCATCGACATAGGTGTCGATGGTATCGACACTGTATTGCTCTTCTCGGCTGACAACCTGTGGCTTGGTCGATGGTATCGACTTCCGTCGATGGTATCGACGGAAGAAGATACTTGTTCTTCCTGAAATTTCACAACAGGCCCAAGTAAATCCACACAATTTATAATAAGATGATAAATAATGCTCAAAATAGTAAAACAAAGGGGATTTGATATAAAATGATGGCAAAGACCAAATAAAGTGAATTATGCAATAATATCCATGAAAATGAGTAATTAAGGCACAAAACACATATGAAATAGGTCTCTAAATGCGACTCAAAATCATCGCATCAAGACCCCAAAACAGACGTGGTGCCAAGGAACGACCGTGCTAGCAATTGCATAAGTTACAGGTTGATTCCCAAGTTTTGCAAGCTTCAACAACTCAGTCACCAAGGTCATGCTACCTAGCACAGTCATGCCATGAAGCCCCCAAAATGGTCGTGCTACCCAGAATGGTCGTGCTATCCGAAGAATAGAATAGGTGTGCTCAAGGGAACGACCTCCTCTCAAACTCCACCACCAAGGCCGTGCTACTCAATATGACCATTCTACTAATCCCCACCACAGTCATGCTGCCCAGCACGACTGTGCTACCAGCTTCCATTCCACCACATCAATCTATGATTTTGCCACTTTCTTAGAATGGTCATTCTCCACCACCATGTCCGTTCCCACTACTACCCACCACGGCTGTGCTGCCTAGCACGGTTGTGCTACCACCTAAACCCTACCACTTTTTGCACTGATTTTCCAACAATACCCCTACTTACCCTAGTGCTTCCACCACCACCTATATATACATGGGTGGTGGCCACAACACTAGGTTTGCTGCCATTACTCCTCTCTACCCAATCCTTGTGCATTCATTGCATCCTACTTGCATTTATGCTCTCCATCCACCATTTCCACCTCATTTCCACCTTGGAAACCTAGTTTTCTAGGTTTTCCTCCATAATCCCCCATATTCTCATGCCCATATACACCCGAGGAGGAGGAAGGATGTCCCCAAGCTTCTAGGAGGTGAAGAAGGAGGCTTCTACTTCAAGCTTCATGGAGTTCTACCCCCTTCTTCCTCTTTCTTTTGTCATTTCTTTTATCATGTCTAGCTAAGCCCCTAGTGGTGGGTTGTTTGGGGTTAAAATGTGACTTTGATACCATGTTGGGGGAAAATAGATTGTAATGAAAATAATTTCTATCTATGATGATTGCTTCTTGATTCTATCTCATTTCCTATTTTATTACATGTGGTTTGTGCTTCTAACATGGATTTCTTGATTTAAGATGTGTGATGACACTTAGCTTCTAGGGGGAATTGGAGTGTATGTGGCCAATCTTAGGAATGGATCCTAGGTCCAATTAGTGGATCCCTAGCTAGCCCCCTTTGTTCCTACATACATATCCCTCCTCGTACAAGTGAGTGTGAGATCTAAGTGGCTTGTGTAAGTGTGATTAGTGCAATTTCCTAGGGCTTTCTAAAGGCAAGATGGCTAGTGGCATGAGGTGAAAAACCCTCATCTCTACTCCCATTTCTACCCTTGGCTCTCAATTGACCTAATACCACATATCCTAGATACCTAGACTTGACAAGTCCTACTAGAATTACATCTAACCCTAGTTCTCAAACTAGTAGTATAGGGTACATTCTAATAGCACTTGCCTTGTTGTTTGGTTTAGTAATCTAGATAGAATTGTGATAATTGATTGCTATGTTGAGATCCCCCAACTAATATCAAACCACATCCCCAAATGGCCCACCTACCTAATCTCATCGCTTAAAACCCACTTTGTCTTTCTTAGCTTGTTTATGCTAATCTAGTTTAGTTGCCTTAGTTTAGTCTAGTTAGTTGTTTAACCTTGCTCTTTAGTGTTAAATTAGGTTTTTGCTCTCTCTCTTGTGGTTAATCTAGTTCTTAGTGCTAATTGATCTACTCGTGTAGTGTAGTTAACCTTTTATCCTGCTCTGTTAGTTGCTTAATTGAGTTCATTGACTTTCTTGTTTAGGGTAATTTAGGGTTGTGATAATCTAGATTTCATAACTACTTTTACTTCCTTGTTCATCTAGTTTAACAAACAACCAACCCTTTTAAACCCTTCAACCCTAAATTCCATAATAGGAACATAGCCAATGCTAGACTAGATCTAGCGCCCCCTCTGTCCTTGATGATTGAACCCTATGCTTGCCCTTCACCTATGCTACAATAGTACCCCATGCACTTGCGGGTGACCTATTTGGTATTGTGATCGAATTTGTTATGGTTAATATAAATTTTGAAAGATTCAAGTGTGTGTCCTCCCTTAGGGTTGCATCTAGCCACCTCTAGTTGGATAGTGTGTAGCCTTGGTGGGAAGCGCACCAAGCTTTCTGGCATTGTTGCAGAGGATAGAGGTGCTCGACCTAGCTAGTTAGTGTAGCTTAGCCTTTCCTTCTGCCTTCATCATTGGTATTCTTTATTCTTTATTTACTTTTGTATATTGACATTCTAACTTGGTTTCTTGTTGCTTGTTTGTGTATTGTGCAGGTGATAGCTATGCATGTACCACACACATTCCACTTGTACCGACTTGGTGTTGTACAACCGTGAGATAGGTAGGAGAAGATGCCAAAGTCACCGCAATCAACACCAAGAAGCCAAGATGGCAGACAATAACCCTCATGTTAATGCTCAACAACCTCCACCGCAGCCCAACTGCCCACTCTAAGGGTATTTCACCCCGGGGAACTATAATTCTCCCATCGCCACCCTAGTTGACCAAATTCCAGGTCCACAGTTTTCTGTTCCACATGCACTCCTTTGCCTCCTCCCAACCTACTATGGGATGGAGAATGAGAATCCTTATCGTCACATCGATGCATTCCTTGAGACATACCCCAGTTTCTGTACCCCCACCTCTACCGATGACTGCATTCAGAGAACCCTCTTTCCATTCTCCCTAAAAGAAAAAGCTAAAGAGTGGTACATCTCGAAGACCGAACTGGTAACTAAGAATGAAGTAAAGAATGAATTTCACAAAAAGTTCCTCCTGATTGCTAAGCTAACCTATATGAGAAGATGTATTACATCCTTTGTCCAGAAAGAGAATGAACCCTTCCATGAGACGTGGGAGAGGTTCCAAAAGCTCCTCCATGACTGCCCCCACCATGGAGTGCCACTGTGGCAAATAGTCCAAGCCTTCTACACCGGGCTTGAAGAGTTGAGCCAAAACAACGTTGACTCATCATGTGGAGGCACTTTCATGGAAAAGCCACCTGAGGAGTCGTGGCCATTGTTCAAGCACCTTGCTAAGAATTCCTGCCTTGAGTTTCTACGAAGGGGGAACATTGCGGCCGGAACTATGTCCCTCCACCTCCTTCCGTAGCTCCAACCCCGACATGATGAAGATGATGGAGGACATGATGAGTATGATGAAGAACCAAGTTGGTGGTTCTTCTAGTCAATCCACCATGGCAGTTGAAGCCGAAGCCGAGGAAGTTCATGACTTAAACTCTTTTGGCAACCGGAACAATCAAGGCCCCATGTCCAACACTTACACTCCCGAGTGGAGGAACCATCCCAATTTCTCATTGAAGCAACAAAATGAAGATGGGCAAGGTCAAGGCAGCCAAGGCCAAGTCATAACTCCAAATTTGAAGATGAAGTGCTCGGGAGGTTGAGAAATTTGGATAAGGTAAAGAGAGAAGTGTCCGCCCAAGGGAAAAATATTAGCCGCCTTGAACAAAGGCTTGATCAAATCTCAATCTCACTTGCTCACCGTGAATAAAGAAGACTCGCATCTCAACCAATGGCAAATGAGAACAACGATGGTGGTTATGTGAATGCTACTCAACGTGCATACATCCCACTGTGAGGCCAACCACCCCCACTCCTCCAATACCAAGGACCACCACATCCATATGATCCGCCACCTCACCAACCCCCATTTAACTATCAATATCCCCCACCACCTTCACATACATATGAACCCCCATCTCCACAACAACCTCCATAAAAACCAACTTGCATACTCCAAAATCCTAATCCACCCCATCAAAGACGACCACCACCTTCATCTTCACAAGCCCCTCCTTCTTCACATGAACAATTGAATATGGTGTTTGTAATATGGGGGAGAGAAGCTGCTCAAAAGCTTGAAAAAAGGGAAAAGAAAGTGATTGAAGTTGATGACAAAGGCTCGATGCTAAAAGAATCTAGTAGAGATCGCAAAAGTCCAAATAATTTGCTTCTCAATTACAATTAGAAAATGCCAAATGCATCCAAGTTTCTACTGATCCCGATGTGAATGTAGAAGTACCCTCAGCTGTCCCACCCTCTCTTGGAAGTGATGAAAGTGCAAGAGATTTGATTCCTCCATCTGTTTGTGACAAGATCACGTTTGTTTCCCCACATGTCTTTGACATAGAAACACTTGATGCAATACCTTCTTGGGAGCCAAAACCTCCTCATGAGACGAGAATCACCATCATACATCCTCAAGGCCCAATAAGTGTTGTGGAAATGTTTGATGCAATTGGGGGGAAAATCCATGAGACTTTAGATGGTCCCTCCCTCCAAGAAAAGGGAAGCAGTATTATGAACCTCCTGCGATCCTTAAAGCAAGGAATGACAGGCATCAAAGCATTATTTTTGTCAGTGAAAGATGTTTGCATGGGGAAGAGAAAAATAGTGCTATTACCACCCAAAGAAATATTTGCTACAAAATCAGTGAATTTCATCTTCAACCTTGGCTTTCTAGAAAAAAGGGATAATCCAGGAGTTCCTCTCATTACCCACTACATCAGTACACAACCTGTTGAGCATGCTCTCCTTGATTTAGGTGCAGGGACAAGTATCATGCCATGGAACATGTATCTATGACTTGGCCTCAATAAAATGGAACTGGTGGATTGCGTTCTTGTCTTGGGTGATGGAACTAAGAGGAAGCCCTTGGGGATATTGCAAAACAGAATAGTAGCAATGCATCAAAGGATAGACATTGCATATGTGACTGATTTTTTGATTGTGGATTATGGACCAATTGATGGAAAAGAGTACCTCATATTGGGGAGACCCTTCTTCTCCACCGTGGGTGTGGATATCAATGTGGATACGGGCACTCAGACGGTTACTTATAAAAGGAGAAAGATCTTTTTCTTTATATTCATTGAAGAGGAGAGGTACAAGTTGGGTAATGAAGACTTCGATGGTAGTCTATGCTAATATGATCCGTTAGAGTTGTGGAAATCAAGTCCATACTTCCGTTTGGTATACACCCCTTGGGATGAAGCACATTTCATCAAAACTCTAGAAAGGATCACTGTGGAAGAGAAGGAAGACACCGTGGGTGTCAACACTTAGTGAAGAGAGCAATAAGCTCGGCTGAAGGCGTAAAATTTAGTGCTAGTAGGAGGCAACCCACCTTGGTTTGGGAGCTTTTTCACCCAACCTTCTCTTTTTGATACTTTTATTTTATTCTCCACACAAAACACACACACACACTTGTTCTTGATATTTTTGTTTTAGTTTTAATGAAATGACAGGTGAAATAGGTGCAAGTTGAGACATGAGGCACATTTAGTAAAAATGATTGATACAACATCAAAGGGGATCATTCAAGATGATTGGATTATAAATTTTTAGAAGATTTGATAAGTTCTAAAGAATTTTGCACTAGTAAGAACTAGCACGGCCGTGCTGGCATGGAACGGCTGTGCCAGCTAAGTAAAATCAACATGTTAAATTCAAGTTTTGGCTGCAAGTAGCACGACCGTGTTGTCCAGAACGGCTGTGCTGGCCTCTAGCCAGAACGGTCATGCTGGGGTGGAACGGTCGTGCTGGCCAAGTCAAAATCAACAAGTTAAACTCAAGTTTTGGGCACGGGCAGCACGACCATGTTGGATAGAAAGCCCATGCAGGCATCTAGCCAGCACAACCGTGCTGGCCGGAACTGCCATGTTGGCCCCGGCCCAACACTTAAGTTTCTCGATTTTGCCCGAGCCAGCACAACCTATTTCACATTCTAACACCCTAGAGCGGCCTTTCCGCGGAACACGACAATTAGGGGACCCGCCTTCACCCCCTAATCGATTCCTCTTTCTCCCAAAATTCATATTTGAGTTCCCCTTGGTCCCCAATCATCTTCCCTAACTTCAAGCTTCTATTTACACTGTCCATCACCATCGATTTCTCCACCTTCAAGCAAAATCTGCCCCTATAGCTAGAGAGTTCGGTTCTTGCTATTCCACCTCATTTTCCACCAAAAACCCTTGCTAGCATGAAGAGAATGGGCAAAGCAATAAGGAAGGGAGTGGAGAAGATGATGGACATGCTCACCGGGGGAAAAATCCAGTCCAAACGGACTGCCCATTCACAACAGTTCGACGGTGCATCTTCTCTATCCAACTCAATTTCCCGATCGTTCACATGGTCGACATCGACAAGTGGTTCGTGGCACCGATCCTCCTCCAGCAGTCACACTATAGATCTGAGCTACCATAACCCTGAGGGGGAGGAGGAAGAAGAATAAGAAGAACTAGAGAACATCATGGATTCGGTGGAAGCTGATGCACCGACACATGATAGAAGGGCTAATAGATTAGCCGAGGCATCTTCATCATGCCTACCACCTCGACCAACACTGACAAGACACTCCACCTCATCAGTACAACCAAGCGCCACTCAATAGCCCATTAGGTGCCAGTTGGTGATTGAGGAAGAGGCTACTGATACACTAGTCCAGAGGGTGCCCTTGAACTTGGACACGAGTTCAGGGTCACACACCTATGCAGAAGAAGAAGAATAGGATACTGAGAGTGAGGAGATGGAGGATGAATCGGTGGAAATTTTGTCCAGGTTGGAAGAAGACATGTTGGAACGGTTGGGAAAACAACTAGAGGGAACTACATAAGGCAAGGGAACAACAAGAAGGGCTATGGCAAGACCTCTCCACCCCGAGTGCATGACGAGGAGGGTGATTCCCACTAGATATGCATATATGCCTACAATGCAATCTCTAGGGATCAACTTCATGTTTGAGAGGCAAACAAAACATTGTGGACTATGCAAGATTTTGACAGAGGTTGAAGAGACATATTTGGAGGTTACTCATGATTTCTTTGCAATTGTAGAAAAGGTACAATAACAAGGAGAGGATGCCATCAGATTCAAGATGAACTGCTCAACACATGTGCTTAAAGCTTCTCAAATTAATGCTATCTTTGCCCCCGATTCAGAAATGGCAAGGAACGTTGATGAGGGGAGATTTGACAAGAGTGGGAGAGTAGATTAATATAATATGTGGAAAGCAATTAGTGGTCAATCTACTTTTTCTATAGGGAAATCCAAGACAAAAAAATCTACAATCCCTTCATTAGATACATGCAAAAGGTCCTAACAAACATCTTGTTTGGCCGTTATGACAATCAAGGATGTTGTTCACAGAAAGATTTATTTGTTATGACCACTACTACATGTAGGGGATTCGTAAGCATAGGGGCCATGGTGATTGATCATTTGAAGACAATTCCCTCCAAGAGCAAAAATCCATTCATCATGGGAGGAATTGTCACCATAATTGCAAAGGCAGTGGGATGAACTCTAGAGGGGCTTACCAAGGTAGATGGGAGCAAATATGTTGATTTGAACTATCTTGCTTGGTCCCAAATGATTTCCCTTAGAGATAACAAAATTTTCTATGTTCTGAACCCTGGGTGCCCTGGAATTACCCTAGAACTCCCATACCATGCTAGACCCCTTCTCATGGATGTGGGACCACCAGGAGACTTTGTTGGGTTGTTATAAAAATATGAGAATGATCATCTTAGAGAGGGGTTTAGAGCACCAAATGTAGTTCTACCTGAAGAAGAGGTAGAAATAGACGTGCCAGAGCAACAACGTATACTAGAGCACACACACCGCACAAGACCTAGAGTGGAGGATTTTGATGCACAACCACCTCCAACAAATGCATATGACATGTCAGCCAATCATGCACAGTTGGAGGTGATTCAGTAGACACAACAGTCCATGTGGTTAGATAAGCAACAGATGCATCATCAGATTAACTACATGTACCACTATCAACATGCACAAACACAGAGGAACCCCCAATGGGGGAGGATTTCTGGGGATCAATTTCTAGCTACCAGGAGACATACTCACCTCCACAAGAGGACTACTGGGGCCATTACTACTAGCACCCACCTCCACAGTCTGGACCACCATAGGATCCCACACCACCAGAGCCGTGACTTCTACCCTATCATCCCTAAGCTTTAGTTTCATGCTGAGGACAACATGGTTCAAAAGTTTGGGGTGGTAGGGCAGTAAGCCCTTAGTCTCAGCTTATTTTGACATTTTCCTATTCCACCTAATCATTGTTTTCTGATCTTAATCCATCTAGTGTAGATTGTTGCTTGCATTCATGCATATATGTAGTTTAATTTCATGCATTTTTTTTATTTTTCAAAAAAATTGCTCTTTTTTTCACCCCATGTCATGCATTGCATTTCCATGTAGATTTTTGTAATTTTTGTGTGTTTTAACTAGGATTTTCTTCTTTATGCTTTAATTTCCCTAAAAGTTAATCTTAGAAGAGATTGAAGGCAAATTGGCATCATTTTGGCCAATTTTGCCCAAACTTGAATGTTCTTGCTCTAAAAGCAAGTTTTGACTTGATCTCCACGGTTTGAAATGAAGTTTTTAACCCTTTGTCAAATGCACGCCATTCTCTTAGATTTTATTTCTATATGGTCTTGATTGTTGACTTTTTACATGTGCACCACCTCTCTTAAGTTTGTGAATGTTTTGGTTGAATTATAAAGTGAGCCTATGGAATCACTTGGTATAAATGTGAATGTCATGTTGTTCTATCATGTGGTATGATATCATAAGATGAAGTGTTGGATTAGCTTTCATGCAAGAAATATTATGTGGAAAACTACACTAATGATCCCTCTTTGATCTGGCCCTTCTTTCACCATATTCATACCTCTCCGCCTCATGAAAGAATGCCCTAGTGCACATAATCAGCCTTGGCCACCTCTAAAAGTTTGGGGTGGCCATATCTATATCTCCCCACTTCACTCTATCCACTAAATGCCCTATCTACACCAAGGGCAAAGAAAAGAAAGAAAAAAAAAGAAAAAAAAGGATGCTCCCATTTAAGAGCATTCAAATAAATAAATGATGAGTGATGCATGTAATAGCACTCCAAAAAGTCTTTCCGCAACCCTTTCTTCTATTTTCATACCCATTGAGCTAGAAAACATCAAATCTAGCTCACGTTACCCTTTTTGACAGCCATGTGGGTCATTTGGTGTGGTTTGAGGCATAAGATTGAATGCATGAAAGTGAAACAACACTCCTAGCCATATTTGATTAACACCAACATGAAACGGTCTACCCAGAATGATATGAAGGACATATGGACAACTTGTGTATTCTATGCTTTATATTTAAAGTTTGTATTCTCAGTGCTCATTTCATGATTGGCTTATGAAAGAGGAGAGGAGAGAGGTGAAGCACATGCACTTAGTCACTTCCAAGACTATGCAGTCAATAATGTTCTATTGCTATGCCTTTGTCATTCTTGTTTGTTGAAGGAAAACTAAAAAGAGAGATTGAGTTAGAGCATACTTGAGGATAAGTATGTTTTACGTTTGGGGTGTGATATAACCCTATTTTAGGGCTCCATATTTTTCCATTTCGTACTTTAATCACATCTAAACAAGTTAGAGTGCAAGTTATTTGCCTCAATATGTGTTTTACTGTCAAATGCACTTATGGATGTTCTTTGCATTATTTTTAGATACTTGGACCATGCTTTGTATGGATGAGAGAGAAGGAATGAGTTCTAGGGTTCCTTCACTCATGGAGGGGTCCAAAGAAGGCCCCAAAGCTCCCTCAACCTACCCCTAATGGCCAAGATTCGACATCAAGCAAAGAAGTCCTTTGACAATGAAGATTGAAGCCCTTGTTTCCTTTGAAGACCCCAGAACGACCGTGGTGCCAAGGAATGGCCGTGCTGGCAATTGCACAAGTTATAGGTTGATTACCAAGTATTGCAAGCTTTAACAACTCAGCCACTACGGTCGTGATACCCAGCATGGTTGTGCCATGAAGCCCCCAAAATGGTCTTGCTACCTAACATGACCACGCTACCTAGAACGGCCATGCTAGCCAAAGAATAGAATGGGTGTGCTCAAGGGAAAGACCTCCTCTCAAACTCCACCACCACGGTCATGCTACTCAGCACAACCATTTTACCTAGTCCCCAGCACGACCGTGCTACCAGACTCCATTCTACCACATCAACTTGTGATTTTGCCACTTTCTTAGAATGACCATTTTCTACCACCACAGTCGTTCCCACTACTACCCACCACGGCCGTGCTACCACCTAAACCCTACCACTTTCTGCACTAATTTTCCAACAATACCCCTACTTACCCTAACGATTCCACCACCACCTACATATACATGGGTGGCGGCCACAACACTAGGTTAGCTGCCATTACTCCTCTCCACCCACTGCTTAAGCATTCATTGCATCCTACTTGCATTTTTTTATCCCTTCATCCTACTTGCATTTATGCTCTCCATCCACCATTTCCACCTCATTTCCACCTTGGAAACCTAGTTTTCTAGATTTTCCTCCATAACCCCCCATATTCTCATGCCCATATGCATCCGAGGAGGAGGAAGGACGTCCCCAAGATGCTAGGAGGTAAAGAAGGAGGCTTCTACTTCAAGCTTCATGGAGTTCTACCCCCTTCTTCCCCTTTCTTTTGCCATTTCTTTTATCATGTCTAGCTAAGCCCCTAGTGGTGGGTTGTTTGGGGTTAAAATGTGACTTTGATACCATGTTGGGGGAAAATAGCTTGTAATGAACATAATTTCTATCTATGATGATTGCTTCTTGCTTCTATCACATTTCCTATTTTATTGCATGTGGTCTGTGCTTCTAACATGGATTGCTTGCTTTAAGATGTTTGATGAAACTTAGCTTCTAGGGGGAATTGGAGTGTATGTGGCCAATCTTAGGAATGGATCCTAGGTCCAATTAGTGGATCCCTAGCTAGCCCCCTTTGTTCCTACATACACATCCCTCCTCCTATAAGTGAGTGTGAGATCTAAGTGTCTACGGTATGTGGCATTAGGTCAATTGAGAGCCAAGGGTAGAAATGGGAGTAGCGATGTTAGTTTTTCACCTCATGCCACGAGCCATCTAGCCTTTCTACAATGTTGCTATATGCTTGGTCATGATGTTACGTTGCTTTGGGTCACGAAGATGAGTTGTTGTAGGTCAAGACACTTTGTTGATGGTAGATTGAGACACCTTGTTCATGGGTTGATGGACATGCTATTTGTTTGGTCTCAGTTGTGAAATGTTACCTTGTACCTTGGGTCATGACCTAGTGGTGGTTTGGTCAAGGAAAATGGTTGTCGTGGTCACAACACCATGTTTTGCTTCTAGTCGAGATGCCTTGTTTTGGTGTAGGTCATAAGGCCATGTAGGTGGTGTGTCATGGTTGTAACACATCTTGGATGGAGGTCCAAACATATGGCTGGTTGTGGTCGAGACAGCTAGCCATATTGCAGTCAAGACACCATGTTGAATGGTAGTCGAGACACTTAGTTGTTGTGGTCGTGACACCTACATTGAATGTGGTCGTGACACCCCTTTTGTTGCTTTGTTGTAACACATGAATGTCATGATGAGGTGGTACACGTGCACATGTATATGATGGTGATATTTAGTGATGTGAGTTAATGATCTAATCAAGTCTAACAAATGATGTTCAAACCTATATTATTTTCAAGAAAGTGGGAGATGGTGTAATTAGGGTTTGGTGCTATAATCATTGTGTAAACTATAAATGGATATGTGAGTGAACCCTAACCAAAATTCTGGGGTATGTTATACTTGTTGAACGTACATGGATGAATAGCATGTGATTATACTTTCTCTCTCTCCTACTTGTATAATTCTAACTGGCAGGTTAATTGAGTGTCATAGTTTGTGAATGCTATGAAGGTCATTAAATGCTACAAAATGATGGCCATGAGCCTTGACGCGGTTCACTAGAATTATAAATTTGTGAGAAGCAATGAAACTAGATATTGATATTTAAATAATGCCATGGAACCCTATGAGGTTAAGCATGAAACCCTAACCCTAAATTGAGGGGACATATGATGTATTTCTTACATTGCCTAAAATATTTATTATGTTGAGTTATTTTTCTCTCTTTATTTATATAATGTTGATATTGTAGGAGAGATGATTATCATAGCTAATGATGGCTATGATGTACATGTGCTGTGACACAAGTGATGGTTATATGCCTGATGAGGCTTGATGAGATAATAGTGAGTTACAAGAATGATATGATTGGTCTTATGACCTAGTGAAGGCTTGATGCCTAATGTGAGGTTATATTCTCCAGTGATTGATAATGGATTACTATCTCCAGTGATGTGATGATGATGATTAGCCTGGTATGTCAATGTTAATAGATGGTGATCATTGATGGTCTTATTAAGGCAGTGAGACAGTGTTGCCCTGAGATGATGTGACAATTTCATACCTTATTCATTTTATATCTTCTGAAGTTGTTTCAATAGTTATGCTTGCTAGATTGAATTAGGGTTTTGTATGTCCACTTGTATGATGGATCCTTATTTCACCCAATTGGCATAATTAATTAAGTGAAACCTTAATCATGTAGTTTCCCTATACCATAGATCCATGTTCAGTGTCTTATCTAGCTAGATGGTGAAACGAGTAACTCCTACAGGAAACTCGGAGCTCATATTATTGAATATGTGGGGTACAAGTGGAGATATCTCCCCATATCCTTAAATTTTTGAAATAGTGGTATGATTTTTTATTATAGAACAACCATGTGTGAGCCTATTCTCTAGCATTGTGCCATGTACCAAGGCAGGCTAGTTGTTTTACAGGACCATAGCTTTAGCTATGAGTTTTTGTCTTTACATGACTATACTTTGACTAGAGGTTGATGTCTTTGTAGTATGACTATATGTCAATGCATTGCAAACTCAAGCTGACCGAGTAGTGCTGGTGATGATCATGGAGTCTGACTCTTCCACTGATCTTGTATGGTACTAATTTTGACTTAACAGTGGTCTGTTGGATTTGAGTGGTACACCCCAAATCCTCATGGCATAATAATTAATGATGTAACACAGTCGTGTGGTGTTATTTCGTAGGGTCATATACGAATAATATTGGAGGACCCTCTTGTTGTGTTTCTTATATTGTTTATTTTGCAACAGTTATACATGTTCTTCATATTCCTTCTTAAAGTATAGGATGATTTACTTTTCAGTTGTAGATACTTGAACTACTTAAACAGTGGTAATTTACTTGCTTATATTATTTAGCTGAGTCTATTTATCTATTAATAGTATAAATTGTTGTTTAGCTAATTTGTGCTTATTATAAATTCTGGCATAGAGTTATATCTCTCATTGGGACATTTGGTTTCACCTCGTGGGTTCCATAACTTTTTTGAGGTAGGCAGGCAGACTAAGATAGAGATCGTGCAGTTGAGACTGACAATAAGAGGAATTGCAGTTGTTGGATCATGGATATGTAGTCAGTGTATAGTAATAGAGTCCTATGTGTTATAACCCACATCGAGGTTAGTCAGTAAGTACCTCGATTAGCATGAAGTACCTTGTTAAACATCATGGTTAATCAAGATAAGCTAAGATGTGAATCAATAGTCGAGATTGATTCATCTAATATAATTAATGTTAACTGCAGTGTTAATCGTTAAGTTAATTACCCAAGATGATTAACCCAGCTCAGATGTATTAGTTGTTGTGTTTTTATGCCTTGAGGTTGTATTGGATTCCGTGTTTGAAATTTTGCAAAAGAAATCATTCGAATCGGACCTTCATGGTAAAAGATATGATGTTTTCAGTTTCTTGGGTTGAAGCTGCAATTTACCTATTAAATGACTTATAACCCCTTACCCTTTATTTCTGTTTCCCTTATCCCCTTTCTTCCCCAACTGACCGATGTCCAACATCGTTAAGCAGTGCCCAAGCTGCAACGCCTGATCGGCCAAGCTAGCAGAGGAGATGGGTGGGGGTTAGCTAAGACTCCTCACCATCGACTAACGACGCCACTCCTCTCCTCCTTCCTTTCTTCTTCCTCTTCCATTTTCCCCTCTTCTTCCCTTCCCTAGCAGGAGCCTGACCTCTAAGAAGAGAATTAGCATCGGCCGACCAGGTAGCAGTGGCCAACGCTAGGAGCAGCAGCAACGTTGATCGTTTAGAGCTCGCGATGGTCGTTTCAACAGCGCCAGCGACGTCTCCGTCTTCTCCTTCCTTCTCCATGCTCAACCGATGCCGAACCAGCAGGGCGGCGCCCCATCTAGTTTGAGCAGCAGTAGCTATAGCCGCGGGCTTGAGCTGCTTTGGGCGCAAGGAAGCACCAAGGAAAGGTACTATTGAGCTCATCTTTGAGGTCAAACCAAGAAGCTGTTGTGTGTGCCACGTTCAAATCCAGGCTAAACCAAGGTAGAAGATGACCATGTTGATGCCCAGAAATAGGCCTCAGATGCGTTTCTAGTCGATTTTGGTCATCTTGAACCACTGTGAGTAGAATCTCACTCAGCAAGCACGATTTAACTCAAATAAATGAATGATTTCGGTTTGATCTGTGTTATTCGTGGGTAATAGTGCTTACCCGGGTGCCAGGCAGTGACGGCGTTGCCTGACTTTTATTGCACGTTTCTCGTCTTCACGATTTTCATGATCTTAGTTTATTAACTTATTAGTGTGATTTGGACTAGTGGAATTATATGGTCGATCAAAACCTAAATTGCTCAGTTTAAAAGTGGAATATAGTAGCACACAAATCTAGGGTTTACAGTAGCTGTACAGTTTGGGAATAAATCCAGTTTGTATGATTCTAGTAGTTTACTAGATGCATGATTTCAAAGAAATGACGATGACATGAAAATGTCAATAGAAACCTAGTTGCACACTCTCGATCATATTTAATGTGAGTTTATTAATAATTATACGAATCGACATGTTTCTCAAGGATATCATAAGAAATTCTCAGTTATTATCAATAATTTGTGTCATGATAAGTAATTAACTCTTAATTGGGTTAAGTGATGCAAAACTCAAGATTAGTATTCATGTGCACGTTTTTTTAGGAATTTGAGATAATTTACAAGTGCTACTGATGATTTCTCATATGTTGAGTAATCAACCCTTATCAGTATATTAAGATTTTTAATTGCATGATTTCAGTATGTATGTGCCAATTTGACAAGTATTCTATTTATTTAAATCTGTCTGCAAGTACAATATGTTGATTTCTCAGTAAATTACAGTGTTTGAGCATATTGCACTTCCAACTTAGAAATGATATACATGTTGTATTTATTAGTTTTAGATAAATAGACTCGGTACCATAGAGATACCAAAGTCAAGAATAAGTAAGAGAGAGATGCAATGTAGTAAGAGCTTTTCTAGAATAATAAAATAATAGACATATGTGCCCTGAACACCGTAGATTCCCTACGGATATCTACACTGTAGGGAGGAAATGATCCACCCTGGCAGCGACCAGAATACGGGGATCATAACACACCCACATAGCGTGAGGGGAGACAAAGCCCTTGAGGAAGTCTCCTAAGAGAAGATAGGTTACCCAACATGAACTGGAGATCCCGGTGGTAACCCAGAGGTACCCACAGAGCGTACCAAGATGAGGCCCACAGAGCATTTCAGACCCTCCGCCTGTGTACTCAGTCTAGAGGAGAGGTCCAATTAAAGGCCAGCTGTTTAGCCGCCTTAGTCAGATGTGACGGTTTGAGTCAAGCAGACTAGGATTCAGTTCAAGGCTTAGTTTCCCGGGTTTTAAGCTAAGTCTTGTACGGTGGGATCGTAGTTCGCTATGAGTCTTCATATGTACAGTACACTGCATATGATCAGGGCATAAGATAAAATATGTTCATATAGATTCACATAGTTTCTTATAAGTTAAAGAGTTAAGAAAGATTTGAGTTAGTTTCCTAGCAGTTGTCCTTTAAATGAAATTTTAGTATTCTCTGTTATTTAATCGTATCTACAGCTTTGCAGCAATTGTTATCTTAATGAAATGTTGACATCTCCTGTCATTTAAATTATATTGCTTCTATCAGCTCAATATAGTATTATCTTGTATTTTATTCCAATTAATAAACATAAAATGAGTTATCTGCGATGGTTGGCTGAAATTCTATTCACTGAGCCAGTCGCTCACTAACCTACTGAAACATTTTTCAGGTCAGTGTCAGCACGAGGAAGCTGAAGGATCGTATCACCCAAGTTCTTAGAAGGTATATCGTAGTCAGATAGAGGTCTCTTAGTCCTTTCCTCTCAGTCCTTGGGCATGTGGGGTGGTAGTGAGAGAATGTAATGTAATATGTAGTTTAGATTTCAGTTATCTGTTGTGTTTTACTTTCTGCATGAACAATGTAATATGTAGTGTAAGTTTGTTTTTCTTCCAAGTAAAGTTAATGGTAAGTTGCTTTCGTAGTTTTATTACGATCTGCTGTTATTCAAGCTATAAGGTTTTTCCTTTAAGTTAATTCTAAGTAACTAAGTAAAGAAAAGGTTAAGGGTGGTTTACTGTGGGTGACTCCCCGGTCTCCGGGGTCATTAGAGATGGCACGGGGATCAGGGTGTCACAAGTTTTTTTGGTATTAGAGCCAAGGTTGAGTACGTAGTTACTCGAAGTCAAGGTCAAGGGATGATAAGAGACCAATAGGATTAGGACTTAGGTGTCTTCCTTCTAACTGCAATTTTCTAACAAGAAGTGTTCTGTTATACTATTGTAGATGGCAGGACGAGGATGTGGTCATGAGGAGCAAGCTAAGAGCCTAGGCTGAGTCGTCAGGGACCAATAGGATAAAACGTTAGAGTTATAAGTGTGGCAGATAGGAGGCGATGTGTCTTTTGCTCTGGGAGGTCTGAGTATTTAGATACCCTGGCCCAATATATGGATACTTAGATTGACTAGTATCAAGCTACTTTGTCTATTCTTCTCTGAATGCCCTGGCCAGGTATGCAGAGGAAGGATGGGCTAGAGAGAAACCCTAGAAATCTTAGGGTTAGGAGACCAAAAAGTAATGAAAGAGTAAGAGATTAAACATAGGATGTGATACAACTCTTTCTTTATATTGTTTGTTTGATTGGAGATCACTAGAAATGTTCTTATATGTATGAATTTAGATTATCAGTTTGTAGAATATATATGGTTCTTTTATATTATTGTGTATCATGAAGTGATTCATTTATTATTTATATTCTTTGTATCAAGTAGACCAAAAGTTATGTTTAAATGAGTTTTCCCTAAGTGGATATTCTTTCCACATGTTTGAGATTAATAGGAGTTATTTAATCTTGAGTAGCTCTTGGCTTTAGGACTACAGGTTTGTCCTGGTCCGGCTGGCAGGGTGCGTTACTAGGATTTAATGACTCCTATTGAAAATATAATAAGATTAGACTCTGGATAAATTAGACCTACATCATAGTGAAAATGTATATGCACTAAGATGTTGAAATATAAGGGAAAGATTAGAACAGCTAAGAATCAGTTGGAACTGATATCTGAGATCCAATGTTGGGGCCTCATATGAGCAATCCTTAATCGGAAATAAAGGAACACGACATAAGGTTCAGATTAAGTTTAATGATTAGTATTATATGAACTCTAAATATGAGATATGGAAAAGATATGAGAAAAGTATGTAAGGGCTAAGATAGTAAGAATCAATCATGAGGAATGGATCCTATAATAGAGTAAAATACTTTCATGTACTCCAAAGCAAAGGGAAAATAGAAAAAAAGAGTTAAGTATACAATAAGTACATAGAAATGAAGAGTCTTCAGGAGAGTTAAAGTAAAAAGAATTAGATGAACATGTAAATCATAAGACCAGGACAAGTAATTAGTTGAATCAAAGAGAAATGTTAGAAATGATGAGTTTGATTAAGGAATGAGGATTACATGACATAATTCAGAGCATGGGATGTAACGACCCCACCTCCCGGTAACCCCCAATTAAGGGAGACCCGAAGGATAGAGCCGTTATTCAATTAACAGGATCAAAGGTTTGACAAATAATCAATAACAATTAATAAACTTTACCAACTAAACTGAAAACTGGTATAAAATAAAACTTTATTTACCTTTTAAAATCTGGGATTTCTAATCTTCTATCCATGAAGATACTAATCTAATTAATCCTCCTGTGCACGTTACTTCTCTTTTAATTCCACATATGCCACTTTACTGTTTGTTCTTTTCCTTTGTACCTAAAATGCCGACAAACAAAACGTCGATCAGCGAGAAGCTTGTATGTGGGGGAAACAATAATCATACAACTACAATAACAAAGTAATCAACCACTTATCATTTAACAGCCAAGATTACGTTTTAAACCATACTACTCAATCCTTTCCTATCCCCTATCTCTGTGTTGTCCCTGCAGCGGACTGAGATACTACCTCTCTCTAGGTAGATCCTTACTAAACCACGCATGATCCTACCTGGTAGGTAGATCAAAATCTAGGGTTCAGTCGCATGCCACTACCCATAGGTAGTCCAATCTCTAACTCAATGTGACTTGATGGACCTACCCCATTGGTAGCCATTTACTAAGTCATTCAATGACCTGATGGGCTTACCCCCATTGGTAGCCTTTTACTAGGTCAACTCATTAAGCTACAGAGGGGACTAGGATCTAAGCTGGTAGGCATATCTCTTATGTGATAGTCATATTCACATTATACTTTGCATGAATTAAATACATTCAATAGTTTCATTCAAGCCACGATGGATACATCGATAAAAACCCCAAAAAACTAATTCGGGTAGTCATAAGCGTAACCACATACCTGTACATGTAGATTCAGGTGCAGGAATAGTCCAAACAACAATGAGCAAGCAAGAATTCAATAAGATCCTGAAACAAATATACAATTTCCTTTTATTACTCGTGTCATTAAGATCTATTAAATCTAGCTCGCTTCTTAGGGTTTCTAGTCCACTTTTAGGGTTTCCATTGCAATTAGGGTTTCCCTTCATCTTTTATTATTTTAAACCCTAATTTAACACAATTGATCACAAACCCTAATTATTTCCACATTTATTCCTCAATTCTAGATTAAAACCATAATTAACCATTAATTAAGCTCATTAAGCCTCTTTTTATTAAAGCTACTATTTCTATCCTTTTAATCCATGATAAGATCATTATATGCATTTATCATCAATTCATAGTTCATTACGGTCCAAATCACATATGAACTCGATTTGCCATTAATCCACCTTTTTATTCATGAGAAAACCCTAATTACTTCATTTAGGGTATTTATCCACCAATTAAGAACTTTAATGCTCAAAATAACTTAGACATAGCATATTCCAATTTTAATCATGAAATTAATCAATTACAGCCATTAATAGTCGAATTAGTCAACATTAGGGTTTCAAGGCCCATTAAAGTATATTCATGCACATGGACTTTCAATTAAATTAATTACGTGCAAAATTCATCCTTTTTCTTCCTAATGTTCCTTTTTATCATTAACAGGCTAATATCAACTTTAATCATCTATTAAATCCTACTAATCACTTTAATCATATCAAAATAGGGTTCTTTAAACATTAATACATTAAAGTTGATATCTTCCATTACTTTTCGAATTGCATAAGAAATCCGGCTTCAATTATATTTTATTTAGATTCCCCTCGATTTTCTGATCAACTTTCATGTATAACATGTCCTTATTCGACCTACCATTTATTTACTATGAATTTAACAAATTTCACTTACTCTAGCGAATCAGGAGCCGCCACGTAGCCGTCTCCATGCAACGTCGCTCGGTGGTTTTGAAAACATGACGAAATGACAGCCTTGCCCCCACGTCAAACGCCAACTCTTCACACCCCACGGGGGTATAATTGTCCAACGCTGCTGGATCGTCTTCCACCTCGCGAGGGTCCAGCCTGCCACCGACTGGAGCCGGCCACGGAGTCATTTCCTCCTTCCCCATGGTCCGGGGATCACAGGGGACCAACGCCCTGTCTCTGCCTCCTTCCACCACGCTCAGAAACACCTCGACCCCAAGACGATATGCCCAAACTGAAGAGGGTCAGAGCTGCGATCTACAGCTAGGTTAGAGACCCCTTGCAGGCATTGCGTAGGGTCATAGGAACAAGTCGAGGGCGGAGCTTCCCTAGATCGTCTGCAGAAATGCCATTCCCACCCCTTGCAATCCTTCACGACTCCCTACTACTCTAGGGATAGAGCTAACTCGAAGGTTAGGGTTTTGAGCAAAATCTAGGTGAAGAAGAGGATGGGAAAGAGAGAGAGATGTGGGATCTCTCCTGAACTCGAACCAAGGCTTATCCCTTTATATAGGGGTGAGTAGCAAAGCCTTAGGTCGGCTATCCACGGATTACTAAGTCCTTCTTTCAATAGGAACCCTTTTTCCTTTAATGAGAAGAAAACTTTTCTCTCCTTCTCATTTCCTTTTGCTATTCCTTTCTCTTTAAATATTGGGATTTTGAAAATCTTTCCCATTATTCTCTCGTATGCTTTACTTCAACTTCATAAGCACGAATTATTACTTTCTTTTAGTAGGAAAGTATTTCCTTTTATCAATATCACAAAAAAATTCATTAATAAAGCAACACATTATCCTCTTATTTTGCCTTTTTAGTATTTTCTATTTCTTTCCTCTTTATTGGGGCTCCTTGTACCCCAATAAACTCAAAGAATTCGAAATTACTTTTTAAGGAGTACTCATTACACTTCTAATTACATCCATATGCATTATTTCATATTAACTTGTTTATTTCTCATTAAAATATCTATTTTTGAGGTTTTCTCTTTATTTCTCTTTTATTTTCCTCGTTGGTATTCCTTTCAAAATTAGGAATCCTTGGGATACGAAATTCCATTAAAGATAACTCAAATATACCTCTTTTCACTTATTTTCCACATATTACTAATATTTCCAATTTATTTCTTGATAAGGAAATATTTAATTGATCTTTTCTTTTATTATTGCATTCTCTATGCAACTTTGGACTCCTTGAAACCCAAGGAACCCATGTGGCACGAAATCCCTCTTTGGATTTTCCTTCTAGAGGTTTCCACACTTTACTTTCCTCTATTTTCTTATTTACTTAATAATAGAGTTTCTTTTGTCCTTCCTTTGTCATCGGGCCCAATAACCAATAAAGCCCACAAAACAATTATCAAGGCCATTGTAAATAAAAACCATTTATTCAAAACAAATTATATCCTTATTTGTTCCAATATCTTTAATATGAGAAATTACGTTTCTCAACAAATGAACCCAAAATTGGGGTTGTAACATCCTTCCCCTCTTATAAGAATTTTGTCCTCAAAATTCCATCAAGCAAGCAAACAAACAGGATAAGCCTTTCATATGTCCATCATGGCTCCCATGTGGCTTCACCCTTTCCATGGTGCTTCCCAAGAACCTTCACTATCTCATATCCTTCCATCTGAGTTCTTTCTTACCTTGGTATATCGTACCCTCATAGGTGACTCATGACATTTCAGCCTCTCAAAAGTTGAATAGGTTCAGGGCTCAACACATGGCTTGGGTACCTCACATAGTGCTCTAGATCGGACTCATGTAACACATTATACATCATGTTATCCTGAGGGGTAAGGCTAAACACAACCATTTCCACCAATCCATCTCAAATGGACCCATAGTTGAAGACATACTCTTCCATGTATTCTACTTATCGTCTCATCTCAAAATCTAAGTTTGTCTTCATCAAGAAACTCTAAGCTCATCCTCATGGTGATCACACTCAACCTGGTATAACTTGCAAACTCCACCTAGCTCTTGGTAAAACATCCTCATAAGATGACTACACTATTCCTCTTAGTGTTTGTAAACCATCCATGTATCATTCACTCCACCAAGATATGTTAACATCTCTGTCCTCATACCTTGTAGCAATGTTTCAACTTGCATCATCTTTTATCCTTGGTGTATGGCATGCGTACTGTCCTATCTCTCACTCCCATAACAAGAGGAAATAAGCATTTGGCTGCAGTCCAAATATAGAGTTCTTCCTATTCCAAGAGTAGAGATGGTACATCCCACCTTGCCCGTACACTTTCAAATCCAAGTTGAAACATGCAGCTTATGTCTCTATATCACAAACATCATGATATCCACATAACTTCCATGGAAAACTGGTCTCGTACTTACTTGGTCTGAGCACAATCCTAGGTCATCTCCTCTAGGTCTATAGGGAGCCGGCACTTTTGGGGTCATCCCTTTTCCCTTATGCATCAGAGAGTGCCCTACTCATATGCCCTTTGGGTCCCATGAGTTTATGAAGGTGATCAATCTCCTAACCCATGGCCCTCAGACAATGATAGATGTTACCTCCCGACCCTATGGTCATGTGCGCTAGGGAATTAGGCAACTCCTTCTTCCATCGGTCTTATCCCTACCTGACCCTAGGATAGACTTAGGATTACATTATAGTACATGTTCAACTTAGAACCTTACCCAATCCTTCCTCATCTCTCTCTGCATTCATGACTGACTTTCATCCTTTCATAGGGATCATGATGACCTGTCTTCCATGGTCAGGTCCCATACCGATTACCTCCATGGTAACACATCCACATGCACTTTAGAGATGGCTATGTATGGGTCTACATGTTCATTTTCACGCCATGTACTTTTCACTTAGCTTCTCAAGATCCTATGAAACCTCTTTAGGTCACCTCAAAACCAACAGAACTGGTATACACCCTACCAAAGGGGTCCCTCTCCCAGGATGGGAGGAAACTACAACTCGTGACAACAAGGTCACAAACATCCTCATGTTTAGGGTATGCATCCACCTGAGCATGCTTAGCCCTAGCAAGCTACTAAGGCATAGGAAAACACTTACTAAACCATGCTAGGTCACACTTGTTCGCATCCTCAACATCGGACCAACTTAGTTGTGAGGGGTTCATCAAACATACCCTTAACTTAAGGGGTTTTCTTTACATGAGGAGTACCATGCTCGGAACTATAGAGACTCAAATCTCATCATGAGCATTGGATACGTTGCTTCCCCTCTGAGGCCTAGGAACCCCATGTTCTCCTCTAGTATCCAACTGCATGCTCGATCTCTTAACCAAAAAACAAACATGTCCAAGGTATGTCATGTACTCCCATGATCCTTTTATATGAGTAGCACCTCAGAGTTGAGTCCTCCTCAAGGACAACTAACTAGGTATAAAGCCTCACAACTGATTATTTAAACCTCCTCAGGGTCTAAAGCACTCTTTGTCTCATCTCAGCAGGTAACTACTTATACCAAAGGCACATAGGTACCAGAAGCATCATACTCCCTCTAAGGTTTGGTTCCTCTAAAGGCAACCAGGATATCATCCGCCTTCAGGGATCAAACATAAGGCAACCACTATCATCCACTCAGGTCACATCATCCTCAACTACCCACTGTTCCTTATGACTCGGAATCTAAGATTCCAACCTTCTTGCTTGAGGTCTGCTTTCTCTCTAGAGATAATCCTACAACCAACCTCTCTATAAGAGGTCCTTACTTCATGAAGGATCAAGCTCATAAGCATATCCCTACCTGGTGAAGCCTATGTTCACGCTCATGCTTACTCACAGTTATCCATTATAACTTATGCTTATCTCATAAGCCACCCATCATGATCTCTTAACCAGGGTTTCACCAAGCTATACCTTACTTGCCTAAGCCCATAGGGTAACTATAGCTCCTTCTCTAACCCCATCCATAAAGGAGGTATCAGTCGCTTAAACATGTACGATCCTTCCCAGGGTTGGGTCGCCAAAGGTAGTAGGTCATCTACCCTCTTATGGAATCCCAAAGGCATGTCCACCCAATCACTTGGTCAACCATGACATCATGTCATCTCTCTCTCTAACCTTCACTTAGGGTTAGGGTTAACATCGTCCTCAAAGGATGTGTTAGGTCTCTAGTTTTAATGGAGGTCCCTACCTCCAAGACTAACTCTCTCTACACATCCTCCTACCAAGGAGGTCTATCCTCAGGTCTCTCCTGAGGGCAATGACAACTCATGTCATACGACCTAAGCATGTATCTATTCCTTTACGCTTACTCTATTAAGCTTATGTCCATGACATCTTATTTACATGCTTTTTATTAATTTGGTGGAGGATTCCTTAATCCTTATCAACCTTACCCGTACCTCAAGAGACTGAGGAAAAGAGAGAAAATCTTAATCCTTAAGGTCCTTAACAGAATTGGAGTTGAGAAAGGATGAACAAGATGAGAGATTTGAATCATACCCTAAGACTTTGGCCAGGCAGTCACACAGATCCAGGAGTCCTCATATTCTAACTAGCGGTGCGGAGGAAAATATTGCCAGCCCCCAGTCATGATCCTTTTCTAGACACCTCTGTCTTTCAGATAATCATCTAATAACTCCCTCAGTTCTATGGAATTTGTAAAATTTAATAGTTATTAATGATTAGATGAGGAACCTATGCTCTGATACCAATTGTAACGACCCCACCTCCCGGTAACCCCCAATTAAGGGAGACCCGAAGGTTAGAGTCGTTATTCAATTAACATGATCAAAGGTTCGACAAATAATCAATAACAATTAATAAACTTTACCAACTAAACTGAAAACTAGTATAAAATAAAACTTTGTTTACCTTTTAAAATCTGGGATTTCTAATCTTCTATCCATGAAGATACTAATCTAACTAATCCTCCTGTGCACATTACTTCTCTTTTAATTCCACATATGCCACTTTACTATTTTTTCTTTTCCTTTGTACCTAAAACGCCGACAAACAAAACGTCAGTCAGCAAGAAGCTGGTATGTGGGGGAACAATAATCATGCAACTACAATAACAAAGTAATCAACCAATTATCATTTAACAGCCAAGATTACGTTTTAAACCATACTACTCAATCCTTTCCTATCCCCTATCTCTGTGTTGTCCCTGCAGCGGACTAAGATACTACCTCTCTCTAGGTAGATCCTTACTAAACCCCACATGATCCTACCTGGCAGGTAGATCAATATCTAGGGTTGAGTCGCATGGCACTACCCATAGGTAGTCCAATCTCTAACTCAATGTGACTTGATGCACCTACCCCATTGGTAGCCATTTACTAAGTCATACAATGACCTGATGGGCCTACCCCCATTGGTAGCCTTTTACTAGGTCAACTAATTAAGCTACAGAGGGGACTAGGATCTGAGCTGGTAGGCATATCTCTTATGTGATAATCATATTCACATTATACTTTGCATGAATTAAATACATTCAACAGTTTAACTCAAGCCACGATGGAAACATCGATAAAAACCTTGGAAAACTAATTCGGGTAGTCATAAGCGTAACCACATACCTGTACATGTAGATTCAGGTGCAGGAATAGTCCAAACAACAATGAGCAATCAAGAATTCAATAAGATCCTGAAACAAATATACAGTTTCCTTTTATTACTCGTGTCATTAAGATCTATTAAATCTAGCTCGCTTCTTAGGGTTTCTAGTCCACTTTTAGGGTTTCCATTGCAATTAGGGTTTCCCTTCATCTTTTATTATTTTAAACCCTAATTTAACACAATTGATCACAAACCCTAATTATTTCCACATCTATTCCTCAATTCTGGATTAAAAACATAATTAACCATTAATTAAGCTCATTAAGCCTCTTTTTATTAAAGCTACTATTTTTATCCTTTTAATCCATGATAAGATCATTATATGCATTTATCATCAATTCATAGTTCATTATGGTCCAAATCACATATGAACTCGATTTGCCACTAATCCACCTTTTTATTCATGAGAAAACCCTAATTACTTCATTTAGGGTATTTATCCACCAATTAAGAACTTTAATGCTCGAAATAACTTAGACTTAGCATATTCCAATTTTAATCATGAAATTAATCAATTACAGTCATTAATAGTCGAATTAGTCAACATTAGGGTTTCAAGGCCCATTAAAGTATATTCATGCACATGGACTTTCAATTAAACTAATTACGTGTAAAATTCATCCTTTTTCTTCCTAATGTTCCTTTTTATCATTAACAGACTAATATCAACTTTAATCATCTATTAAACCCTACTAATCGCTTTAATCATATCAAAATAGGGTTCTTTAAACATTAATACATTAAAGTTGATATCTTCCATTACTTTTCGAATTTCATAAGGAATCCGGCTTCAATTATATTTGATTTAGATTCCCCTCAATGTTGTGATCAACTTTCATGTATAACATGTCCTTATTCGACCTACCATTTATTTACTATGAATTTAATAAATTTCACTTACTCTAGCGAATGAGGAGCCGCCACGTAGCCGTCTCCATGCAACGTCGCTCGGTGGTTTTGAAAACATGACGAAATGACAGCCTTGCCCCCACGTCAAACGCCAACTCTTCACACCCCACGGGGGTATAATTGTCCAACGCTGTTGGATCGTCTTCCACCTCGTGAGGGTCCAGCCTGCCACCGACTGGAGCCGGCCACAGAGCCGTTTCCTCCTTCCCCATGGTTCGGGGATCACAGGGGACCAACGCCCTGTCTCCGCCGCCTTCCACCACGCTCAGAAACACCTCGACCCCAGGCCGATATGCCCAAACTGAAGAGGGTCAGAGTTGTGATCTGCAACTAGGTTAGAGACCCCTTGCAGGCATTACGTAGGGTCAGAGGAACAAGTCGAGGGAGGAGCTTCCCTAGATCGTCTGCGGAAACGCCATGCCCACCCCTTGCAATCCTTCACGACTCCCTACTACTCTAGGGATAGAGCTAACTCGAAGGTTAGGGTTTTGAGCGAAATCTAGGTGAAGAAGAGGATGGGAAAGAGAGAGAGATGTGGGATCTCTCCTGAACTTGAACCAAGGCTTATCCCTTTATATAGGGGTGAGTAGCAAAGCCTTAGGTAGGCTATCCACGAATTACTAAGTCCTTCTCTCAATAGGAACCCTTTTTCCTTTAATGAGAAGAAAACTTTTCTCTCCTTCTCATTTCCTTTTGCTATTCCTTTCTCTTTAAATATTGGGATTTCGAAAATCTTTCCCATTATTCTCTCGTATGCTTTACTTCAACTTCATAAGCACGAATTATTACTTTCTTTTAGTAGGAAAGTATTTCCTTTTATCAATATCACAAAAAATTCATTAATAAAGCAACACATTATCCTCTTATTTTGCCTTTTTAGTATTTTCTATTTCTTTCCTCTTTATTGGGGCTCCTTGTACCCCAAGAAACTCAAAGAATTCAAAATTACTTTTTAAGGAATACTCATTACACTTCTAATTACATCCATATGCATTATTTCATATTAACTTGTTTATTTCTCATTAAAATATCTCTTTTTGAGGTTTTCTCTTTATTTCTCTTTTATTTTCCTCATTGGTATTCCTTTCAAAATTAGGAATCCTTGGGATACGAAATTCCATTAAGGATAACTCAAATATACCTCTTTTCACTTATTTTCCACATATTACTATTATTTCCAATTTATTTCTTGATAAGGAAATATTTAATTGATCTTTTCTTTTATTATTGCATTCTCTATGCAACTTTGGACTCCTTGAAACCCAAGGAACCCATGTGGCATGAAATCCCTCTTTGGATTTTCCTTCTAGAGGTTTCCACACTTTACTTTCCTCTATTTTCTTATTTACTTAATAATAGAGTTTCTTTTGTCCTTCCTTTGTCATCGGGCCCAATAGCCAATAAAGCCCACAAAACAATTATCAAGGCCATTGTAAATAAAAACCATTTATTCAAAACAAATTATATCCTTATTTGTTCCAATATCTTTAATATTAGAAATTACGTTTCTCAGCAAATGAACCCAAAATTGGGGTTGTAACATGGGATGTATACCTTTATTATGAAGTTTAATACATTCATACATACTACCTTTGGATTCTAAGTCTCTATGGACTAACAAACTAGTTCCTAAAATAAGAACAAAAGTGTAGTTTAGAAAATGAATGAGTCATACAAAGGTATACTATATTCAAGAAGGAAGAACTTGATTAAAAAAGAAACTAAGTTTGACCCATGCATGAGTCGTTTGATTTAAAATAAAGGATATGTAGTGTATTAAACATGAGGTGAAACTAGTAGAGAGAATATTGATTTAGAATTTCAACTTCACATTAATAGAAGAAGAAATAGAAATATATGCAACATGGTATACATGATCATACACATGAATAAGCAGCATGATCGTAAAAAAAAATTACAAGTTAAGGATGACAGGTGGAAGAGTAGTATATGGTAAGAGGAATATGGAAAATAAGGAAGGGTTTGAAGCATGATGGAGTAATATAGATTATAAAAAGAAAGATGGTACTATGAGGTTATGTATAGACTACAGACAGTTGAATAAGATCACCATCAAGAATAAGTACCCATTGCTAAGGATAAATGATCTGTTTGATCAGTTTCGTGGAGCGATGATATTTTCCAAGTTAGACTTGAGATCCGAATATCATCAGTTGAGGATAAAGTCTTTAGATATTCCTAAGTCGGCTTTCAGGACAAGATACAGGCATTATGAGTTTTTGGTCATGTCATTTGGACTAACTAGTGCCCCAACAGCTTTCATGGATATGATGAATCGGATTTTCAAGCCATTCTTGGATCAGTTCATAATGGTTTTCATAGATGATATTTTGATCTATTCCAAAGATGATGAGAAGAATGAACAACATCTGAGGATTGTGTTACATTTGTTGAGACAACATCAATTATATGCCAAGTTTAGTAAGTGCGAGTTCTGGTTAGCTGAGGTGTCTTTCGTGGACATGTCATCTCAGGAGATGGAGTAAGTGTTGACCCTAAGAAAGTCGATTTTGTTCTACAGTGGGAGCAGCCTAAGACTCCTACTGGAATTAGAAGCTTTTTAGGATTAACATGTTACTATAGGAGGTTCATCCAGAACTTCAGTGTTATAGTGTCACCTCTGACACGCTTAACAAGAAAGGGTGAACCATTTGTTTGGTCAGACAAATGTGAGAAGTGTTTTCAGATCTTGAAGAAGAAGTTGACTAAAACACCGGTGTTGATCTTGCCTGAGGTAGAAAAGGGCTACATAGTGTTTTGTGATGCTTCAAGGAGATGTTTAGGCTGTGTGTTGATGCAGGAAGGCAAAGTAGTAGCTTATGCATCTAGCCATCTTAGGAAGAATGAGGAGAATTACCCGACATATGATCTAGAGTTAGCTGCAGTAGTTCATGCTCTTAAGACATGGAATCACTATCTTTATGGTGAGGCATGTCAGGTGTTTACAGATCATAAGAGTTTGAAATATATTTTCACCCAGAGGGATCTGAATCTTAGACAGCAGAGATGGTTAGAATTGATCAAGGATTATGATGTGACGATAGATTATCATCCTGATAAGGTGAATGTGGTAGCAGATGCCCTCAGTAGGAAGTCAAGTTCAATAGTAGATGTATACTCTATGGCATGCTTCAAGAGAGACCTACTAGTAGATATGTAGAAGTTGAACTTAGACTTAGGAGTGACAGAGCAGAGTGGTTTGATTGCACAGATGCAAGTCAAGCCTACTTTTTATGATCAGATCAAGGAACTACAACAAAGTGATAGTGAGTTACAGTAGATCATGCAAGACATGACAAAGGGAAAGAGACCAAAATTTAGATTTTTAGATGATGGTTTGTTGTATCAGCATGACATGTTGTGTGTACCTGTAGACAGTTATTTGAAAGAAAAGATTCTTGAGGAAGCACATGCATCGATGTACACTATGCATCCAGGGAACACTAAGATGTACAGGAATCTCAAGGAGTTGTACTGGTGGTTAGGTATGAAAAAGGATGTAGCTGAGTACGTGGCTAGGTGTAGTGTGTGCCAGTAGGTTAAGGCTAAGCATCAGAAACCTACAGGTACCTTGCAATCTCTTCCTATACTAGAGTGGAAGTGGGAACATATCACAATGGATTTTGTGGTAGGGTTGCCCATGACACCTAGAGGTTGTGACTCAATATGGGTGATTGTGGATAGACTAACTAAGTCTGCTCACTTTCTTCCTATTAAGTCAACCTTTGATGTCTCAAAATTAGCTAAGATATATGTGGATGAGATAGTCAGGCTGGATGGTATCCCAGTTTCAATTATATCAGATAGAGATCCTAAGTTCACATATAGGTTTTGGAATCAATTGCATTGTGATTTGGGCATAAAGTTGAGATTCAGTACAACTTTTCACCCGCAGATGGATGGTCAGTTAGAGAGGACCATTCAGACTCTTGAGGACATGCTGAGAGCATGTGTCTTGCATTTCAGTAGAAGTTGGGAAGAACACTTGAGCCTTATAGAGTTTGCATACAACAATAGTCACCATTCCAGTCTTGGTATGTCCCCGTATGAAGCTCTGTATGGTAGAAAGTGTAGATCACCCGTATGATGGTACGAGGTGGGTGAAAAAGAGATTCTTGGACCAGAGATAGTGGATTTGACTACTGAAAAGATTACAGCATTCAGAGAACAGTTGAAAGCTGCATAGGATAGGTAGAAGAGTTACGCTGAGAAGAGGCGTAGACCTCTTGAGTTTGAGGTTGGTGATGAAGTGTATCTGAAAGTTTCACCATGGAAAGGAGTGTTGAGGTTTGGTAAAATAGACAAACTGACTCCTAGGTTTATGGGCCCATATCATGTCATTGAGAGTATTGGACCTATAGCCTATAGGTTGGATTTGCCATCCGAGTTGGCTAATTTACATTATGTGTTTCATGTATCGATGCGAATGAAGTGTTACCCTGGTACAGAGAAGATAGTGGACCCAGAACCTGCACAACTTAGAAAATACGTGTCATATGTTGAAGAACCAATACAAATAGTTGATTGGAAGATCAAGAAACTCAAGAATCGTGAGATACCATTAGTGAAAGTTCTATGGAGGAACCAAAACCTAGACCAACTTTTACTCGCCAGTAACTCATCCAGAGGAAGCCACATGGGAGCTTGAGTCAGAGATGCGTAACAAGTTTCCTTTTCTATTTTAGGAATTTCAGGATGAAATTCTTATAAGGGAGGGAGATTGTTATAACCCACATCGAGGTTAGTCAGTAAGTACCTCGGTTAGCATGAAGTACCTTGTTAAACATCATGGTTAATCAAGATAAGCTAAGATGTGAATCAATAGTCGAGATTGATTCATTTGATGTAATTAATGTTAACTGTAGTGCTAATCATTAAGTTAAATACCTAAGATGATTAACCCAGCAAAGATGAATTTTTTGTTGTGTTTTTATGTCTTGACGTGTTTGAAATTTCGCAAAAGAAATCATTCGAATCGGACCTTCGAGGCAAAACATATGATGTTTTTAGTTAATTGGGTTGAAGCTACAATTTACCCATTAAATGATTTATAACCCCTTTCCCTTTATTTCTTTTTCCCTTATCCCCTTTCTTCCCCAACCGACCGACGCCCAGCATTGTTAAGTGGCGCCCAAGTTGCAGTGCCTGATCGGCCAGGCTAGCAGAGGAGATGGGCGGGGGTTAGCTAGGACTCCTCACCATCGACTAGTGGCGCCACTCCTCTCCTCCTTCCTTTATTCTTCCTCTTCCATTTTCCCCTCTTCTTCCCCGCCCTAGTAGGTGCCTGACCTGCAAGAAGAGAAGCAGCGTTGGCCGACCAAGTAGCAGTGGCCAGTGCTAGGAGCAGCAGCAAGAGAGGTCGTTTAGGGCTCACGACGGTCATTTTAGCAGCGCCAGCGACATCTCCGCCTTCTCCTTCCTTCTCCACGTTCAACCGATGCCCAACCAGTAGGGCAGCGCCCCATATAGTTTGAGCAACAGTAGTTGCATCCATGGCATTGAGCCGCTTTGGGAGTGAGGAAGCACCAAGGAAAGGTGCAATTGAGCTCGTCTTTGAGGTCCAAGCACGAACCCGCAGCTCTGGCAGCGAACGACGCCCAAACCAAGAAGCTGTTGTGTGTGCCACGTTCAAATCCAAGATGAACCAAGGTAGAAGATGACCCCGCAGACGCCCAGAAACAGGCATCAGACGCATTTCCAGTCGATTTCGATCCTCTCGAACCACTATGAGTAGAATCTCAGTCAGCAAGCACGATGAACTCAAATAAATGAATGATTTTGGTTCGATCTATGTTATTCGCGAGTAACATCGCTTACCCAGGTGCCAGACAGTGACAACGTTGCCTGAATTTTATTGCATGTTTCTCATCTTTACAATTTTCATGATCTTAGTTTATTAACTGATTAGTATGATTTGGACTAACGGAATTATATGGTTGATCAAAACCTTAATTGCTCAGTTTAAAAGTGGAATACAGTAGCACACGAATCTAGGATTTACAGTAGCTATACACTTTGGGAATAAATCCAGTTTGTATGATTCTCATAGTTTACTAGATGCATGATTTCAAAGAAATGACGATGACATGAAAATGTCAATAGAATCCTAGTTGCACACTCCCGATCATATTTAATGTGAGCGTATTAATAATTATATGAATGGACACATTTCTCAAGGATATCATAAGAAATTCTAGTTATTACCAATAGTTTGTGTCATGATAAGTGATTAACTCTTAATTGGGAGAAGTGATGCACAACTCATTATTAGGATTGATGTGCACATTTTTCTAGGAATTTCAGATAATTTACAAGTGCTACAGATGATTTCTCATATGTTGAGTAATCAACCCTTATCTGTATATTAAGATGTTTAATTTCATGATTTCAGTATGTATGTGCCAAGTTGACAAGTATTCTATTTATTTAAATCTGCCCACAAGTACAGTATGTTGATTTCTCAATAAATTACAGTGTTTGAGCATATTGCACTGCCAAGTTAGAAATGATATACATGTTGTATTTGTAAGTTTCAGATAAATAGACTGGGTACCATAGAGATACCAAAGTCAAGAGTAAATAAGAGAGAGATGCAATGTAGTAAGAACTTTTCTAGAATAATAAAATAATATACACAGGTGCCTTGAACACCGTAGATTCCCTACGGATGTCTGCACTATAGGGAGGAAATGATCCATCCTCGAAGCGACCAGTATACGGGGATCAGAACGCACCCAAAGAGCGTGCGGGAAGATGAAGCCCTTGAGGAGGTCTCCTAAGAGAAGATAGGTTACCCAACATGAATCGGAGATCCCGGTGGTAACCCAGAGGTACCCACAGAGTGTATCAAGATGAGACCCACAGAGCATCTCAGACCCTCCGCCTTTGTACTCAGCCTAGAGGAGAGGTCTAGTTAAAGGCCAACTATTTAGCCACCTTAGTCAGACGTGACGGTTCGAGTCAAGCAGACCTGGATTCAGTTCTAGGCTTAGCTTCCTGGTTTTTAAGCTAAGTCTTGTACGGTGGGATCGTAGTTTGCTACGAGTCTTCATATATAGAGTACACTACATATGATCAGGGAATATGATAACATATGTTCAAATGGGTTCATAGAGTTTCTTATAAGTTAAAGAGATAAGAATGATTTGAGTTATTTTCACAGTTGTTGTCCTTAGTATTCTCTGTTATTTAATCATATCTACATCTTTGCAGCAGTTGTTATCTTAATGAAATGTTGACATCTCCTGTCGTTTAAATTATATTTCTTAGATCTGCTCAGTATAGTATTATCTTATATTTTATTCCAATTAATAAACATAAAATAAGTTATCTACGATGGTTGGGTGAAATTCTATTCACTGAGCCAGTAGCTCACCAACCCACTAAAACATTTTTTAGGTCAGCGCCAGCACGAGGAAGCTGAAGGATCGTATCACCCAAGTTCTTAGAAGGTAGTTTGTAGTTAGATAGAGGTCTCTTAGTCCTTTCCCCTCAGTCCTTGGGCATGTGGGATGGTAGTGAGAGAATGTAATGTAATATGTAGTTCAGATTTCAGTTATCTATTGTGTTTTACTTTCTTCATGAACAATGAAATATGTAGTGTAAGTTTGTTTTTCTTCCAAGTAACATTAATGGTAAGTTGCTTCCGTAGTTTTATTACGATCCTATGTTATTCAAGCTATAAGGTTTTTCCTTTAAGTTAATTCTAAGTAACTAAGTAAATAAAAGGTTAAGGGTGATTTACCTAGGGTGACTCCCTAGTCTCCGGGGTCATTAGAGATGGCACGGGGATCGGGGCATCACACTATGTGTCGTCCTTGTACACTTAGGTCCTTGGGGTGTTTTGTGAATATTGTACATCTATTTGATATTTTGTCTTTATGCTATGATAGTACATACATGATTTGTATACAAGAACAAGTGGTCAAATGTAATAGGTTGTGGCTAGATAGCCAATGAATTTTGATATGTAACCTCTTTTAGAAATGAATGAAATGCAAGTGGAACTAGTTTATAGCTTCCATTGTAGTTATTGAGCATGAGATCCTATCATGAGATCGGTTTTAATTTACCTTGTTTTGTGGTAATATAATTATTAGTGATAATTCTACGCTTTGTTTTGAGTAATCTCACTTTGTGTGGAAAGGGTGTCACAAATACTATTGGGAATATTATTTATCAAATCGCGCTTCATATCTATATAATTCAATTTTACCAAATTGAGGTGATAATGTTCATCCCTCCTTAAATGAATTTTGTGCACAAAATTCAAGCCTAGTAAGCTTAAAGTGAATGATAACTCATCTATATATCACAACTTATGGTTAGAAACCCATTGATATGAAAATTACATATTCTTACTAAGATTTTTTATTGGATTCAATTCAAGGTATACTCACATCCTTAGTATTTACATGGTATCAACTTTTGGTGATTACATTTTCATTTTATGACTTAAATTTTCACTTGATGATCACCCTTTTCACATGGGTTTCTAACCTATTGTTCATTATCTTCATATAAGGGTGAGGTAGCACCTTGAACCATAGATCATCATTAAGTTCAACTTAAGGTATTCATTCTCATATGTCAACTTTATGCATAACATGTGTCCACCCAATCTCTCTCCTTCATAATGAGGTGAAATAAGCACTTGACTGTAGATAAAATACAAAATTCATCCCATTCCAAGAGCAGAGATGATACATACACACATTATCCTACGAATTCATATTTTAGGTTGAATCATTCTCAACATAGCTTTGACTATACATGCTTTAAATTCCCAACTCTCTTATAAAATCAAGTTCCTTTCTCACTTTTGAGTTTGTACACCACTCCTTTTATTATTACATGACTTCTTTGTATCTTTTTTATACCTCATGTATTATAAGCCTTATCCACTTCATTGAGGTCTCTAGGGGTACATGTACTTTTATAGTGATCCTCATCCTTATGCATCTAGGGAGTGACTCTCACCTTCACCCATTGGCCTCATGAACTCATAGAGGTGGCCAATCTCTTGAGACATGGGCCTCAAGAAAATGTAGTTGTTACCTCCTGATGAGATGGTCTTGTGTATCTAGGGAACAATCAACTACTAATCCCACTGGAACCATGTACCTTTAATAGTCCCTACTTGACCTTAGGATTGACTTAGGGCTCTACCATTCCCAATGGTTTCTTTCAGATATTACAACTTTAATTATTTTCAACCACATTGTTTTCATATGTAATTCTTTAAACCAAATTTCATCCATCTCTTATGATGCTCATTATTGACTTTATATCCCCTCATTAGACTCATGGAAACTTTCTCTTCTGAGCTTGGTCTCATACTACCAACCACTTCCATAGTGACTTTTCATCATGTTCCCCAGAGATGGCATACTTGGGCTCAAAGAATCATACTCAACATATGTGCTTTCATATTTTATATCCTTAATTCCCCACCCTTTAGGTGACAGTTAAGGTTACCTCAATCTTTAGATTAATTTAGTTGACTTACCTTCCTAGGGAAGGTCCTATCCTAGGGTACCCTCTTGGCTCATAAGAGGAGGTTAGGCCCTCTAGCCACAGCCTGAGCCCAAGGTCTAGGGTTTTGCCTCCCCCATAGGTCCTTTACCCACTATTGGGTTGACCCACCCAAGGTCGAGACACCAACCCTAAAGGTTTCATATTTTCATTTTTATGCATGATTTTTTATAACATCTCAACTCTTATTTTCTCAATCTCCAAGATACTCTCTCTTGAGGTTTTGTCCTTGTAGTGGACTACTTCCCCTCTAGGGGCTTGGTTCCTTACCATCCTTCCCAATATGGGGATTGACCTTTTGATGACCTTCCCTATTTGGGGCATGGTCATCTACACTATAAACTCATGCCACCTTCCAAATTTACGGCTTGGTGCCATATCGATCTTGGCATCCACATGCTTAACCTTTCTTGACCTTCCCCTCTAGGGGCTTGGTACTATGTCAGCCTACCCCTCCAGGGGCTTAACCTTCTATGATATTCCCCTTCAGGGGCTTGATCATTCATGATCTTCTTGTTGATTGCCAAAGGTAAGAGAGTTTAAAATAATTAATTTTCTCAACATGTCAATCACCCCCAAATATATGAGATTAATTGTAGTCGAAGTCAAACCATGTGGAGCTAAGCTCGATAGGTGTAAAACTACTAATAATCAACAATCCATGTTGGTGTCAAACAAAAAGGTTTGGTTTAAATCAGTTTAATTATGAAAATAAAAAGAATTGAAAAACACGAGTCACTTGGAGAAAGATTGAAATCAGATTATGAGGATCTTGGATATGGGATTTCACCTCCACATCATAACTCAACAAGAACTGTGAATTCCAATGGCATTAATTAATCTCCTAAGGAAAGTTTATTACATCTAATACATCTCATGTGTTATAAGATAGTTCTAACCTCGTATAGCATTCCCAAGCTTATATCTAGATTCAAACTACAGCTTAAAAGCTTCATCCCAATCCAAGCCATTCCCATGGTCAAGTATGTGTTGTCAAAATGATTATTCCTAATCTCCTTATATATCTTCATAGAAATAATAAGCAGCATAAACATGAAAAAATGATGGTCAACCATGCATACAAAGAAATAAACACCATAACTTTTGAAGCATAAGATTAACTAATATTAGATATAAAATTCAAGTCACATTCAGTTATGACATGGGAGTTACTCTCTCACATTCAAGAAATAGATTTTGCTCACTCATGGTGAGAGAATATAGGCACAAATGATAAATCATTGAAATAAGCATAATAAAAGAGAGAGAAATAAAAAATGGATACGTTGGAGTGAAGAACAGAAGTAGATATGGGAAGGAAAGAAGAATAGATACGGGGCTAGGAATGGGTTCTCTCTAGAGAAACCCTAGGTTTCTCTCCTAGATCACCTCTCCAAAGCTCTGGCCTCTTCTCCAATCTCTAACTACTCCAAATGATGTGTGGTCCATTTCTGTAGGAGTGGTGATTCTTTTATATTTCTAAATAAGTGTTTAAGAATAAGAAATCTACAGAAAATACATCCATTATGGCACGTAACGAGAGCAACATGCCATGTAAGTCTCAATTTCCCTCTCAGCAGCAGTGTTCATAAGTGATACACTATGTGGAATGGTCCACACAATGTAAGAGGTCTTCCCTATTGATTTCTGGGTTTTGTAATACACGTTGTGTAAGGAACTCAACACGATGTAAGGGTGCTTGTTGTGCAACCATCTGAGAGTCACACGTTGTGTAAGTTCATTACACGACATAACACTAGTACTCTGCTACACTTCTAGACTCCAAAAATTCAGATACTTTGGGGAATGCCAAATAAATGGGAAATTGGGAATTTTTTCTTCTTTTAGAGTGAAATGTGAAGTACTTATAATTCAAACCATAGCATGAGTAAGCTCAACAATAAACAAACATCTTAGCATGAATTGGAGTAAAAATATGGTTAAATTGAGTGAAAGGTGAAACTAAAATGGCATGAAATTGTGATATGATTTGCGCACATCAAATCCCCCTAAGCTTGAGCCATTGCTTGTCCTCAAGAAAAAAGAACTAATTAAATGGATAAAAATGAATAGATGGGAACAAATCAGATCCTATTGAATCTGAATTGATAGATCTCAAAAATGATCAAAAAAAGAATTGATAGATCTCAAAATGACAATTTTCATCATTTAGATATGTGACTGAACATGAAGTCAATTCTAACTCTTAAGATAATATTTTTAAGTTCAAATAGATATTAAGTTTTCTTTGAAAGAATTAACTAGAGAGAAATTAGTAAAAATAAGATAAAATGGCCAAAAATATAATGATTTGCCACAAACTCCCAGAATATGGAAAATATATATTTTCCTGCAATGACATTGTTATTTTGAGATTTTTTGTAGTGTACGGTATTTGGCTTCAAATATAGGATTACACATGTGAAATTCCATTTGGGTATTAATTTCCCTCTTTTAGACGTTATCCCCAACCTACTTTGTGTTGGTGGAAAATGTGGGCGACTTAGCCATATTTTATGGGTTTGGAATTTTAATTTGAAGATCATAGTTCCCCTTTTTATGCGATTTAGGATCCTCTTTGGAACCACACACTCCTATTCTAGTTCACCATTCATTATTTTAATCATGCAGGAATATTTTCATTTTGCAAGAATTTTCAGGTAGAGCGGTTAAATATGCATTGTAAGATTGGAAAAATCTTCTTTATCGTTATTGAAATCTCAAAAGTTGAAATAATAAAAACATTTGAATAATTACATGGTTTAATTTTAAGAGTGAGAGAATCAGAAATCATGTTTAGACAAACACCTAAATATGAAGATAAATAGCCAAAAATTTCAAAAAGTTTCAATTAGGAAGATTCATGCCCAAAATTTCATCACATAGACATGTTCTTTGTGCAATCACGTGGTTCAAGTAGTTTGGTGAATTGATCAAAAATTTCACTCAATATTCATGATATGATGTGAAAAGAGATACCAAACATGCAAGCAACAACTAAATGACATAATAAAATGACTGAAAGCAAATGACAGGAAAAGAAAAACAAAAATTATCAGTCAACTACCCCCCAAGTATGAAATTGAAATGTCCTCACTACTCATAACAAACTCAAGAGTTGAACAAATGGATACCTCTGATGCATCAAAAAGAAGGATGAAAACCCTCTCTAGAGGGTGGAATAGCTCCTATAGCATGTTGGGATCGATGAAGTTCATGGGATCGCTAGGCCCTACAGGTGGAGGTGGCTAAGGTGGATAGCCATAGTGACCCTAAGAAATGTTCTAGGAGTCCATATCGGTACCATGTAGTGGATGTCATGGACACTTTGGCATAGACCGGTGTGCTATTGTGATAGTTGAGTGATCTAGGTGTCTTGATCATCGAATCTATGTTGCACATATTCGTACAGCTGCCTAATGTCAGAGTCCCTCCTAGTGAAATTAGTTTGGGTGCATGTTGAAGGAGGTGGAGGTGGTGGCCCGTCTTCTCTGACAGAAGAGGAATCGTGATTCTCACCTTTGGTTGATCTTTCATTTGGAATGTATTTTCCAGTTCTCCATATTCTTTAGTGTAGTTAAGGTGGGGTTGGGCAACAAAAGTATTTCTAGTTCTCGATCTTCATCAGTGTAGTCAAGGTGGGGTTGGGCAACCAGATAATTGAGGTTTGGTTGTAGATCTTCTAATAAACTTTGTCTTTTCATAACAATCCACTGCACATGAGAGCATCATAATCCACACAAATACTCCCTTCTAGAGGGTCTGTGGTGGCCAAATTCACCCTCAAAGAAGTAGAAAGCTTGGTGACAATGCCCCCTATCATGATGTCACCCTTTGGCTCTTTTTGAATATTCTTGAATCTAATGAGGAAACGACAACCCATGTTGACTTTGAATTTTTTTCAACATGGCCCACAACAAAAATATATCTATTTCTCAACAACACCTTGTGTCTCCTTCTTGGAAAAGATACCTATGTTGAATAGGCAATGTATGTAATGCATTATAGGACTATGTACACGTGATGCATGAACAATGGCAACATTGTAAGTTGATTCCTCAGAAATTTGACTCCAGAAAGCATTCAACAAAAATTCTTCTAGAAAGATAGTATTGTTTGTCTAATCAAATTACATTAGTTCACAAAACTATTTCAATGCCAATTTGAATGGTTTGTTCATCATCCTAAATGTAATCACTTCAAACAACTCGAATTTGTTATGAGGGTCCTCCTCCATTTTGAGGGTAGTCAAAAATCCACACGTAACATGAGGGTAGGTGGCCTCCTTATTGAAACAAATATAACTCACTTCAAGAAAATCAATATACTCATTGCCTCATCAAAATTTCCAAGATCATGCATATTATTGTCATGAGTGAACCTGGTCAGGACCACCAGATGAGAAGTGAGATGATGGAAGATGACATCCTCCTCTACATTTAGCATGAAGTGTGCCAACGAGAAGTATAGTGCACTAAAAGAAGATGGCTCAGGGTTGGAGCAACGTTTCTTAGTTGTGAAGCCTGGAAACTTAGTTCATGGCATCTTGGTGCCGCTCGAAGTACCTACACACTGTAAGAGAGGGCTAACACAGTGCGACAGTGGTGGTGTCTTTGCATTGTAGACTGAACCAAACATTGCGTAACTGGAGGTGTTATAGTGTGCTAATGTCGATCAATCTGCACTCCCTGACTGTGATGAACACGGCATAATGCACATATGATACAACGTGTGGCTACTATAGTTATATGGTTTCTGATGTTGGAGGACGCCGAATGTTAGTTGTGCGGGTGGCTTTTGGAGGTCGGTGGTATCTGAGTTATAGCATCGATGACTTGGATTGACGCTGGAAACGGTAGCTGGATCAAGCCACCACAATTGATCTTTTTGGCGGAGAGAAGGTTGCTGCTTTGATCTACAGTTGTTGTTGTTGTTGGAGGATGGCATCACTGGTGGATGTTGGTGGAAATTTGATTCCAGTTGGGATCTTTGTGGTTGTTGGATGTGAGGTTTGTAGCAATGGTGGCTGCTTGTCAGTGGCGGCGAGATGTCTAAGAGCTTGGTCATGGTGCGCGGAGTCAAGATCTACGGTGTAGTGTCGAGGTTGCACAGAAGGTGGCTACAATGTAGTGGCAGAGATCACATGTAGGGCTAGAGGGGAAGGGTTTGTGGCATAGTAGCTGCAGGTGCTTGGCCTTGGTAAAAAAGAATGAACAAGATGTTAGGGTTCGACTTTAGTTGTGTCACCATACGGTGTAACACACACTCAACACGCTGTAAAGGAGTCCCTCAGCGTCACTAAATATTCTAAGATAACAAAGCATAACCAGAGGGAGACACGATGTAACAGATGAACTCTACCAAAATTTTGGTTTTCCATCTCAAATTTCATAGGGTGTAGAGAACGACTTACACATCTTAAGATGGGTTTTCTATAAAATTCTCAAATTTCTTTCAAAGTTTACATAGTGTGGCAGATGTCTCACATAGCTTAAGAAGAGTTTCTTGTGAAATTGTCCATTTTCCTCCTAAAAACAACATGGTATGGAAGTTGTCTTACACGCCGTAATGGATATTTTCTGTAGAATTTCAATCTCCACCATAATTTCCAGCACGTCGTGTAGAGTGGTACGCACATCGTGTAATTGAAATATTTGTAGAAATGAATTTCATCAATATTTGACATGCCTTTTAATTTAATTCACACAGCATAACAAACAATTCCTATGAAATTTTGTGTGTTTGAGGAATTTTCTGCACGCCGTGTAGGTTGTCCCACATGCCATGTAATTGTAGCACAATTTTGCATAACTTTGTTTCTTTGTGCTTTTCAGCAGAAATAATCATCACATGAAAAGAATACAAGTGATTACTCGATGTTTACACACGAATCCAATAGAGTAGCATCATGAGGTTTATTCAAATTTAATGACTAACTAAATGACAGTAACTGAAATAAAATTAAGGAAACTCTCTAAATGTGGGATGTCTCCCATAAAGGCCTTCCATTTAGAGTTCACAATTAGACTTGATTCTATGTTAGTAGGATTCAACAGGGAAACATGAGTCTCTTGTTTCTATCTTTTCTTCTTTAGTGTAGAGCTTGTAATGTTGGTCATTGACCTTCAATGTGAAATGTTTTCCTTACATATCTATCATCCCATAATGGTAAACCTTCAAGACCAGGAAGGGTCCAGACTACTTGGTTCTAAGCTTCCCTGGAAAAAGCTTCAACCTTGAGTTGAATAAAAACACTTGATCTCCTTCCACAAAGTTTCTTTTCTTAATCCTCTTCCCATGCCCTGCCTTAGTCCGCTCCTTATAGATTTTTGTGTGTTTGTATGTGTCAAGTGTGAGATCTTCCAGCTCTTAGAGTTGCAGCAACTATTTCTCACTAGCCTTTTTCATATCAAAATTGAGGAACTTGATGGCCCACAGTGCTTTATGCTCTACCTCCAAAGGAAGATGGCAAGGTTTGCCATTGATGAGCTTGAATGATGTGGTATCAATGGTTGTTTTGTATGTAGTTCATAATTCCCATAAAGTGTCGTTTAACTTGAGTGCCCAATCCTTCCTTGAGCTTGAAACTGTCTTCTCAATGATGTTTTTCAACTGTTTGTTGGACACTTCAACTTGTCTGGCTATCTGAGGATGATATGAAGTTGAAATTCTATGTGCTACTCAATATTTAGTGAGGAGGTTATTGAATTGCTTCTCACTGAAGTGTGTCCCTCTATCCGAGAGCGGCATTGGGTACTCCAAAATGTAGAGAAATAACTTTCTGAAATAACTTGAGCACTGACATGGCTTCAAGAGATTGGGTAGGAGTGGCCTCTATACATTTTGACACATAATCACAGGCAAACAATATGTATTTGTAACCGCAGGAGGATGGAAAGGGGCCCATGTAGTCAACACTCCATACATCAAACACCTCAATCTTTAGGATAGAGTTGATGGGCATTTCATCTCGCTTGAAAATCCTTCTGGGTTTTTGACGTTGATCACAACTCTTGACGTAAGCATATACATCCTAAAACAAGGTTGGTCAGTAGAATCTAGCTTGAAGGGTTTTTGTGGTTGTTTTCTCTCCTCCAAAATGACCTCCTTGGGAAGAAGAGTGAGAACCAGAAATGATGCTTGGAATCTCCTCCTAAGCTACACACCAGCGAATCAGTCCATCGATTCCTTGTTTAAACAACATTGGATCATCCAAGTAGTAGAATTTGACATGATGCAGGAATTTCTTCTTTTTTTGGTAAGTAAGATCAGGTGGAAGGTGTCCTATGAATGAAAATTTGCTATGTTGGCAAACTAGCATTCTTGCATTGCATCAGTGACATAGAGTCTTTCAACAAGTAGATAATCATCAATTGGCATTGTGTCCTTCGCTTCTGTGGTCACACTAGATAGGTGATCAGTGACATTGTTCTCGATTCCTTTCTTGTCCTTTATCCAAAGATCAATATTTTAGAGAAGTAATGTCCAGTGAATCAGACGTGGCTTGGCATCCTTCTTATTTAGTAAATACTTGATGGTTGCATGGTCATTGTAGACCACTACTTCAGAGCCCACTGTATGTTGACAAAATTTGTTGAAGGCATACATACTATGGCTAGCCTCTCTGTCTCAGTTGTATCATAGTTTATTTGGGCATCATCAAGTGTCTTGTTGGTGTAGTGTATAGGATGCAGCGTGTTGTCTTTTCTTTGGCCAAGGGCCATGCCAATGGCATCGTCACTCACATCACACATCAACTCAAGAGATGTTTCCCAATCCAGTGGATAAATGATGGGGGCTGGTACAAGTGCATCTTTAAGTTTTCTAAAAGCGGTTCAACTTTCTTCATCAAAAACACACTCAACGTCATTTGGCAATCAATGAACATAGAGTTTTGGCTATCTTTGAAAAATCTTTGATGAACCGTATGTAGAAACCTGCATGGACAAGAAAACATCTAACATCCTTGACATTATATGGAGGTGACATCCTCTCAATTGCTTCCAAATTTTCCCTATCAACTTCAATACCCTTGTTAGAAATCACATGGCTTAGTACTACTTCGGATTGTACCATGAAATGGCACTTTTCCAATTTAGTACTAGGCTAACCTTTTTATAGTGCACAATGATCTTAGATAAATTAGATAGGTGATCATCAAAAGAGTTCCCGTAGACACTAAAATCATGCATAAAAAACTTCCATTGTCCGCTCAATAAAATCTGAGAAGATAGCATCATGCGATGCTAAAATGTAGCAGAGCGTTCTACAGACCAAAAGGCATGCACCTATAGGTATATATACCATAAGTGCATGAATAGGTCATCTTTTCCTGATCTGTCAGATAAATAGGTATCTGGAAAAATCATGAGTAACCCTCAAGATAGAGAAATAAGAATGATTGGCTAATCTCGCAAGCATTAAATTGATAAAAGGCAAAGGGAAGTCGTCTTTACGGGTAGCCTTCTTTAATTTCCTATAGTCTATATACATGCACCAACATGTGGCAACACAAGTCGATATCAGTTCCTCATTGTCCCCTTTCATGTTAGTTATACCCTCTTTTTGGGTACTACGTGAATATCACTCACCCAAGGGTTGTCACTAATAAGATAGATGATCCCTACATCTTTTAGTTTAAAAATCTCTTTCTTAACAAATTCAAGCATATTTTGATTTAAACTTCTAGGAGGTTTTATGCAAGGCTTGGCATCTTCCTCCAAATTAATTCTATGAATGCAAATGGAGGGGTTGATGCCTTTCAAATCATCCATCGAATAACTAATTACTTCCTTAGGAAAAAATAATTCATTTACCAATTTGACTTCTTGTTCATTAGTTAAAACAACAGTTATGATGATATGAGATGTAAAATTAGGGTCAAGGAAAGCATACCTTAGCCGCGATGTAAGGGATTTGAGTTCTACCTTGTTCTACTTGGTGGGCTTGCTAGATTCATCCTTTAATGATGAAATGTCTCCATGAGACGGAGGTGGGATGGGACTAGAAACAACATGTGGCGTCCCCGGATTTTCTAAAACTTAATCTGATGTGTGACTTCCAAATTAAAACCCTCACCTCAGCGAGAATCCCAATTTAAACATCCCACACTAGGCTAAGAAGAAGAAAATTAGAGGAAGTCAGAAGGAAAGCAATCATTAGCACATGTACATGAACAATAATAAAACCATACACACATGTTCACCATTCAACATATAATTACAACATGAATTGTTACAACATTTGATAATACATATTGAACAACAAACTTCTACATATACATGTACTACTACTAAACTACAGGATCTTAAGACAACATGTCCACCTGTACATCAGCTCGCCACACAACTCTCAACTATCTGGATCTTCAAGAGCATAACCACAACCTAAACAAAAGATTAATGCGGTACACGTCAACACAATATTTCAAGAATATTGTACTGAGTATGCCTACGTGTCTTTTTATATACCTCTCATCATATCTTGGCAATAAGATAAAACTAATACACTTGGCAGTTATAAGGAAATATAATAAAATCATATACTTGCACAAAGATGTTCATCAACAAAAGAGAACACATATTTTAAGCACATTTTCCATTATATCATCCATGCATTTACTACCTGAGAGTTGAATGCATAAGGCCTTTATGATCTACTACCAAAGAGTTGGATCATTTCACAATGTGATCTACTACCAAAGAGTTGGATCACTTCCAAGTACTTTACTACCAAAGAGTTGAAGTACTTATTTCCAACACTTTACTACCAAAGAGTTGAAGTGCTTAGATACAATGGAACATATATATTATGTTTCATGTGTTCATAGCAATAAGTATGGAAAATCATGCAACATATCATACAAGAACAATCATTTCATCCAATATCATATGCCAAGTCTTTACTACCATATAACACAAGAATAATGTATAATAAGCCAAGTAAGAGGTAATGGCGTACCTTCCAAAGAGACATCCTAATCACATATTCCTCATGTCAACTCTAACCTTGGTCAACCCTAATTAAGACAAGATTATATACTACCATCAGATTCTCATCATCTTACATCTCATCTTAACCCTAATCGTGTTCATATTAGGGTTTGCTTACTCATTTGGATATGTGCACCATTACTTGTATTCTTGTCTTATATTTATCTTACTGATGTCATATTCCAGATTATGATTCATTATCCAAACATTATCTTCCATAGCATTTTTGTGCACATTAATTAACCCTAGGTTACATCATTACCCTAAATCAGGATTTCATAAAATGTATTAAGGGCCATCTTCATATAACATGGATTTTATGCATATAACAGATATCAGAGTTCCACATTAGCTTCCAGTTACATATATGAGGGTATTCCGTGAATTTCATCATTTATTGAGCATGCATGTATTTATTACATTATATTTTGGATAATTAGCCCTAGATAGACACATTAAGCAAATTATATGATTTTGTACATCAACATGACTATATATAACATCATATGCATTATAAACATGAAATATGATTTACAGGTATTTTCTCATAATTTTAGGGAATCGTTTGATATTTATTATCCATTATAAGAGAATTTTACATCTTACATGATATCACTATTATTAATGCATCAAAAGTAGGATATTGTTCTTCCATCTTGTTCTACTCATTTTTCTGAGAAGTTTGGTATATTACTTATATTTTTTTTGATGCTCGAGCTAATTATTATGATTTATACAAAATCTGGGATTTTCTGATTGTTTACCTTATTCTGACCAATCAGCAGTCGAAACGTGGCTATGCTTGGGCGCTGCTCTTCCAGGCTTGATGCGGCTGGTTCTCCCTGGTTCAGCATTGACTCGGTCGGTTCTCGTTTCCGGGACCCGGTTCAGTCCCTTCTTCTCAGTCTGGGACCCCATTCCGGCTCCTGCGCGATAACTGGGTTCTCCCAAAACGCAGCGCCGCCACCGCTGGAAGCCCGACGGTACCATTCGTCATCTCCTCGATCCATGCCACCATCGTGGCTGCGTCTCCGGTACGCGGACAGCCACTAGTTCCTCCTCCTCGCTAGTTCCAACTACAGCAAGGAAGCTCCACAACTCCCGATCTTCCTGTGTGGTCCACGTCACCGTTTGCGAACTGCCGCCGCCGCCTGGGGCTCTGCTCCGGCCAAGGCTATCTTCTCCTTGCGATCAGATGGGCTCTCCGGCGAGAGGTTGATGTCTGTCTCCTTTGGTTCTCACGTGATGCTTCTCTCCTCCTATCTTGCCTCTTTCTCCAGTCTAACACCCTCTGCGTCTTCCGCCATGGAGCTCCTCCATTTTCTACAGGTCACTCTCACAGAACACCGTCGTAGCTCCATCCTCCAACGTATAAACCCCTAGCTACCTTCTACACCTCATATGCAAAAACTACCTCTATTGGGCTCGCCACCATCAGCCCCCTTCACAGTAGCTCCATAGACGCTCTACTCCACCCAAAGATTCCCTGACGAATCCCCACCACAACGACTATAAGTGTGACGAATCCTCACCGCAACGACTATAAGTGTGACAAAGGAGCAAGGCAAGAAGCTCCTCATCATGCGATCGGATGATGAATCCTCCACGAGGCATGTGCGGCCCTCAAGGATTTGTCTAACCCTTCCAGATTGCCTCCTTCGTCCTGCTCTACCATTGAGCTATGGACTTGACGCTGCTCTGCTAACCTGGCGCCTCCTCCAGTTGTGCTCAGAGGTAAAGACGAGAGGGAATACTGCTATTCATTCTCCCTATCCTCATGCTCTTTCTCTCTAAATGAGGGTTGTTAGATAGGACCTCACAACGTGAAATCATGCTTGCCCTTAACCTCCACGTTCCCATGTCGTGGGTGTCATTGCCGCTGACCAGTTGCAACTGCTGCAAGGAAAGTGACTCGCCAACCGTCTGATTGCATCCTAGAGTCCATGACAAAGCACAAAAGAGTCGATCCATAGCTCCTTCCGATATATGTTCACACTATTGGCCATACCTTCCATCACTTAATAGGGTGCGTGATGCATGATTTTAGAAAACAACTAGTGAACTTTATTCTACTGTCATCAATACACAACATATTTAATCAACTTTAAACCTTTGTAATCCATTCTAGGAACATGAAAATATTGTGAAGCCTATAGCCATAGATTTATCACTATCCATGCTACCTCCGTCTAATTTTGGTACCAAGAATCGCTTGTTTGACCAGTCAATTAATTACCTCGAAAATAAGAATCTTAATCATGATATCGACATTACCAAAATACTTACAACCGTCAAAGTAACTCAAACACATGGATCCAATTACCTCATTAGGTATTTAAATACTTCAAAAGTTCACTCCATCACACAACACCTAAATCTTATGTAGTGATGGAGGTGTGCAATTCATTCTCCTCACAATAATTAACAATGAAATATGAAAAATCTTCATCTTGTCCCAAAAACTTATCAATACAATTGACTAGGCAGATAGTTTTCCATCTTGTTTGGAGCTTTCATTGCATCCAGAATAGAGAACTCAATTATCTCCCCTCCTACTCTAAGTAAGATCCTACCTTCCTCTGCATAAACTATGCAATCAACTATGCAAAGGAAGGGTCTTCAAAAGAGAATACAATTAGATGGAACCTCATTCATATCAATCATAATGAAATCATAAGGGATGAAAAACTTTCCCACTTGATTAGGCACATCATCAACAATTCCTATAGGATACTTGATGGTATGTTTTGCCAATTGAATGGCCATCTTGGTTAACTTTAAGTTTCCGATATCAAGTTGCTCTCAAATGTAAATGGAATAAGGCATATCCTGACCCCAAGGTATATAAAACGTCGTATCATTGATCTTGCATGGCAATGTGAAAGCACCTTGATCATCAAGTTTCTTGGATAGTCTGTTTCAAATGATGGAACTCATCCTCTCAGATAACACAATAGTTTCCACTTGATCTATCATCCTCCTCTTGGTTAAGAGGTCTTTTAGGAACTTTGCATAGGTAGGGGTTTCACCAATAACCACCTCTAAAGGAAGATTGACATACAATTAGTTGAGAATGTCCTTGAACATGTTAAATTTTTACATCTTCTTTTTGGCTTGCAAACCTTTGAGGAAATGGGGCAATAGACTTGCAAGATGGTCTCTCTTCAGTTGTACCTTTCTTATTTTGATTTTTCTCAACAACAACTTCTTATCATCTTCAACTTTCTTCTCATCTACCGGCAAGGGTCTTCCAACAATGTTGCCACTCCTCAAGGTACTGGAATTACATTTAGGGGGGGGTTCATCTCTAGTTGACTTGGGAATGAACTAGAAGAGGCTCTTTGATTTGCTAGAGCTTGCTGGGCAATCTGATTTTCTAGAACCTGTGCATGCATAGCAATGTCATCTACTTTAGAAGAAAGTTGAGTGATCGCGTCTTTCAAGAGTAACCCATGTGCACAGAACTCTTTGTTTTTCTAAATCTCTATTAACACAAAAGTCTCAAGCATGGTTTCCTAAGTTGACTTAGGTTGAGATTGATTGTATAGTTTCAGTTGTTGTTGTATCCTGATGGCTGGTTATTATTCATGGGTTGGCAGTTTCTCACTTGGTGTTCATGATTCTGGCCTTGGTTTTGTTGATGTTGATTTGATTTCTAGTTTTGAGGATTGTTGTTCCTGTAAAAGAAAATCAGATCATCACTCCATCCTAGATTATAGGTGTTGGGGTAGGGATTGTAGAGTTTCTTGTTAGAAAAACTTCCCACATGACTTCTTAGTAGTGCCACTTGATGAGGAGGCCTGGCTAGTTGTTTCAAAACTCCAATGAAAATGACTGAGTGTCATATCCTCTCTATTTCCATCTGCCTCTCTCTAGGATTTGTTCATAACTGCTCCATTTGCAGTGGCATCCATGGTCATACGAGTGTTGTAGAATAACCCATTGTACAAAGTTTGTACCAACATCCAATTGGTCAAACGTGGTGAGGATAAAGGCAGTGTAGGTCCTTAATTCTCTCCCACATATCATAAAGTGTTTCACCATTTTGTTGCTTGAAGTTGGCGAGTTGGATTCTTAGTTGAGTTTTCTTGCTAGGAGGAAAGTACTTGGTAAGAAAAGCATTCAATAGCTCATTCCAAGTCTTGATGAATCACTTGGGAAAAGAGGAGAGCCACACCCTGGCTCGTTTTCATAGTGTGAATGGGAACGGGAATAGATGTACTCCTTCAGCTGGAACACCGTTAATCTTGAAGGTGTTCATTTTAGCAAAAACTCAGTTATGTGAGATTTGGATCTTCCATAGGAGTTCCTCCGAATTGGTTTTGTTGGATCATCTGCATAATGGTGGGATTGATAGAAAATTATTGGCCACAATAGCTGGATGATCAATGGCTCCACAAATATTGATGGCAGTCAGTATAACAAATTCCTTAAGTGGGTGGTTGCCCTTCATCTTTGGTTCTTGATGGTGATCGGGTGAAGGCAATAGTGAAGGTGTTAAATGGGACTATGGTGGTTGTGATCCCTCCAATCTGGAAGAGTTATTATCCTTCTTTGCTCTTCTTCGATTGCAAAAGGTTCACCCAATTTTTGGGTCTAAGAAGATGGATGTCTCAAGACCCCTCTTAGAACATCGCATGCAACCTACAAAGCAAAAAGTTAAGTGAGAAACGCAAGACTAAAAAGGTATCACAATATAAAAAATAGAAAATGATGACTTAGTCTTGATTACTAATAGCACTTTTACTCTAACTAAAAATATCGTAGCTCTTACTCTAACTAAAAATGTCGTAGCTCCCCGGAAACGACACAAAAAAGGTGTTAATTGTCAAAGGAAAGAGAATTTTAAATGAATAATTTTCTCAACTAGTTTATCACATGCACATGTAAGGGATCAATTATAGTCAAGGTCAAACCATAGGGAGCTAGTCTATCTAGGTTTACAAGTACTAAAGTTCAACAATCTAAGTCATTTTCAAATAAAAAGGGTTGGTTCGAATCAATTTAATTCTGAAAATAAATAAAATAAATGAAAAGCACAAGTCACTTGTAGAAAGATTGACATTAGATTATGAGGATCTTGGATATGGGATTTGACCTCCACATCATAACTCAACAAGAACTATGAATTCCAATGAACTGTCACTATAATTTATAGTGCCTCCTAAAATATAACTATCAATACTGATTTCAAAACAAAGATAACGATCAATGCATAATCTCTTAAGACAGGTTGATTACATTTAATACATCTCTGGATGATACAAGATAGTTCTACCCTCGTATATCATTCCCATGCATATATGCGGATTCAAACTACAACCTAAAACCTTTAGACAAATGCAATCCATTTCCATGGTCAAAGATGTGTTGTCAAAATGATCATTCCTTACCTCCTCATATATCTTCCCAAAAATAATTAGAGGCATAAAACATGTAAACATGATGGCCAACCAAGCATACAAAGAAATAAACACTATAATTCATTTTGAAGCAGAATATTAACTAATATTAGATATGAAATTCGAGTTACATTCAACTATGATGTGGGAGTTACTCTCCCACATCCAAGAAATTGAGTTTACTCACTCATGGTGAGAGAATACAAGCACAAATTGTAAACCATTGAAATAAACATGAGAAAAAAGAGAGGAATAAGAAATGGATCTGTGGGAGTGTAGAACAGAAGAAGATCTCAGTCCATGAGATTGAGATTGGTTTGTGAAAACACTCCTTGCTTCAACACCCTTCTCGTTTTAGCTTTAGGAAGGAAAGGAGAAGAGAAATGGGGATAGGAATGGATTCTCTCCCGAGAAACCCTAGCTTTCTCTCCTAGATTACCTCTCCAAATCTCTGGCCTCTTATCCAATCTTTAACCACTCCAAATGATGTGTGGTACATTTCCCAAGGAGTGGTGGATCTTTTATATTTCTGAATAAGTGTTTAAAAATAAGAAATCTACAGAAAATACATCCATTACAACATGTAAGGAGAGAAAAACGTCGTGTAAGTCTTGATTGCCTTCTTAGTAGTAGTGTTCGCAAGTGACACGCATTCTGGAATGGTCCACACGGCATAAGAGGGTTTCCCTATCAATTTTTGGGTTTTTTGAGACACATCATGTAAGCCACTCAACACGACATAAGGGCGCTTGTTGTGCATCCTTACTCCTAGGAGTCACACACTGTGTAAGTTCATTATATGACATAATGTCAGTAGTCTATTGTACTTTTGGACTTCAGAAATTGGGGTACTTTGGGGAATGCCAAACAAATTAGAAATTGGCATTTTCCTTCTTTTAGAGTGAAATGTGAAGTACCTATAATTCAAAACATAACATGAGTAAGATCAACAATGAATAAACACCTTACCATGAATTGGAGTAGAAGTATGGCTAAATTGAGTGAAATGTGCAATTAAAATGGCATGAAAATGTGATATGATTTGTACACATCACATCCCCTCCATGGATTTGATCTTTTCTAACGTTCCCCTCCAGGGGTTTGATCATAGTCATCTCAATGAATTTCTCTCCATATTCAAACTTCTATAGATAGCATGGGGGTTCGAGCATGTTATATTCATATTTTTTATTTTTCATATATAAACATTGGTTACTTATGGTTCTCACATGTATTCAAATTCTTTCAAATGCACCATTCATGCATAGGATACTGTCACCAAACTCATTTCTATATTTCCTTTCCTCTTACCCTAATCAGGGTTCATATGGGTAGGGTTTTCTATCTCATCCACCCTACTCCCATTTCCCAAGATTAAGGTTTTGGGTAGTATTAGAGACTACACAACTTACACCATGCATCATAGTGTCTTATGATTCCTTTGACCCACCAAAGGTCTTTCCTAAACCAACCCTAGTTACCTAAAGGGTTACCCACATTAGGAAAGCCCCATTAAAAATTTTTATTTTCTTTATAATTATTTCCACATCACCTATACTTTATTATTTCCACATTACATGTACATCAATTGGTGGAGGATGTCTTAATCCTACTTCTCAAAACCTATAAGACCCCTAACCTATCTTTATTCTTGATTGTGTTTACTTGGTATAATGGGATGCTTACACATTAATCTAAACTCTAGGGATGTCCTAATAGCATGTAATATGTTTATATTTACATTTTGGTCCAATTTTTTTGTTGTTTGATCTATCTTTGTTATATATGTGCTTGATTTGGACCAGTTGCAATTTACCCATGAGTGAGGGTTATCTTCCAAAATTCCACATGATGAAAGTGCTTCTTATGCTTGAGTATCATGAGAGAGAATATTTTGATAAGGGGCTCCATGTTTGAAGCATTGTTGGTAATGTGACATCTTATAGTGACTCTAAGATTTGCTTAGTTGATATGGTGACTATGCTAGGGTTTGAGTGTTGCAACCACCACCCCTCTTTTGGGTGAGGGTAGAGATCGCATCACATGCTCAATGTAGTGTGGTCTTGATTGAGATGACCTAGATATGCATTGATGGAGACAGTTAGTCCCCTAGTAAAGAGTCTTGACCATGCATATGGTGTTTTAGGGTTTGGTCGATACCAAGTGCAAAGTAGTGTCTCGACCAAGACAAGGTAGTATCCACCTTGAAGGTTACTACACTTTTTTTGGAGAATTATAAACATTTTCAAATATGCATGTGAGTAGGGATACATCTATTTTCTTGGAGGGCATGTGTCCTTTGATAGTCTTTATGTTGACACCTCATAAACCTTTACTTACCTTCTCCTTTTGGTATATAACCCCTTCTCTTCACTTGTAAGCAACTTTTTTTGGCTCCAATCTCTTCCTTCTTCCTTGTTATTATTCTTGGAGATTAAGTAGCAAGGGAGGTTTGATCTTGAAGTCTTGGTAGCCGATCAACCTTGCATGTTGAAGATCTTGTGCTTCATCAACTCTTTGGTGGTAACTCTTAGAATTTCTTCTCTTGGTAAGTGATCTTAACTCTTGATCACAGTTTCACTCTTATGAAATCTCCATCATCTTCTTCCTTCTTGGCCGTAGATTGTGGAATATCCTTTGTGGTTTTCTTGAGAGAAACTCCTCTTCATAAATGCCTTAGACTATATTTTAACATGGTTGTAACTAGTGAGAGGAAGTTTTCATTTCTTTCTCCTTTCTTCCTTGGTTCGGCCTAGGGATGTTTTCCCTCTTTCTTGAGTTCTTTTGTGACCAAGGTTTTCTTCTCTTTTGAGGTGATCCTCTGGCCGAAGTGTTGAAGCTCAATTGGAGTTCTTGGAGCTTGTGATCTTGGGAGATTGGCTCTCTCCAAATCAGGCAGGTTATATAACTTTTCCCAACTCAATTGTTTGCAACTTAAACTTGATCATAATTTTCTATTTCAAATCTTAAAATGTGTTGTTTATGGTAGGAGGAATGACAATATTAAGGTTTAATAGTGTAGTATTATTAGAAGGATTACTCTTCGTATAAACCCTAAATCCTTATATTCAATTTTGTAGTGATTGACATATTTATGTGTTGCTTTGGATCGTCATCTATGGAACAGTAGTACTTGATTTATGGTTCATTTACTATGAATAATAGTTGGTTTTGAGTATGTTAACATACATAAGAATCTTGGTTTTCTCTATCGAAACATAACTCTCTTGGTGACTTTCTATGATCATGTTTTAGGGTTTAATGAACACCTTGGTATAGGGTGTTGTTCATCCTATTGACGGTTGGTATTCTTCATTTGATCATCTATCTTGACCAGGTTTGGACAACCCTTGGGTTAGAGACAACCCTTAGCCTTCCATTTCAGTTGAAACTCTTATAGGTGGTGGTTTCTACTGCAACACCCCAAAACCCTAAGGGTTGGCCTCTACCCACCATCCTGATCATAATGCAGCGTTGTTGCTTATCCACTTAATTTGTTGGATGACGTTGCAGTCAAGATGACTAAGTATGGTGGTTGAGACACCATGTTTAATGTTGGTTGATATATCATGTTTTATGGTGTTCGAGACACCATGTTGAATGGTGGTAGAGACACTTGGTATGTAGTGGTAGTAACACTTAGGTTCGTGACCATGTGGAAGTGTTTCAGTCGTAACCATGTGGAAGTGTCTCACTCATGACACTTGTTGTGTTAGAGGTCGAGAGACATATGTTGTAGTGGTCAAGACATATGTATAATGGTTGGTTGTACACTTGTTGTGTGAGGGGTCGATACACATGTGTTATGATAGGTCAAGAACCATGTGTTATAAGAGGTCGAGACCCATGTGTTGAGGGAGGTCAAGACCCATGTGTTGAGGGTGGTCTAGACCCATGTGTTGAGGGTGGTCAAGACACCTATGTGTGTTACAGTCCTAACACTAAGGTTGGTGTTTGGGTCGAGACACCTATACACATGTACGTACATAGTCATTACATAGTGTAGTGGTCTACATAAGATAATGTAATTATGAATGGATAATCATTGATAATAGTGCTTAACCCTAGTGCTCCAAACATGTGGGAGATGATGGAATTAGGGTTTAGTGGTTGAATGATGTTATGAAACCCTAATAGGATATATATGAACCCTAACCCTAATCTTGTAAAAATGTTAATGTGATATACGTTCTCACTCTACTTGAAGATTGTTATTCTATGATTGTGTTTTTTCTCTCTTATTTATGTAGCCCTAACTTTGCAGGTGAGATGAATGGAATAGATATGTGTGTTCTATGGTGAATCTTATATAATATAGAGTCGTGATTATGAGTACTAGTGAGATATTTTGATATCGAATGTGTAAGAGTTATATGATTTGGTCTAATGGCCTGGCAAGTGCATTGAGCATAGATTGACATGAAATCCTCTAATGATGTGATTGAGGGGTTGATATCCCATAGTGATGTGATATTAGTGATGATCTTGTAATGGTTGTGATACATGTGCCATTTGATAATGAGACAAGTTCTCACTTTGAACGTTTAACATCTTATGAAGTTGTATCTTACTTTTGATTTTGTAGAGTTTGTTTAGGATTTATACTTTGTAACTTGATTGATGCATTAATAGATATCCAATTGGAATATCTAATTTAAGTGAAACCCTAACCATGTAGTTGTCATGTACCATAGATCCATCTTCAACATCAATATCTAGTTGGATGATGAAATGAGTAACTCCTATAGGAGACTCAGAGTGCATATTATTGAATATGTGGGGTACCAATGAAGATATCTCCTTGTGTCCTTAAATTTTGATAAAGTGGTATGGTATTTTATTTTGGAACGGCAATGCATGAGATTGTTCTCTAGTGTTGTTCCATATACTAAGGCAGACTAGTTGTTCTATAGGACCATCACTTTGACTATGAGTTGTTATCTACATCACTATATCTTTGACTATAAGTTGTTGTTTAGTACTTTGACTATTAGGTCACAACATTCCAGACTCGGACTGGTCAGGTAGTGTTGGTGATGATCATGGAGTTTAGCTCTTCCATATATCTTGTATGGTACTGATTTTGACTTAATAGTGGTCAGTTGGATTTGAGTGGTATGCCTCAAATCCTCAGGGCATAATAATTAATGTGATAATACAGTTGAGTAGTACATTTGTTTAGGGTCAAAAATGAATCACATTGGATGATCACATGGCTTATTTCTTGTACTGTTTAGTTTATAACACTTATGCATGTTCTTCATATTCCTTCTAAATATAGAAAGTGTTCTACTACTCAGTTGCAAGTACTTAAACTGCTTAACCAGTATTTACTTCTTAACTTAACTTCTCTATTATCTTATTGTGCTTAAAATAGACATTGGCAAAGAGTTATATCTCTCGTTGGTACATTTGATCCCACCCTGTGGGTTTCCCAACCTTTTAGGTGGTCGTGGACGGGGAGGTAGAGGTCATGGTGTAGGTGCTGAGCAACAAGGAGAGTAGTAATTTCTAGAGGTTGGTTATGCTGCCAAAGTTTTTTAGTAGAGTCCTATATGTTGTCCATGTACTCTCAAGTCTTTAGGGAGATTTTGTTGTTTTGTATATCAACACGTAGATTTTGGCCTTGTGCCATGAGTGTATAGAAATGTCATGTACATATAAACATGTTTTAATATGTAACAGTTATGGCTTGATAGCTTTTGGACATGATAAGTAACATCTTTTGGCATATATGGAATACATATGGCATGAGTTGAAGGCTTGTTTATGAAATTCTTCTGCTTGATATATTGCATTGCAAATTGTTTTAATTTACCCTATTTTATGGTAATATTGTTGTTAGTGATAATTCTACTCTTTGTTTTGATTCATCTCTCTTTGTGTGGGAAGGGCGTCACAATTTGGTTGGTATCAGAGCTATAGGTTCCTTGAGTCTACAGAGACACAAGACTAGGATTTGTATCAATTTCTGCTTATGCAAAATAAGAAGAAGAGAAGAAAAGATGTCTGGATAACTTAAGGAACATGTTGTAGAGAGCAATGTTGTTGCACTAGGAAATGGTGCCAGGAGGCAAGAGAAGGTTGATCTTGTGCTAGAAGGCCTCAAGTTCACCCAACCAATGTAGATAACCCTACTTTTCAATCCATGTTTGGACAATTCATGGCTACAATGACACACATGGTGGATAGGATGCCTACAACCCAACCTAGGGCAACTATCCCTGCTATCAAAACTCATAGTTTTGAGAAAACTTTTGAAAGACTTTAACGTGTAGGAGTGTTGGAGTATGTGGGAACTTCTGATCCAGCTGATGCAGGTATGTGCCTGACTGAGCTAGAAAAGGCTTTCAAAATCCTCAAATTTCCTGAAGAGGATAAGGTGAAATATGATGTGTATTTTTCGAAGGGGAGTGTTGGCCACTGGTGGGCCATAGAGGAGGAGAGAAGGTCGGGTGTTGTGATTACTTGGGAAGAATTCTGATGTGAGTTTGTAAGTCGGTACGTTCTGGAGACTTATTTGGATGACAAGATTGTACAATTTGAGAATATACGACAGTGATTTATGTCAATAAGTTCTTATGAAGCTAAGTTTATGGATCTTCTAAGATTTCTTCTGCATATGGCTGCAACAAAAAAAAAAGAGGATCAGGCATTTTGTGAAGGGTCTGAGTATTGACCTAACAAATCTAGTGTCATTTTTAGAGAACAGAGAGAGGTTTGCCACTTTTGTGGATTAAGAAAGATCAGTGGAGAGGTTCGTGATAGAGAAGCATAATATAAAGGCCAAGTAGAGGCATGCATAGTACCATGGAAACTCTTTTGGAGGCTTTAAGAAGGCTAGGTCCTCAGCACCTCAGTCTTAGTAGAGGTCAATGACTCACTCAAAGTGGACACTGAGAAGAGGTAGATGCCATAGTTTCCCACATGTGGGAGCTCATAGTACACCATCAGTTTCTTTGATGGGGCCATCTAGTCTGTGGTATGAGAGAAAAATATGTTTTAAGTGTGGAAATGTGGGGCATATCAAGTGGTACTGCCCTATGAAGGATGAGGAGGTGACTCAGCAGTCGAGGCAGAGTCAGCAAGGGTCGTAGCAACGACAATAGCATAGTGGCAGAGGACACGGACATGCATCACAAGTTGGTTCTTCAGGACATTCTAACAAAGGAAGAGGGTGATAATAGATGATGGCTAGATTCTATGTGATGAGTAAGATGGAAGCAGTCGTTAACCCTTGGGACTTTATAGGTCAGATAGAATTATTTCATTATGATTTGTCTTCTTCATGTTTTGTATTTGTTTTGATTGACCTGGGTGTGACACACTCTTTTATCACTATAGAAGTGATTGCTACTAGTTTCTTAAATGTTAGTCATAAACATGATACTCTTTATCTAGAAACTACTTTAGTTGGTTTCACAGAGCTGTGGGAAGTGTGTCCATCCTGTAATCTTTCCTTCTCATGATGCAACATTCCAGTGGATCTCCTACCACTGGATATGCACATATTCCATGTGATCCTTAGGATGGATACTTTGGAAAAAGTATCGGGTGATTTTGGACGGTAATGTCAATGTGGCAATGTTTGTGGATGGTAATGTTTCTTGGGTCTTCTTGGGGGATAGGAAGATTCTTCTGAGATGTCTAGTTTCATCTATGATAGTAGAGGATAGGGTTGTGATGAATTTTTGGCACATGTGGTGGATACCAAAGAAAAATGTCCTAGTATTTAGGAAGTTCCAGTTGTACATGAGTTTGAGGATGTGTTTCCAACTGTGTTTCCAGGTATACCTCCTCCTAGAGAGATTGATTTTGAGATCAATCTAGTTTTAGGTACCCAACCTATAGCACAGACTTTGTATAGAATGGAACCCATTGAGATGAAGGAACTAAAGAAACAATTGCAAGAACTTCTTGAGAAGGGATTCATTAGACTGAGCATGTCTCCTTGGGGTGCTCTCATTTTCTTTGTAAAGGAGAAGGATGGATCAATCAGATTGTGCATTGATTATGAACAGTTGAATAAGATGATGATTAAGAACCAATATTCATTGCCACGTATAGATGATTTGTTCTATCAGTTACGAGGTGACATAGTCTTCTCTATGATAGACCTAAGTTCAGGTTATCATTAGTTGATAATCAAGGCATATGACATACCAAAGTCATCTTTGAGGACATGGTATGGTCATTACGAGTTTGTGGTTATGCCATTTGGGCTAACCAATGCACTAGCAGCGTTTATGGACCTAATGAATAGGGTCTTCAGACCCTTTCTAGATCAGTTTGTAGTTGTGTTTATATATGACATCCTGATCTACTCTAGGGATGGCCAATAGCATGAGCAACACTTATGTAAGGTGTTGACTTTGTTGAGGCAACACTAGTTGTATGCGAAATTCGGTAAGTGTGAGTTCTGGAAGGGAAGTGGTTTTCCTAGGGCATGTAATATCTGCTAAAGGATTCTGTGTAAACCCAAAGAAAGTGGAGTCAGTGCTAGAGTGGGAGCATCCATAGACACCTATAAAGGTTCATAGCTTACTAGGTTTGGCAGGATATTGTAGGAGGTTCATTAAGAACTTCAGTGCGGTAGTGTTAACCCTAATAAAGTTAACAAGGAAGGATGTCTCATTTGTTTGGGATGACAAATGTCAATGATCTTTTATATCCTGAAGGAGAGGATGACCATTACTCTAGTGTTACTGTTGTCGGAACAAGGAAAGGGTTACACATGTGTTCTGTGATGCATCTAAAAATGGTCTAGGTCATATGCTAATGCAAGATAAGAACGTGATTTCTATTACTTTGTGTCAGCTTAATAAATATGAGGAAAACTACTTGACACATGATTTGGAGTTGGTCGTTGTGGTTCATGCCTTACAGAAATGGAGAGCCTACTTGTATGGCGAGAAGTGTCAGATCTTCACTGACCACAAGAACTTGCGATATATTTCTCAAAGAAGGAGTTAAATGTGTGAGAATGATGATGGATGTAATTAATCAAGGATTATGATTGTACCATAGATTATCATCTAGGGAAGGTGAATGTAGTGGCATATGCTTTGAGTAGGAAGTATTCTTCGTCATCATCCACTAAGAAGACAGTTGAATGTACTAGTATGTCATAAGAGAGACATGTTGGTCTCTTTGCAACAGATGAATCTATAGTTAGAGGTGTCCATGTTAGTAGGTCTATTGACACAATTACAAGTAACACTAACATTGAGTCAACAAATTAGAGATGCACAACAAAATGATACTATGGCACAACAAATTTGAATAGAGTTAGGCAGTGAGACGTGTGATGGATTTCATGAATCTAAAGATAGGACAATGTGTTATCATGGTAGAGCAGTTGTGCCAGATGTAGATGATCGAACAATGCTAGTTCTAGAAGAGGCTCACTCTTCTATGTACACCATGCATCTAGGTAGCATTAAGATGTATCAGAATTTGAAAGGTTTGTATTTGTGGCCAGGACTAAAGTGTGATGTAGTTGAGTTTGTGCCTAAGTGTGTAGTGTGTCAGCATGTCAAAGCCAAGCATCAGAAGCTTTTAGGGACTTTGCAATCATTTCCCATACAACAGTGGAAGTGGGATCATATCATGATGGACTTTGTGGATAGACTTCCAAGGATAGAAAAAATTCATGATTCCATCTGGGTAATAGTGGACAGGTTGACTATGTTAGCACATTTTCTTCCAGTAAAGACAATGTATACAGCTAAAAATCTTGCATAGGTGTATGTCAATGAGATTGTACATTTACATGGTATTCTAGCTACTATAGTGTCAGACAGAGGTCCTCAATTCACTAGTCATTTTTGGGAGCATATGCATGCAACGATGAGTACTCACTTGAGGTTCAACATTGTGTTCCATCCACGGATAGTTGGATAGTCTGAGAGGACAATACAGACCTTGGAGGATCTAGTGAGAGCATGTGTGTTGCAATTTTTGGGCAGTTGGGATATACACCCTAGTCTGATAGAGTTTGCCTACAACAATAACTATCAGAGGAGCATCAATATGGCACCATATGAAGAGTTGTAAGGGAGACGTTGCAGATCTCCTTTGTGTTGCTACAAGATAGGAGAATATCAAGTTTTGGGTCCTGGGCTAGTGCAGTAAATGATAGAAAAGATCAAACTGATTCAATAATAGATGAAGGCAACACATGACAGGAAGGAGTTTAATGCTGATAACCATCGTAGGCCTTTAGAGTTCTAAGTGGGAGACATGGTGTACCAAAAAGTCTCTCCTTGGAAAGGTGTCCTAAGGTTTGGGAAGAAGGGGAAGCAAATTCCCAATATACGGGACCTTATCATGTGGTTGCACATGTTGGGAAGGTGGCTTATAAGCTAGAGTTGCCACCTGAGTTGCATAAGTTACGTCATGTGTTTCATGTCTTGATGTTAAGAAAGTGTCACCTTGATATGGAGTTGACTCGTTAACCTGTTGAGGTGGATAATGGCATGTCATATGTGGAAGGTCATGTTCTAATCATGGATAGAAGGATCGATAAGTTGAAGAAGAAGGACATTGTGTTAGTCAAGGTTTTGTGGCATCATTGTGACATAGAGGAAGCCACATGGAAACTTGAGGACGAGATGCAAAATAAGTATCCGTCTCTTTTTACGTAGGATTTCGGGGGCGAAATGCCTGTTAGGGGTTTATGGTTTTAAGACCCCTGAGCTAACGTTATGCTTGATTGTGTTTACTTATATAATTGGATGTTTAAAGCTTAATCTAAACTCTTGGTATGTCCTAATAACATGTGATATGTTGATATTTACATTTTTTTCCAACTTGATTGTTGTTTGAGCTATCTTTGATATATATGTTCTTGATTTGGATTGGTTTGCAATTTATACATGAGTGAGGGTTATATTACAAAATACCACATGATGAGAGTGCTTCTTATGCTTGAGTATCATCACAGAGAAGATTTTGATAAGGGGCACCTTATTTGAATCATGGTTGGTAATGTGACATCTTATAGCGATTCTAGGGTTTGTTTAGTTGATATGGTGACTATGATAGGGTTTGAGTGTTGCAACCACTACCCCACTTTTGGGTGAGGGTAACAACTATTAAGCATGATAATTGTAGTGTGGTATCGACCAAGATGACCTAGAGATGGTTTGGTCAAGACAATTTGTCCCCTAGTAAAGAGTCCTGACCATGTATATGGTGTTATAGGGTTTGGTCGATACCAAGTACAAAGTAGTGTCTCGTGTCTCAACAGAGACAAGGTAGTAGTTGACCTTGAAGGTTGCTACACTTTTTTTGGATAAATATAAACATTTTGAAATATGCATGTGAGTGGAGATACAACTATTTGCTTGGAGGGCATGTGTCCTTGGATAGTCTATTATGTTGACACCTCATATTCCCTCCTCCTTTGGATATATAACCCCTTCTCTTCACTTGTATGCAACTTTTTTCAAACCCACTCTCTTCCTTCTTCCTTGTGATCGTTCTTGGAGCTTCAGGAGCAAGGGAGGTCTGATCTTGAAGCCTTGGTGTCCGATCAACCTTGCATGTTGAAGATCTTATGCTTGATCAACTCTTTGGTGGTGACTCTTGGAGATTCTTCTCTTGGTAAGTGATCTTAACTCTTGATCACATTTTCCCTCTTCTAAAATCTCAATCATCTTATACCTTCTTGGCAGTAAACTATGGAATATCTGTGGTGGCTTTCTTGAGAGAAACTCCTATTCACGAATGACTTAGACTATGTTTCAACATGGTAGTAACTAGTGAGAGGAAGTTTTCATCTCTTTCTCCTTTCTTCCTTGGTTCAGCCTAGGGATATTTTCCCTCATTCTTGAGTTCTTTTGTGGTAAGGTTTTCTTCTCTTTTGAGGTGATCCTTCGGGAGAAGTGTTGAAGCTTGGTTGGAGTTCTAGGAGCATGTGATCTTGGAAAATTGGTTCTCTCCAAATTAAGCGGGTTATATAAATTTTCCCACATCTATTATTTGCATCTTAAACCTGATCATATGTTGATGTTTTAGGTCTTAAAAATGTGTTCTTTATGGTAGGAAGAATGATAATACTATGGTTTATTCTTGTAGTATTCTTTGAAGGATTACTCTTCTTATAAACCCTAAATCCTTATACTCGATCTTGTGGTGATTGACATATTGATGCGTTCCTTTGGATCATCATCTATGGATTAGTAATACTTGATATATGGTTCATTTACTATGAATAACAGTAGGTTTGAGTATGTTATCATGAATAAGAATCTTAATTTTCTCTCCCTATACATAACTTTTTGGTGACTTTCTATGATCATGTTTTAGGGTTTAATGACCACCTTGGTATAGGGTGTTGTTCATCCTATTAACGTTTGGTATTCTTGGTTTGATAATCTATCTTGACCTAGTTTGGACATATGTTGGGAATATGGTCAAGTTGGGGTCGAGATAACCCTTGGTCTTCCATTTCGATCGACACCCTTTTAGGTGGTGGTTCAACCGCAACAGCTCTAAACCCTAAGGGTTGGTTGCTACCCACCATCTTGATTATATGACAATGTTGTTGCATATCCACTTAATCTATTGGATTATGTTGTGGTCAAGATGACTAAGTATGTTGGTCAAGACACCATGTTGAATGGTGGTCAAGACACCATGTTTAATGGTGGCCGATACACCATGTTGAATGGTGATTGAGACACTTGGTATGTAGTGGTCGTAACACCTAGGGTCGTGACCATGTGGAAGTGCTTTGGTCGTGACCATATGGAAGTGTCTCGGTCATGATAATTTTTGTGTGATAGGTCAAGACACATATCTGATGGTAGTTGAGACATATTTATAATTGTTGATCGTGGCATTTATTGTATGAGGGGTCAAGACACATGTGTTATGACAGGTCAAGACCCATGTGTTATGAGAGGTCGAGACCCAAGTGTTGAGGGAGGTCGAGACCCTTGTGTTGAGGGTGGTCAAGACCCATGTGTTGAGAGTGTTCAAGACACCTATGCAAGGTTGGTGTTTGGATCGAGACACCTATACACATGTATATAAATAGTCATTACATAGTGTAATGGTCTACATTTAACAATTTAATTATTAATCACTAATCTTTAATAATAGTGCTTAACCCAAGTACTCTCCAAACATGTGGGAGGTGATAGAATTAGGGTTTAGTGATTAAATAATGTTATGAGACCCTAATCCTCTATACATGAACCCTAACCCTAATCTTGTGAAAATGTGATAATGTGATCTATGTGCACACTCTTATTGAAGATTGTTATTACATAATAGTGTTTTCTTTCTCCTATTTATGTAACCCTAACTTTTTAGGTGAGATGAATGGCATAGCTATATGTGTGATATGGTGAATCTTGCATAATATAGAGTGCTGATAATGAGTACTATTGAGACATTGTCATATTGAATGTGCATGAGTTATATGATTTGGTCTAATGACCTGGCAAGTTCCTTGAGAATAGATAGAGATTAAATCCTCTGGTGATGTGATTTAGGGGTTGATATCCCATAGTTATCTGATATCAGTGATGACATAATAATGGCTATGATACAAGTGTCATGTGAGAATGAGACAAGTTCTCACTTTACACGTTTTATATCTTCTGAAGTTGTATCTTACTTTAATTTTTTGTAGAGTTTGTTTAGGGTTTATACGTTGTAACTTGATTGATGTATTAATAGATACCCAATTGGAATATCTAATTTTAATGAAACCCTAATGATGTAGTTGCCCTGTACCATAGATCCATCTTCAACATCAATATCTAGCTGGATGGTGAAATGAGTAACACCTACCGAAAACTCAGAGTGCATATTATTGAATATGTGGGGTACCAGTGAAGATATCTCCCTGTATCCTTAAATTTTTATATAGTGGTATAGTGTTTTATTTTGGAACGGCCATGCATGAGCCTGTTCTCTAGTTTTATATCATGTACCAAGGTAGACTAGTTGTTCTACATGACCATAGCTTTGACTATGAGTTGCTATCTACAACACTATAGATTTGACTATAAGTTGTTGTTTAGTAGTTTGACTATTACGTCACTGCATTGTAGACTCAAACTATCTGAGTAGTGCTGGTCATGATCATGGAGTTTGTCTCTTCCATAGATCTTGTATGGTACACATTTTGACTTAATAGTGGTCAGTTGGATTTGATTGGTATGCCTCAAATCCTCAGTGAATAATAATAAAAGTGATAATACAACTGAGTAGTATATCTGTTTAGGGTAAAAAATGAATCACATTGTATGACCCCATGCCTTATTTCTTATATTGTTTAGTTTATAACAGTTATACATTTTCTTCATGTTCCTTCTAAATATATAAAGTGTTCTATTTCTCAGTTGCAAGTACTTAAACTGCCTAACTAATATTTACTACTTTACTTAACTGGTCTATTATCTTATTGTGCTTGTAATAGATGTTGGAGAAAGGTTATATCACTCGCTGGGACATTTGATCTCACCACATGGGCTCCACAAATTTTTAGGTGGTCATGGAGGAGGAGGTAGAGGTTGTGGTGTAGGTGTTGAGTAGCAAGAAGAGCAGTAACTGATAGAGGTTGGATAAAATGACAAGGTTTTGTAGTACAGATCTATGTGCCATCCATTTACACTCATGTCTTCAAAGAGATTTTGTTGTTTTGTATATCGACACGTAGATTTTGGCTTTGTTCCATGAGTGTATAGAAATGGCATGTACATATAAAGAAGTTGTAATATGTAACAATTGTAGCTTGATAGCATTTGAACATGATATGTAACATCTTTTGGTATATATGGAATACAAATGGTCTGATTTGAATGTTTGATATGAAATACTTCCGCTTGAGATATTGCATTGTAACTGGTTTTAATTGACCCTATTTTATGATAATATTGTTATTAGTGATAATTTCAGGCTTTGTTTTGAGTAATCTCACTTTGTATGGTGAAGGGAATCACAAAAACCCTAAATTTAGATGAGGAGGGAAGTTCCTTTTATATTTTATTAAGAAAAGATGATGAGAAGGGGATGAATCAAGATGAGGATTAACCCTAAAGGTATTTTACTTTGAGCAAAATCTTCTGGCTTTGGCCAGGCAGGATGCACAAGCCCGAGAGTCCTCGTATGCCAACTAGCATTGCGAAGGAAACTTTTTCCATCCCCCAGGTCGTGGTCCCTTCTAGACACCATCATATTTAGAAAATTCCCTAATAATTTTCTCATATTTTGACAAATTACTTGAGATTTTAAGCTATTAAATATAATTTGAAAAATTTGTGGCTCTGATACCAAATGTAATGACCTCACTTTTTAGCAACCCCCAATTAAGGAAGGCCAAAAAGATGAGAGAAATTATCTAAAATCTTTCCCAAGGATCCAGATTTTATACAAATGATAATCAATAGAAACTAATTTCCATTAATTCAAAAGAATTTTTTACATGTTCCTCTTTACATAACTTTCCATCATCTGAATTGTACACATGAGAACTATATGAGAAGAATTATCTATCTAATCCTCCATACAAGTTAACTTTAATGTCTTCAAGTAATTTTAGTTGATTATCATGCCCATCATATCTTGAGATCACTTTATCTAGCATGTACCTAAAACATTGTGAAACAAAACACGGATCAGTATAACACGTTATACCGTGTATGTGGGGTGCATGCAAAAGGGTGTAGGTAAAATAACAACATATATTCCATCAAATACTTGCAATTAAGAATTGTCATTTTATTCACATAATCTTTCTTTATATGTTACTCATAGTGGCATTATAATTGACAGAACTAAATAAACATCCAACAGTTTAGTTGTTCAATCTTCAAGAAACACTTGAAAAACATCGTCAAACTAGTCTGGGTAGTCATAGGAGAAACCACGTACCTCAATGATGATTCATGCAGATTATACAGTCATTAAGCATATTATCCAATCAAGAAACAAGATCAAGAAACCAACTTTAATCTACATATACGTAAATTTTAAAGTGTCACCATCACATTAATTACATTAAACTCTACTCAGATCCTAATTTAGGGTTTTAGGGTTCGAATAAAGAATAAGGGTGCAGCCCTGATTCCAATGTGCATATTAATCATTAGGTGAAACCCTAATTGTGATATCCAACATACCCTTTCATGATGTTCACTTAGATTCAATTGGTTTCATTAACAACATAGCAAGTGAGAATATTTTACCCTAATTCTTCATATGCATGAATATTCAAATTAAAAGTTTAATTCTACATCATTGTGATCACGACCATGTTAAATAATCATTATACTCCCAATTATAAGACTACATCTCAAGAAATATATTTAACATAACTAACAACTTATTCTTCAAAACTAGGGTTCATATACACCATTTTAACACATATTATTTATTATACACCTTCAAAACACTAATTTTAGCAACATATAAAGTTTTAACCAAAAATAGGTCTGAGATGCTCTTTGTGTGTAAAAAGTCTAAGCTTTATCCATTAATATCATTTAAACAAGTGATGGCCATTAAATTCATAAACTAGGGTTTATGTGCATATTAAAGATTGTATCTTTATGCACTTTTTGGAAGAGGAAGCATTATGAAGTCTTAATTATATTTTATTTGTATTCCTTGATTTTTTCATCAATTTTCATATATAACACATCTTTATCTGAGTAACCAATAATTCATATCAATTATTTTAATATGTCATTATATAGACCAATAGGAGAGTGCAACGTCAACAATTATCATATATCCCCTTAGTGCCATGCAGGATGACTCTATCAAATGGGCTTCCACCAATTTGGAATCCAACACCATGCGAGTTGGGTACGCGAGTGAGTTAAAGGACATCATTGCACTTTTGTAATGATCAGAGTTCATCACACAGTTCATGTACAATGGTAAATCCAGTAGAGGGATTATACCTTTCCTCCCAGCCATGGCCTGCTTGCCCAAAAGAATTATGAGTCAACCATGTAGTTAACTCTGGGCTGTCCAAATTGAGACTCAAGTAGTGGTGGACTTAAATCTGGCCAGACAAAACAAATCGAATGAGCCCCTTAGGGCGTACTGCGGTGGCTGGAGATAGTGGTTCCACTGACAATTAGTGAAGTTATGATCGAAGATACATGTTAAGGATCGTGCCTATTTGGCTATCAAGTTGAAGGTTACAATAATGTCTAGGTGGCTTTCACACTATCCGTGACGCATCACAATACTCTAACATATGTTATTTGATGATTACATTGGCTCAGCAGGGCCTCAAGGGTCAGAAGATGGTATTGGGCCCCCTCATCTCCTTTCAGTGGTATGAACCTCCTTGTGACATCTCGACAAAGCTCCAGGATGGAGTAATCTTCTACATTGCCCTATAAGAGGAGCAGGAATTTCATCATTCTCATAGAAGACAACGACGAGTCAGATAAGAATCGAGAGAATTTGGGGGAAATTGAGCGAGGAGGAGTGTTCCTAGGATCAAGCACAACCTCTCTAACACCTTATATAGGTAACACTAATAGAGATCTATTGGTTTTGGCTAAGCCCTAGAAACCCAATCGATCGGGGATTCGGGCATTACTTAAATGCTCCACGAAAATCAATCTTCAAGGGTTCATTGAGTTTGTTAGGATCTACTGAATCTGCCTATTAAAATTTTGTGTAAAAAGGTTTAAGTATAGAAGAGAATGCAACTTTGGTTTTCCCTCATGTGAACAAAGTTCCTTTCCAAAATAGCCCAAGGTAGGAGATAAACGGATCATTGTGGATTGTCGAGCCAATGGCTCATTCAGTGTGACACGTAAAAGGGGTGTCGCCAATTCCAGATAAAGTTGGTATGTTTCATTAATTTCCAAAAAGGAATCAGATCTATTAATTGCATTTAAGACCCCCCTTCATTCTCTGATTTCTCTAGGCCACTAGGAAATCCTTTTTATCCCAAATTTGGAGAGTAAGTCAACAATTCCTTTCCCCACATATCCAATTTTGGAATTTATTGGGACATCTTTATCATCTGAATCTTACTCTTTTAGTAAACTCTTGATTGATTTACCCACTCCACATGGAGAGACTTTTTTCTCTCAGACTCTAGAATTCTCTTCTTTTCATTATTATTTTCAAGTATTTTAAAAGGCAAACTGAGATATTCATGTTTGATTCCCCAAAAATTGTGTTGCCATTATTGGTTAGATAAATACCCTTTTGATTATCTAAAACACCACATATTTTATTTTCATTTGGAAACATATCCAGTATTCCAAGATTCCATTTTGTAACAAACCATAAGGCTATTATCTTTTAGTTATGCATGAAAACTCTCTTCTCTAGAGAATTCCCCATAATTCCATATTTAAAACATCAATTGTCAATTACCTTTTGAAATCTCTTTATTATTGAATTTTCCATTCTATATTTTGTCCAAAATTATTAAGATTTATTGAAAATGAAATCCCTTTAATTTTTTTAACTTGTGACACAAGGACATTATTATTCCTTGAATAATAATATTGGGGAATATTATTTATCAAATCATGCTTCATATTTATAAGATTCAATTTTACCAAAACTGAGGTTATAACAATCGGGGTGGATACATTACATGAAGGACTCTACTAACCCTAATTATTGTGGAGGAGAAGCTATGTCAGAAACATTCCAAGAAGCACAAGAGACTTTCAACATGGCCATTGCTGGTGGATGAGGGTCTAAAAATGATGACTTTTTAATAGAGAAGCTATTTGAAGGTAAACTACCAGGAGATATGTCGCGTTCGGGGAAATTGAAGGCAAGCTAGCTCTAAAAATTATTGTTGTAGTGTAAAAGATCTTATTGGATAGGGATATATACAATTGTAGTTAGATAATAGGTATTTATATAGGGTAACTTACCTTGAGGTCACCCCAAACTCTTATTAGATATTACAGGAAGGTTTAGTTTGTTCAAAGTAGATGTGGTGCACTTCGTGGTACAATTATCTCCCAACCATGATTATGATATTTCTTTAACAAGAAGTTTGTGGATAATCTTTGGTTTTAATATGGTAGTTTTCCAATGGTACTCTACTTTCATGTCAATTCAGTATTACCTAGAATGTTCATATACATTCGGTTTGCTCTTTGTAAAGTTATAAAGGTGGATTCTTACACTACAAATGTAACTTAAGCAAGTTTACATGCCTTATGATAGATATAGACACAAAAAGGCCGCTAATCCCTTCAATGTTCATTTATTGCGTTCAGTAAAAAGTTGAATATGATGGGTTTCCATGGGCTTTTGCAGTGTGTGGGAAGAAGGGACACATCTTGAAAAACTACAAGGAGAATAGAAGTGAAACTAAGTTCGTAAATAATTCTAAGGAGGGTCCACAAAAGGATGATAGGTATGAATCTTAAGATAACAAAAATAAATCAAAGAACTAGAAACATAAATGGGGATCCAAAACCTCCAATCGATAAGTCTCTTGGCACTAATGTGAATAAAATGTGTCGGTCTATCTAATGAGGAGAATGTAGAATCAAATGAATAAGCTATAGAAGGTAATGACATTTTGAAATGAAGCAGGGGGCATAGCAGAACACTGGGTAAGGTATGGAAAAGGAAGAAGACTACTGGTAGAATGAATGATACAGACCCAAAAAGGAATTTAGGGAGACATGTCAAACCTTAATGATACAAATTATTGTACCAATAAAAATGTTACAAGAAATACCACACGTTAGGAACCCGGAGTTGGATGAGGTAACCAAAGTGTTTGATGTCCCAAAAGAGTATAAAATGAATGTTATTATTGTGAGCCCATGGAAGACTCCTCAAGTACAAGTGAGACCATGAAAAATCATCAAGTGGATCATAATATATTGATACCATCCTTATCAGTGGAAAGAAAAATAAAATGGATTGGAACTATGATGAGGCGTAAGGGCAAGGCTAGACCTATCCTACCCCTAAATAGAGGAGAATGAAGCCAGAAGACTACCACATTTAGACAAAATTGAAGAGTCAAACATTTAAGATGCTACAAAATCTGGAGATGACAAGGAGAACCATGATCCTATATATGCCTCTTAAAATTATATTTTTGGGGTACCCATTCTTCACTTCCTTTCTTGTTGCTACAATAGATCTCCTTCGTTGGAACGTAAAAGGCATCAGAAATGCTGATACATGTCGTGTATTGTGACTCACCGAGCACACCAACTGAGATAACACAAAACCAAAGCGTGCTATTAAGAACTGAACAAGCACATTACCATAAAATAGGGTAAATTAAAATCGAAGATATATAACTATCATGTACGAGGACATATTACGCCAAGGTCCAAAAATAGTACCATATCACATATCAAGACATGTATGTAAATCTATATAGTAGCCAACTGCATGCACCTGTTACAAAGGAAAACATGTTCATATGTAGAAGCCATATATACAATCAAGGCATACTGCCTAAACAGGTATCTAGGTACATATCATCTTCCAAAACACAACCCTCCCAAACATGTGAGTACAAGGACGACACATAGGACTCTACTCTGATACTAGAAGCTTATCTAATAGTATGTGTTCACTGATCTCCAAGCTTCTCTTCCTCAACTACATGATCTCTACCACTCCATACACAACCACCTAAGAAGATGTGGAGAACCACAAGGGTGAGACCCATGTCCCAGTGAGAGATATAACTCTCCACCAACAACTATTGTAAACACATATTCTATTTAAGTAAGAAATAGCATTATTAAATAAGAAGAGAAGATTCAGATAAATGGATAACTTAAAAGTGGTTATACAAGCTAGCAGATTACACAGCTACAACAGATAAGTGGAACACAACTACACAATTCTATGCGACCAAAAAGAAGGAAAGACATAGCAATCTTCATTGACCAAAAATACTATCAAATCCTAGAGATCAAAGAGATGGATCACCACACTATTTATCAAACAAAACAACATCACAACATTCGATCAAAGATAAACCAATTCATGTGATCAAAGGGAATCCTCACCACTTCATCGATCAAACAGGGGGTTCCACCCATCATCCAATACATGGATCGAGCCATACAATGGAAATGCATCTCAACATAGTGATTAAAAGAGCTAGGGTTAGGGTTTTAGTGACCAAACCAAAACCCTTATCTTCAATTACCATAATGGCCTTAGAGACCACATGGAAAACAAAGAAACATGGCAATCAAAACGTGTGGTAACATCAAAAATCTGAAGAGTCACCAAAGTGAAAACCACATGAAGATGAAAATCAAAACCCTAATTTCCAAACTCTACAAGTGTCAACATAGAGACCATGATATGAGAGAGAAAATAAGACGTTGAGTTCACATATTCAAGCATCAAAACCCTCCATCTCCATGAGAGAAAATAAAACATGATCATGAGGTTAAAACCAACGTTCAATATGTGCATGTAAACACCAACATCTCCACCATGCACAAGATCTCGTGAACAAGAATTAGAGTTTAAGAAAAAGAGTTAATATATACAAGATCATCACATAATGATAAATCCTAAATGAATATGTCATCACTACACAACTTATAGTCACGTTTTAAAGATAGATCATTAACATGAAAGATGAGTGCAACAATAATGAGGGGAAATTTATGTAACTCACCTTGGATTATGATGAAACAACTTTCAAGCAAAGAAGCTCCAAAGAAGAGAGAGAAACCAAGCTTGATCACCTCCACATCCAACTAGTCACCACCTAAGAAGAGAAGCACACCCTAGGTTGAAGAACAAGAAAGAGAGAGCAAAAGGTTCTAGGCTGCTAAGAATAAGAAAGAGAGAGATCTCCAACTCAACTCAACACTACCATGGAGAACCATGGATTTGGTTAAGAAGAGAGGAGTTACTCATGAAGCAACACCATGGAGGACCACAGATTCGTCCAATAGGATGAAGAGAGGGGTAGGGTTTGTAAGAAAATGAAACCAAGAGAGCAAATAACTTACCAAGGCCAAAGAACACCAAAGGATCATGAATGGAGAATTATTCCAACCCCAGACCACCACATGCAAAGGTTCGACCACCTTACTCCAAGGCTGAACTATTCTCCACCACCAAGACCACAAGGGAAGAGATCCAATGATGAGAGAAAGTAAGAGGGTGCAAGAGAGAACACTTGCTTGCAAAGGAAGCGGTATATATATCCAAGGGTAGAGAGAGAGAGAGAAGGAAGGTTAGATGTCCAACCAAACATGCTACTTGTCCCAAAAAACTCAGCCATGCAAGCACTAAGCTCATGTATACATAAAGGATCATTAACACCAAGGAAGATCGTCGATCATACTGGTCTGGAGGGGCCATCAATTGAAAGAATATTGATTCAAAGCTCAATAGGTCGAAGAGAAAACCAAAGAAAAGCATCAACCTCTCTTGGGTCCAAGACACCATCGGTCGAAGAGAAGTCAAGGAACAACCAAACCTTTTCGACCATATAGAGAAAGGGCGAAGGAACCTCTAGGTGTTTGCTGAAAACCAAATCTCATAGGTCAACATACAAGCAAGGTCAACCATCTACACAAGGCACCTAAGCAAATCCCTAACTTCAACACATGATGCAAGCATCTTTCTCTTCATCATATCAAGGAGAAACAAAATGCCCAAGGGCTCCACTCTCTACAACATGATCCCAAAGCATGAGAGGCATATCAAACATGTGACAAATTGCAAGATAAATCGTATACCTGGGTAAATTGCAGGTAGGCCCAAAGAAACATGCATATATCATAACTAGTTCAAAGAACATCCAGACTAGACCAAACTAAAAACACAAGCGTGTCACGTGTTATTAAGGAACATCTAATGATTAGATTAAGGTTTCAAGTATATTATTATGTTAATCAAGAAAGATCAAGAAAAATCTAGGTCAGGGGTCTTACATGTACTAAGAGATATAATGTCTATTATGGATGCCTAAATTATCTCTAAGCATGCAACTCACACTATAAGAGAGCTTGGGTTCCAAAACTCTCACTATGTGGAAGTAAGAGTTTTTGTTGGAGGCATCTAGGTATGTTGGAATGCCAATGAGTGCAGCACTGGAATCCTTAATAGTCATACACGACTTGTGTCTTTTAGAATTAATAACTCTTGTGTGTTCACAATTCTATATTCCAAACCACATATTTCAATGATGAAGTTTCTATCGAAACACCTTGCATATATGGGAAAATGCTTCCACAGACCATGTATTATTGTGGGGGTAATACCACAACCCATGCTGGGGAAATGTTTAGAAGTGATATTTATAATTCCAGTGAGGTGACGTTTTTCAGTGATACACTCATGTAATCTATGCGCACAAATTTGCTATTTTGTATTATGAAATATAGATAAAAGAATGGATTATTACAAGTTTAGGTGGATAGAGTTGTTGCTAATGATAATTTTATCAACTAGTGGCCAGACCTAGTAGTGGGATACCTTCTACATATTCATTTTGGCTGCTTCCCCATTCTGCTAAAACTCAAGAAAAGAGATACTTATGTAGTACATGACTCATAAATATATATCTTTGTGGTTTAAGGAGAGGGAGTTCATAGGGATGTCGAAAACATGTTGGGATGAAAAAAGGTAAGTTTAACTACACACTTTAGTTGGCTTGACAAGATATCAAAAATTAGGAGAGGATGTTGTTATAGAAAAGTGGATACAAAAAATTTACACTCATCTGAAGCATCATCCAACTTCACTTATATATAATTGAGACTATGATGAAACATCATACAATATATGCATGGATATGCATGTTGAGCTTGATCAAATCCTGAGAAAGGAGGTGGAATATTGGAAGCAATGAGATCTGATTATTTGGCTAAAAATGGTGGCAACAACTCGAAGTTCTACCATGCTTGGGTGAAGCAGAGAAAAAGAAGTAATTTTATCATCACATTAGAGAACTCGATAGGGGCATGGGTTACTAACAAGGTTGAGCTTATTGTGATGGTGGAAAACCACTTTAACAAAGTGTTGACTGAACTAATCCATGGAAGGAAGTCTCCTTGAAATAACATACTTAGCACGTTTAGAATTTTTAACATAGGAACAATTAAGTATTATTGTAGTAGCTCTAACAATGAATGATATCAACATCATCCTTAAAAATATGAAACTATATAAGGCTTCAAAACCACACCAAGTTATTTCTATGTTCCCTAAAAACAACTAGCATCATCAACAAATTAGTGACTACCAATTTGAATTTCACTTTGGGGAAAGATGCTTACTATTTATATCTGCAACTCTAAAAAAATCCTCCTATGCAAGGTATCTAGACCTACAAACTGGGAGAAACTCAATACCATTTCGTCAAACAAAATTGTGCTCATGATTACTTCAAAAGTTGTCATTGAAAGACTCAATGATCACCTTTCGGGGTGGATTTCTCTGGAACAAAGCAGTTTCATACTAGGCAAAAAGATTGTTGATAACATTGTGTTAGTCCAAGATCTTATAAACAATATGAAGTTCAATATAGGTGCGAATTATGACTATTAGCATCTATTTAACCAAGGAACTTTATCATATGTCTTGGTAATTTACAGAAGACATCATTTCCACTATGGGTATCCAACTAATATCTGATGTTACATTATGCAATATTTGAGAGAAGACCGACTTAAATTTTATGGAATATTAAAACTTGAAAAACATTTACGTCTAGTGTAGGCATGAGATGAGGGGACCCCTTATCACCATTAGTTTTCATGCTCAGCTTGAAGAAGCTAAGTCAATTAATCCAAGAAAGTGTAAGGGTGCAAAAATTGAAGCCCGTTAAGTTGAAAAACACATTTATACCAATAGTTCATGTCTATTCTGGCGATGATTTTCTTTTATTTGCACAAAAAGCAAGGATCAGATGAAGATTATCCTAGAGTGTTTCAAGAATTTTGAGTAGGTATCAGGAAAACCAATTGCTATACCTACAACTATATTATACTTCTCACAAAGTGTCTCTAGAACAACTATTAAACAAGTACAAGATACTAGCAGTTTCCAAATAACTAAGGATCTTGGAAAGTACCTAGGTGTACCCATTATCCACTCATGAATCAACAAAGACATATACTCATAGATTCTGAATAAGGGTGCAAGTAGAGTGAATGCATGCTCAAGATGCTTATCCCTTACTAAAAGTGTATGTATGGAAAAGGCTACCCATACTTTTATTCACACCTATGTTATGCAGTTCACCGTTGTCCCCTAAAGCTCTGTGATAAGATAGATGGGAAAATGAAAAGATTTGGATGGGGTATACATCATAAAGCTAATCCCCTCTCTCTACTAGAATGGGATAAGGTGACAAGCCAAAAAATGATGGAGGATTGGGTGTAAAGTCCAAGTAGGAGTGGGATTATGTGCTCCTCATGAGGAATGCTTAGGAATTGACAAACAACTCAGAGACTACATGGTGGAAAGGCTTGCAGGAAGAAAATTGAATCATATGACAACTCTAAATTTGTTGCAATATCAACATTGGATAAGGTAACAATTGCAGGAAAAATATTTATCAAATATAATTCAATTATAATCCCCTTAAGTGGAAAAGATATAAATATATAAAATGATTTTTTGGGTCAAACTAGGCCTCTACCTCAAGAACTACATATAGAATCTAGTGGTAGAGGATCTTTAGGATATGCAAGTCAGCAACATTATCAACCTTTGTGGAGACCAAGACATGCCATTCTTGAAAGAAGGGATCATAAAGGATGCACTCGATAATGTTGTAATGGTCATCATTCTTCTTGAAAATCATCATAGGGACTTGTGAATGTAGAATCATACCATGAATGGTACCTTCTCTACTAAATTTGAATATATTGTTTTGTGGGAACCTATGCATAGGATATGCTTATGAGACTGGAAGATCATATGTCAAAAAAAGGTTGCTAACAAAGTACGAATGTTCACTTGCATTGTAGGGCCTGGTACTCTTCTAAAAAATAATAGATAAAAGATTTTCCACCTTAGGGATGATAGCACCTGCACGAGATGCAAAAAAAATGAAACTACTTTGCACGCACTACATGATTGTAAATGTGAAAAAAGTACTTGTGGAAAGGTATTCTATGGACCAATGCTTTAGATAGGTTCTTTGGGATTGGTGGTCATGAACAACTAGTTCAAGTAGTGCATCCTGGAATATGAAAGTATGGGTAGGGAATTCCTCATTACTTGTAACCACATAAATGTAGGAACCAACAAATTTTTGAATAAGTGTTGAGATTTACAGCACATTACATTTTTTACATTTAGAAATCTAGAAACCTAAATGAGATGGATTATAGAGAGGGGGATATAGGATTCTAGGAATGTTGGTCGAGTGTGCAAGATCCACCTGCTCTTGCATGCATTGAGCTCAACTCAAATGTATCTATGGGGAAGAAGGAAGACATTGTGGCCCTTGTAGCACACAAAAGTATTGGAGAGTGGTGGGGAGGACATGGGGAGAAGATCAAGACCAAGTGTGTCACTAAAATTGAACTCACATGAATTCACTTTTCTCAACTACATACAGACAACAAAGATATGGGTAATGATGTTGTGGAAATAGATTGAATTATGGATGTTAGTATCGTATAAGGTGACATAATTTTTTATCCTTATATTTTTCATTGAGCTCTCAATATTTATAATATGTTGAAGGAAACAAGAAGAGTGGTGTATGCATCTAGATAAAAGAATACGGTGGATGGTACCTAGCCAACTTCTAGCTAAAACAACTCCAATATGATTTATAACTTTGTAAACCACCCCTAACTAAGATCTTAGATCTCTTGACCCAGGAATCATCTAATCATAGTGGAACTACCATGTGTAAATCCTATAAGATCTATTAGTGGGTGTGACTTGAATTTGAGTTTTATTGCAAGAGGAAGGCAAGGTGAAACAAACGTCTTCCTAACTTACTAAAAAAATTGGCATTGTAGAATCACTCTAAGTTTTATTGATGAGTGGAAATTGAAAGATATAAAACAATGTGTCAAAGTGATTAAGAATGGAACTAAATACATTAAATGAGTTTATGTCATTCAAACAAGGAAATAAAGTATATAAACATTTTCAAATGTAGAAATTCACTTTAAAGTCAAATTGTTACATATTATTTAACCTATGTACACAATTTTACCCCAATCAAACTTTATTTAGTACATAATTTGCCTAAATCCTACCATCGTTATCTATCTTTTCTGTTATACACGTCCTATATGACCATAACAAAGTTGTACACTTTGTGTCATTGAGTTGCAAATGAAGTTAAAAACCTATCACTTGGGGGAGGATTCCAATAAAATGAAAACTTCTATAGTGTTCTGCATTGTGACAGTTATAATGATTGGTACTCATAGCATCATGGATTTTGAGGAGTAAGAGGAGGAGGAAGTAGAGGTTGACGAGGCAGTTTAGATGGCAGTAGCGGTAGAGGGAATTTGTCAAGTAATGGAGGAAGCACATTAGGACAATTTAAGTAGATGAAAATATTGAATGTGGATAAGTTGCAAGAAAAGGAGACAAATCTAAGTTTTTTTCTTAGTTATTTTTTTATATTATTTTTTTCATTTAGTTAGAAAAATTTTCAAATATTTATATAATTATTTTATTGATTTCATGCAGATCATTGAGCTAAATAGTTTTAGTAAGATGTTTATCTCAAGAAGACTTTATTTAACCCTGAACTAAATTACAAAGAGAAATTTTATAAATAGCCTAACCTTGACTAATCTAATTAATTAATCTCATTTAAGTGCCATTGGGTTATTTTTCTCCCCAGGTTACATGGATGATAATCCTCCCCACATCTTAACCATCTTTTGCAACGATATGTTCCCTTTGGTTGTTCTCCTTTTCTCTCCATCATATACACTTCCTTTTCTCCCTCCTCCTTCTCTTCTGAACACCACTCCTCTTTTTCACCTCATTTCTCTTCACCTTCCTTCCCCACTTCATTTCTTCTTATTCCATCATTCCTCTCTTCATAGAACCAATCAACAACAACCTATAAGTAATGGTATCAGACGGTTTTCTTCCTATTTCTCTTGTCCTTTCTTCTCCATCTCACCTCTGCATCCTTTTACTCTTATCTCCTCTCTTCCCTGATTATCCTTCTAACCTTTCCACTTCTATATGCACACTACAATAGCCCTAGATGACACTAGAAAATCCCTCATCGTCTACATGAGAAAAACTTCCACCTACCAATGTAGTGCGTGGAAGAGTCTGTTGTGTCTAGGTTTTGTAAAGGAACACGGTCCATATTCATTGCTTGGTTCTCCACCACCACCTTGAGGCGTCTCATCCACCTATGATTCTCCCAACTCTTATCTTCTTCCACCTACTTATCTTGTGGGTAACCCTACTCGGCCATAAGGCAGTAGTGTAGTGACAACCCTAAAGTCCCTTGCTTTAGCTTCTTCATGGTTTAGGAATATCTAGGAGTAGTAAAACAACCTCCCTAGATTAGAAGATCGATTACAACAAACTGTGGTGTTCTTAATCATTGTTCCTCCAAGTCTAACAACCTATAAACCTATCAGAGAGTCAAGTTCTCCCTTCTTTGGTCAGTGTTATAAGAGTGTTTTCTCATATCAACATCTCTTAGCATCATCCAGGGATACTAATGGCACTCTTAGCAATCTATGACCAATCTTAAAAACTAATTCTAAACTAATCCAAAGAGGACAATGAGGAGTTTAGAGAAAATTGGAAACTTCAAACTTACAGCCAAATAATTGATCATTAGACTGATCACTTCATATGTACAAATATGTAAGTTATTAACTCATGTTTCTTCTAAATCATTTACAAGTATAAAGTACAATGATTTACCAAAATATAACTTAGATAATAAATGGATTCTTAGGATTTTACTATTGGTTATTATGATAATTTAATCAACATATCCATCGACATTAATTAGACTACTCAATCCAATTACCTGAGTATTAAGCACAATATCCTTGGTGATATGATGTTAGCACGTAATGTAAAGAACATATTTATAGTCTTGTAATTACATTTGAAAACCTAATATTCATAAACCAAACTTCTTAACTATTTGTAAACCTATGTTCCTCTAAATAGTATGTATTAGTGAAATACATTCTAGGTAACACCCATCTTGGAGTCCAGTTGACTAAATATGATCTGAGAGAGAGATATCATTTAGGGACCTAAAGGGAGAGTCATACTCTATCACTCAATGAACTCAGCTTGCTTAGATTGACTTAAAAAATGGCAATTATGTTCATGTCATCATTGGGGTTTGAACCTAAGACATCTAGATAAAAAACCAAGGATTTAACCACTGGGGTGTTCCATCTTTTATATAAATGGATTTTGGAAAAGAAAATATACACCAAAGTACCTAATTCTTTTAATCATGACTATGAATGAATCAAATTTGAGCATATGATTTGATCAAGTACCTTAATGCAACATAATGACGTTGTACATATTATTTTACCCATATGGACAATAAGAATTAATTATATACTTACATACAATTATACATGGGTTAAACACAATATTCCTAAAATAAGAGAATTCTTGTAAATATACCTCATGTAGAGAATATACTTTACTCTAGATGAGCAAAATTGAGATATATGTTATATTGAGATGGAAGAAAATTTGAAGACCTAAATTGGAAGAATACATATTATTACCAATTCCAATATATAACCTAAAATTACTTTCACTTATGTGAATAAAGATGAATAATAGTACTACAATAGATATCCAATGGATTGTTTGTTCACTTAATAAGAGTAAAAACCCTAATATGCCATTAGATGGTAAAAATTAGAATAAGGTCTATACACATATCTATGTTAGGAACATATACACTTGTTTTCTTTGGGTTAACTAACATACCTAATGTGTTCATAGGATGCATATTTGACTCTTAGGACCAATTTTATCTATTCATCCAACCATCAACTGTGATGATCACGTATGTGCAACTTTTATTTTAAGTTGGGCATTTTATATGAATAAATTCTATTTTCTGTATTATGAGTCACCCTTTTGAATATAATCCCTCATCGGATATCTAAATGAAGTATGACATTTTCTATATTCAAATCATATGAATTCATGTGTATTAAAAACTATCACATTGTATTAGGTATATGTCCCTCTATCATGCCCTTTATATGTTTAACTTTGAACAATTATTGGACAATTATATCATGCCTCTCTATTATGTGTGCATGTTATTTAGGATATCTATCAATTGTAGTTATAACCATTAGGGTGTGTTGTTCCATCTAGTTGTTTTGTTTCCAACTATCTAAATAGATATGTATGTTGTTATGCATAGGGCTTGATGTTTCAACCATTTATTTATTAGGTCATGGTTCTACGCCCAGGGCATGCTTCTCGCCCATTTTCCGCTAATAACCAATTGGTGTCTTGGCCCTGCTTTACATACTTATAGTATGTGATATATCTAAATGAAATTGTTTTATTTTGTGAAATTGGGTTGAATACTGGAAGAACTCTATATAATCCCTAATTTCTTCAATAAAGATATGCCTCATTCTCTTTTTAACATTCTATTGAACTTATCTATATGTCAACATACCTCTATTTCATTGGAACCCCCTCATTTATACATACATACCATTTAATACAATGAATATTTTATCATGCACATACTCGATAGTTACTAACACATACCTTTTATTCCCTCTTCTAGGTGTTGTTCCCAAATCACCGAGATGTAGGCACTATAGAGGATGTTGGGTCCAAAGGAACTTGAACCATGGACTTCAAAGGACATATTGAGATATCCAGGGTGCCCTCTACATTGATCCTTTAAAATAATTAAATGTACCTTTAACTTTTTGTAATACCACCGTTCAATTGATTAGGAACTTTATAATGATATTAATTTTGAAATTGTAATTTTTTCTGCTACTTTGTAAAGGTTGTGATTGATGTATCATACTCGAGAATAAAAAGCATTCATCTTTTCTATCACACAGATATGTATGTTTGGATTAGATGGATTTATTCATCAATTAGGGAAGGAGTGAACCTCCTTTTGTCTCACACTTATTGCATAATTAATTTGAAAACAACTAATGTCTCATTGTGTATCACACCCCTTGGACATACATCCCTTATATAGGAGGTTCTTGGGCTTGGATTTACCAACAATGGAATCCCTCCTCTATTGAGAAATCACCGACTGAACAAAAACTAGGATAGCTCAAATAGGGTTGTAGTTAATCAGTTGGGACATCCAATCAATCAACAAATACACCCAACAATTCAACACGAATCACATACAGTGGGTTAAATGGATGGATCAAGTAAATAATGATCATAATCGTGATATATATAATTTCCAATCAATCTAGTTTCTTTTTTCCTTCTATCTTGGTTGGTATGTCTAGTCAATAAACTATGCCATCTAGTCAACTAATTTTCTAGTTTCCTAAAGGGTTATTAGTCAATCATATGATGCACAACTAATCCTATAATGCTCATGCAATTATCTAACACCTAGTCAATCAACTAGTTTGAACTATCCAGTCGATCGATTAAAAATTTCAATGGATTGAATGGGCCTGAAATCAGCCTTTATAAAATTCTAAACCATTCTAACTATTTGTTTTATTGTGAAATTATTTTCCCTCAAGCATCCATATGCATGTGACCTTGTAGGTTCCAAATAACATTGGCAATTATTTCAAAGACCTCACAAGAAAAGAGTGATATAGCAACACCTCAATTCTACCCAAGTAATTGGAATGAGTTGGAGAGCAACATTATCATATAAGTGATGAAGGTTACTATTAGCATATAATACCTTTATAATAGATATGCAAATTGAATACAAGGCATGGAGTAATCATCTTGTTAATATTCAATCTATGTTTCTTGAATTATAGAAAAATATAGAGATTGTGTGAAATCATTATCATATATTGACTCACATTAGCATGTCAATTCATTTCATAGTATCACTTATTAAGTGTCTACAATATTACTCCTATTGGAGGGACAAATTCCATCCACGTCACTCACAAGGTTCCACAATTATCATAGTGCACTAAATCACTACTTGTAAGGAAACCTGTATTCAAAGTCTAAGGTACATATTAAAAACATCTTATCATTGTAGTTACTTCAAGCCTAAGGATTATAGTCACAACCTTCACATTGAGATATAACTATGATTGCCATGATATGGCTTCCATGTGTCATTCTCAAAGTGGGTTTGTACTATACAACTAGATCTATAACAAGTACCCACGTATCTAAATGATATCACATATCATGACTAAAGAGACAACGTCATCATTCAACCAACATGATCATCTTGTGTATTATTATTCTCCTATAATGTACACAATAATATATGAAGAAGGACTTAAAAAGTATGGATACTATAAGTATACACATGGTCTCAATTTACTTGAGGTTTATACAGTTCCCATAACTTGGTGATGACTCCATGATTTCATTCATTTCTATCTGATATTTCTTTTGAGACAATTTTAGATCATTTGGTACACTTAAAGTATTGCAATCACAAACATTAGTTAGTGAGAATACAAGTCAAAAAACACAAATCAAGAATTGAACAATAGATATATTTTTGTCTAGAATTTGATGTAAATCATTTGTAATGAATTTATGAAGTATAACTATGCTTAATTTAAAAATATTTTAGTTTGATAACTACAATTTTAAACAAAATGACTAAATGCAACATAATATCTTTCATCGGAGAAGATTGCCCTAATATTATCTTCCCTGATAAACTAATTGACTTAATTAATGTATGATCATCATCTGATATGCCAAGTATCATAGTATCTCAACTGATTACACTAAAAGATTTATCTTTAGTGTCATTAGCCAAGGTACACCCCTTGCATCTTGTATGGTGACACTATATGTAATATATCAAAACCTAACATCTTAACTCTAGGAGGTTAGTATGCTTTGTTCCTTAGATTTGACCAAACAAGGATGAAGTTAAACCTCAATGTAGATAGTTGATGTTTATAACATAAATAACTCAATGGTAACCAACAATATGAAAAGCCTTGAAAAAAATATAACTCATTGAGTAATATTATGTTCTATAATCAACCACATAGCATAATACACTCACATTAGCATAATAACCTATAAATGTGTTAACATATAAGTGAGTTCATGAAATATGTCATATGATGGCTAATATGTCTAGTAAGATGTATAATGTGCTTAAGACATGAATTGGAATGATATTAGAGTTTTCATATCCATAAATGTCAATAATGTGACATTATATAAATAAATATTGAATTTATGGAGTAGATGGGTTATATAAGTAAAATATATAAATTTGTGCATAATAATATAAGGTAACTTTTTTGGTAACAGAAAAAAGATAATAGTATGTAATAAAAGTTGATGATAAGAATGTAATATTATAATAAATATAATGGTGACGGGTCTAAAAACCTAATTTTGTTCGAACTCATAAAAGTAATCTTAAATCCCAAATATAATGACAAAATCATGTTCCTTAAGTCCCAATTAGCTTGGGTGTCGAGTTCCACATTATATGAACAACCTTAGTGCCTTAATTTTATGAAGAGAGGAAAATATAAGTCAAACTCCAACATAATAAATAACATATGAAATGACTTCAAAAATGGAAAAACATATAAAATTTGGACTCATCATATCCTAATTAGTCTTGGTACCAAATTTTGTATTGGTTGAACCTTATTTGAGAACTAAAAAATTAAGGATAGAAGAAATAAATTTTAAATCAATGTATTTAATTATAAGGTGTATTTCCTAAGGTTTATTGTATTGAAATGTTATCACATAAAGTTTCTTTACTTGCTAAATGTGGGCTCCTTTCTAGCCATTGGATTATAATCTTTTTTCTTCTTTTTCATCACTTACCTCAGTTCTAAATAGGAAACAACTATAAGTAGTACCATGATCATTTGTCCTTTGATTTGTCTCTCTCCTTACTTCATATTTCCCTTCAATAACTTCTTGTATGATTCTCCTCATTTATTTCTATATAGGATGACCTAGATGTATATAGGATTGGTTGCTTTTTTCTATCTGTCGCTCCATGACTTCATATTCCCCATTTCTACCCTGTTTCCACTTCTTTATCCTACCCTCACATGTCTATGTCTTCAGACCCTACACAAACCTCATGTGATACTTGGCGTATCACTAGGAGGCATATCCTAATGTTGGTATGGCCAAGCTCATCCTTGGGTAGATTTCCTTAGTTTGTGTCACCTACGTTGGATAGTTTGAGGGTGGGTTTTAGACTCTGACCATTGTAGTCTAGTAAAGGCTAAAGAGGTTCATGGAGTGAGGGTAAATTTGTAATTGACAACGTATTTTTTTAATAAATTAGTAACTTGGTTGATCTTTAGAATTTTATAACTAAATATGTGTAACTTAGAAAAATAAAATAAAACGTGTTATGAAATTGTGGGATTTTTCCCCTATCAAATGATATCAGTTTTATCACCTAGTTCAAGTATGTAATTTATGTGATTTGGTTTTTTTCCTAATTGGTTAGATTTCTTGGAATTGCTAGTAATTTATAAGTCAAAAAATAAAATAAAATGATATGAATTTAAGAAAATATAATCTACCTGATGGTATGGTTTTCATAACATAATTCATGAATACTGAAAAAAACAAAATTTTAGGGTTTATTAATTAATGTGAACATTACCATAATTTCATATATGTCTTTAATAAGTGGCTTGTGACCCTAATGTGGATCTAAGGTTTGACCCTGACTTTATAATACACACATGAGGTATGATGCATCATGCTATTAATATTGATAAAATAACCTAATTTTATTATCACTCTTGATGTATGTTGCATCCCTTACTTCTATATTGATCAATTGCCCATGATTATCGCTATCTAGGTCTTTTATGACATGCTATACTATACATTATTCTCACTCTCCTCTGAGAGGTTGTCTCATCTGAGTTAGATGATATGAATCTTTTGTTGGATATTCTTATTTACTCTAAATTGTACTTTTCTTCATGATGAAACCCTAATTGTGGATATGAACTATTTTGTCCACTTATTTGATGTATGTTTCATATTTTCCATTTATGTGATGGAAATCTCATTAATTCTATTTATATGACTGAACTTTCACTGACCTATGCATTTATGCATGTGTAGTGATTCATTAGCCCTATAGTAATATAATGATTTGGTTTTTGAGTTTTACTCCCCTAGGGTATCATTCCTCCTTTATGTGATATTATTAGGCATTGGGTTACATTCCACTGCCATGCACTAAGGTTCTAGTCCTCCTACACTATTATATATTGGGATGGAGGATCCTATGCCCCACACTTTCTAGTCCTCCTACACTGTTATATATTGGGATGGCAGATCCTATGCCCCACACCTTGTCTTGTATTCCAAGGGAGTTCAATTATGTGCATTCTTTATCGAGTTTTGGGTTATGTGATCTAACTGCCACTAACTTTATATATTCACTTGTGTTATGCTTATCTCACTTGCATGCATGTTAATTATTGCGATGAATGGTTATGTGCTCCACTTTATCTAATTGTGCCATATGACACATCTTGCTAGTATTTTGATTTATGGCAAGTGCATATTTTTATATAGTTCATATAGTTTCCTTTTGATATCCATTTGGATGTTCACAATCCCCCTTTAATGGAATCCTTGAATAATGAATAGTTGTCCATTTTCCATGATGCACTCAATCCTTGTTCATATGCTCATGCTGACATTTTTATGCTGACAAAATTCATTTGTCTTTTCCTATGGGGTATGCTTCCAACCCCTTAGGTGAAGGACATTGTGGTCCTATATGATGACATGGACCTAACTTAAAGCAGCTGACTCTTGAGGGATAGACTTGAGATAGTTTGCACTTCTCTCTACCTATTTGTTGAAGTAATTGTCTTCATGTATGCCCCTAATGGGATATCATCTTGTACCTTGCAAATTGATATATTCATTTCATTTATTTCCCTTACTATAATTTGGTCATGTATACCATTCCTTTGTAAAAAGGAATACACCTTTCAACATACTTTTTAGTTTTTTTTAGTAGATGTGTGTATTCCTCAAATTTAGTAGCGATTAGATCCCCTCTCATGTCCCACTCCTTACTCTATAGTAGTGAAGTGCATAATACTTGTTATAGAGAGAGATAAATCAATTTATATTTGTTGCAAAAGCAACAAACCTCTATAAAATGGCTATAATTCAAAGTAAAGCGGTGTGTTGTCTAGTGGGAACTCTCAAATATAAGTATAGACAATTGAACATTATTTCAAGGATGCCTTTCAATTTTACATTCTATAGTTTAGTGAAAATCCCCTGGAGCCTTCTAATAATTCTCAAGATTAATTATATTACACTATCTTTAAAAGTGATATAAGAATTTAGGTAAGAGAGATATCCTCATCATAATTCATTTTAAGTTCTCAAATTATCCTTCCTCCAATCTCATTCTCTCAAATTTTAGTGAACTTAAGTTTTCTTCCTTAGTGAAGGAAGTGTAGGTTCAAGGACGGAGATCCAAGTAAAGGGTGGTTAAGCCCTTGGTGAAGTCTAAAGACCCTTTTCCACTAGATAGGTAAGTCCTTGGTAAGGATGTTGTCTACCTTGGCCTCAAAAGGAAGCTAGTTACTATATTCTTGAAAAGAGAATGTCTTCTTGTGTGACTCTTATAGTTGGATCAAAAGGGCTCTAGAGGGGGTGAATAAAGCTAAAAAGCACTTAAACCAAATTCATTAGACCTTCAAATTACTTTAAGAAATAGGATTGAAAGTATGGAATTTGATGTGCAACTAAACATGCATATAGAGGATGAGAGAGATTGAGAAAGCACAAGAACACAAGCTATGTATAGTGGTTCCAAACTCCAAACTAGGAGAGTGTACAACCATTACCTAGAGAGGTTAATCTCTAGGATTTTTCAACCATTGCACCTTTATTATATTCCATTACAAGAGATACAATATATGCCCTTCCATTTCCTGAACAAGGATACTCAACCTTCCCTTTGAGGATAAGGGAGCCAATAACCTTATAAAGGACTTACCTATCCAAGACCAAGAGTCAGTTTCACCAAGGAGTTGCCCACTTTTGGAACGAGTCTTCTGCCTTCACAAAGGACTTATCCATGATTCAGCCCTATTTTAGGGCTTCATATTGTGTCATTCTGCATTTCAATCACATGTATACCTGTTACATTACATGTTATTTCCTTCAATATGCATATTTGTATAAAATGAACTTATGGACATTATTTGCATGTTTTTTAGACATTTGGACCATGTTTTGATGGAAGAGAGAGAGAAGGAATGATCTTAGGGTTTCTCTACCCTTAGAGAGACCCAAAGTGAAGCCTGATGCTCCCTCAACCTACCCCTAGTGGCCAAAGATACATTAAAGAAAAGATGTCCAATAAAATCAAAAGAATCAAGTCAAAGTGTTGATCTAGAGCCCATCACGACTGTGGTACCACATAATGGTCGTGCTAGGTCACTTGCAAATCAACAGATTCACCCTTAAGTGAAGCTAGAATCACCACGGTCGTTCCACATAGAATGGTTGTGGTGCACTGACCTAGAACGGTCGTGCACCCTTACACGGACGTGGAGCAGTAGATACAGAACAACCATGGAGCAGAGAGCGGCGTGGGCATTTTGAGCCACCACGACCGTGCTATCCTAGCCCCACCATGGTCGTGGTGACCATCACGGTCGTGCCACCTTTAGTACAAAAACCACCCTCAACCTGTGATCACCACATTTTCAATTCCATGATCCTTCTACCCCACCACAATCGTCCTCACCTCTACCCACGATGGCCGTGGTGATCTACCACAGCCGTGTTACTCACAAAACCTAGCTATTTTTGCCACTACACTACCCAATCTACCCCTGCTTGACCTATTGCTTCCCCCACACCTATATATAGGGGAGTGGTGGCTGTAGGTCGAGGTTAGCTACCTTCTACCAGCTCCTAGCTCTCCATTTCACCCCCTCAACTATTCCACTCCATTTTCACCTCCATTTCACTCTATTTCACCATTTCCAACACCAAAACCCCCATTTCCAAGCCTTACATCAACTTCCCACAATCATTGCACATCATTCCATCCAAGAAGAAGGGAGAGGTCGACCTTGCAGTAGCTAGAGAGGAGGATTCATTCATCTACATCGAGCTTCATGGCTACTTCTTCCTCTTTCTCTTCTCTTCTTGTACTTTGCATTGTTATGAGTAGATAGGCCCCTTGGGTGGGCTTTTTTGGGTATAAAATGTTATTTTGATACCATGTTGGGGGGAAATGATATGTAAACTTTGTATTTCCATTTTATAATTATTATGTTTTATTTCTATCTCATTATCCATAAATTGCTTGTTGGTTTGTGTAAGAAATCACCTAGGAATCTAGGGAAATTGATTATATGTGAAAATTTTGGGAATTGCCCCTAGATCCAATATATGGATCCCTATGTTGCCTCCCATATTCCTACATCATAATAAATCTCCCTAACCATAAGTGAGAGATTTAAGTATCTTGATTAGGTGACTCTATTGCAATTATCATGGATCCTTCTCAAGGCAAGAATGTGGAGGAAAGGGGGCCCAAAACCCTAATTTCACCTCCCCATTACTACCCTCAGCCCCTAATTGCCCTAGAAATGTCTAATCTAGAAACCTAGACTTGATTAGACTCTAGTTGAATTGATCCAAATCCCTAACCCAATTGAGCCTCCCAAGGGTAGTAGGGGGTGTTAGGGACTAGTTCCCCTATACACAATCTAGCATATCCATGGCCAATTAGTAGCTTAGGCTAATACACTAGACTCTAGCTTGTTGTTTGGTTTGGATAATCTAAATGGAATCACAATGTTCGCATGCCACCCCCCAACTTAAGTAATAAGTGCATCCCCTAAACAACCCACATCTTCCTTAATTGCTTTAAAACCCTAGTTTCCTTCTTCCTTACCTAGTGTTAGCTTAGTTAGCTCTTTTCATACTTAGATAGATTCTTGCCATGTTCATGCTTTATTCTTGCTAGTTTTGATCTTTTATTTCTATCTTGTTCTTCTTACATGCCTTAGTGTAAATTGCCTTTTCATACCTACATTAATCTTTTCTTGCTTAATTAGTCTTAATCTAGTATAGGGTTAACTTAGATTGCATTCTTGCCTTTAATTGCTTTCGTGCTCACCTTATTTTAATAATCAAAACAACCTTCAAACCCTAAACCCTAGTCTACGTAGTAGGAACCTTGCAAAACAAACCTAGCTCTAGTGCCCCTTTTCTCCCTGTGGATCGACCCTATACTTACCGCCCTCCTATACTATGACACAACCCCATGCACTTGTGGGATAGTGTTTTAGTAGATGTAGGTGTGTTGGTCTAGGCTTATAAATTCTGAAAGTAAATCCACTGTGTGTTCCGATCTTGTGGGGTGCATTTAGTCAAATCTAATCGGTTAGTGTGTGCACCTCTGCGGGATGTACCAAGCTTTCTGGTACCATTTCCGGGGTGAAAGGCACTCAGCCTAGCTAGTTAGTATTTCTTTGACTTTTCCTACTACCCTCATCATTGCTATTCTTTATTCATTATTCTTTGCATTCTTTGTGTACATTGGTTTACTAACTTGCCCTCTTTTGTTTGGTTGTGCTTTGTGCATGTGACAAGCCATTTGGGGGAAGACAAGATGGCAGGCCAAAATGCACCCCACAAGTCGCTTCAAGACCACTTCATACCTAGCAACTATAAATCGCCAATTGCTAGTAGGGTTGATCAAATGCCAGGGGAGTAATTCTCCATTCCTCTAGGTCATCTCGGGCTCCTTCCCATCTTCTACAACTCAGAGAGTGAGAACCCCTACAAGCACTTGGACTCCTTTCTTGAAGAATGCTCCACCTTCAAGACGTCGACGACTAGTGATGATACAATATAGTTGACCTTGTTCTCTTTCTCCCTCAAAGATAGAGCCAAAGATTGGTATGACTCAAGAAGGGACATCATGAGTTGGGAATAATGAAGAATGCCTTCTTGAGAAAACTCTACTCTATAGAAAGGTTAACACAAATACAGTGTGTTGTGACAAATCTTAGTCAAATGGGCAATGAGCAGTTCCACCATGCATGGGAGAGATTTAAGAAGACTTTGACAGAGTACCCACACCATGAGATCCTTTTGTGGAAGCTAGTTCAATCATTCTACTCTGGTTTATCTCTAAAGGACCAAGACACAGTAGATTCTTCTTGTGGAGGAGTTTTCATGGCTAGGCCACCTAAGGAGATATGGCCTTGGTTTGAGCATTTGGCTGAAGGGTCAAGAATTCGAGCTTCTAGCATGATGAATGACGGGGTCTATGCCTTTGGTTTGACACCTCCTACTCATAATGACTCAAGTCCACAAGTGATGAAGATTCTTGGGACATGGTGAGCTTCATGAAGAACCAGGTGACAAATGTTCCTTGCCACCTGGTCAATTCTATTGAGTTCTCTGGTGAAGAAAAGAAGACAACTCACTCCTATAGCTAACAAGAGCCACAAAATCCAAAATATAGATCAAGGTTTGAGGAAGAGGTTTTCTCTAGATTGAATATATTTGATGATTTATAAGAAGACATTGCAAGGGTAGAAGAGAGAATAGAGTAGATATCTTCCATACTTGTTCTCCTAGAAGAAAAGTTGTCTTCAAAACCCATCATGAGGTACCATGAAGCAAGTGGACCAATGCCCTCTTATCAAGTTTTCTATAGTCTGCCTCCCATGAAAGTGCATCCCATCGACCATTTTCAAGGTGATTCCAAGCCGTATAGTCCATCTCCCCCTCATCACCATCATTTTCCCAACAATTCATCTTCCAACCTCAATTCTCTCCTCCACCTCAATTTCAACACAAAGTGTCACCTCCACCTCCTCCACAGCCACAACTAGCTCCCCCTCTTCACCATGATCAAGGAAGTGATGTGATAGTTCGAAGGAGTGGGAAATCTCTTGAGCAGCCCGCATGTCAAAGAAAGGTTGATAAAGCAAAGCAAAGTAAAGGTAGCCAAGTGGTGATATTGTGATTGAAATTGCCGAATATGATTCATTGATAATCTTGTTGATTTTGGGATACCATGTGCTCCACCTCATAGTACTCCATTTGCAATTTCTACCATCCCTAGTGTTCCACCTCACATTGATGCAAGCAAGGCAAAAACCAATGATCCTCCATTCATTTAAGCACTAGATGAGCCACTAGAAATGAAGAGGAGGTAAAAGCACAATGTTGATATTCTTGAGGTGTTTCTCCAAGTGAAGGTGAACATTCCACTCTTGGATTCTATCAAACAAATCCCATCATATGCCAAATTCCTGAAGAACTTCTGCACTGTGAAGAGAAGGTCAACAGGGAGAATTCTAAATAAAGTGAAGTTGACTAAACAAGTGAGCTCCATCATACAAAATTCACTTATCATGAAGAGAAAAGACTCAGGAGCCCCAATCATACCTAGCTATATAGGGGACATTGCATAGACATGTCCTTACTTGATTTGGGATCTACTGTGAATTTGATGCCATACAATGTCTATCTTGAGTTGGGCTTAGGAAAGTTGAAGTTGGCGCATTGCACTCTCCAATTGGCGGATATATCCATAAAAGTGCCTAGGGGTAGAGTGGATGATTTCTTGGTGATGATAGATAAAGAGAAAGGCACATTGTTCTTGATGGATTTCAATGTACTTGATATGTAGACAGCGGATAGGAAGATTCCCATCATCTTGGGAAGGTCGTTCTTATCTATAGTTGATGCTTAGATTCATGTACACAATGGCACCATGACGGTTTCATTCATGGACATGAAGATCAAGATCAACATGTACAAAACCCCAACCCGGTGGATTCGAGATAGGGATATTAGACATGATCACTTCACATGTCTGAATGATCATTTGAGAAAAGAAGATCAAGCTGGATCAATTAATGACAATTATTGTGATCAGAGGGATGAGAAAAATAGATTGAGTGAAAATGACAGATACATGTTTTGCAAGAATGGACACATGAGAATGCCAAACAGATGAATGAATGAGGAATCTCCAAGAAGCCAAGTTGAAGGCAAGAAACTCAACGCTTGTGGGAGGAAACCCACCTAGGTTTGGGAATTTTTCACCCAACCTTCCATTTTTTATACTTTTGCTTTGTTTTTACACTTTTCTAAGAAAACACACACACACTTGTTTATAATAGTTTTTGTTTAGTTTTAAGATGTGCAGGTGAAAATAGGGTGAAATGAAGGAAATTTGAGTACAATTGAGGGAAACTTTCAAAGAAAAAAAATCACTTTGGATCAAGATTTTGAGTGTTTGATGTTCTTCAAGTTGAGAATAGCAGCTACAGAGACCACCACGGCCGTGGTCATCCACCACGGCCCTGTGAATTAAATCAACAAGTAATCATAGGGAGTAGGGATAAAGTTTGAGAAAACAATTGACAAAGGATGCACCACGGCGGTGCAAGGCAGCACGGCTGTGCAGCCTGAAGACACCATGGTCATGCCGCATAACACGGCCGTGCTGCAGCCTGATTTCAGCAACTTAAGGTAGAATGTGCAAAAATTTCAAATCATTTGCTCACTTCTTTGAAGAACATAACGGTCGTGCCTTGCGCCCTAGCAATTGTGCATCCTTTTGCACCCATCTCCAACCCTCAAATCTCTGAATAATCACTCCCAAACCATCCCAAATCCATTCCCTACCATTTTTACTACCTTAATCTCCATATTCCACTCTTTTTCATCCAAAAAATCCCACATTTCTCTCCATTCCGCCCCAACAGCCCCGTTCTTCAAAGAAATTCAAAATTTGGTGATTTCTCCTCCAATTTCGAGCAAATATGAAACAATTTGCAACAAAAGTGGTGGAGAAGACTAGGGGTGTCATCTCCTACCAAAGGAAGCCGAAGAGTAGTAACCCTCGGTTGACAGAGGCTGAATTGGATGCTTTAGTGGATCCAATTGTGGAAGAATCCTCCACACAACCATGACGGGGGACACTGCCGTCATCTAGAGCATCACAACCACTGCTGGCTTCTTCCCCGCCATTCGTCTCATCTGAGAGACCCTCAATTCCAACTGCACGATCATCAGTTTCAGCATCCCAACAGTCCATTTCTTCAGCATCGCAGTCACAGTCGCAGCCACAAGCACGTAGGCAACTCTTACTAGATGAAGAAGAGAATGAAGAGATTCCAGATGCACAACAGACTGAGATACCATAGCAACGACCCCTTCCACAGACCGAGGTCATTGTCGGTAGGGCAAAGCAAGCCAAGCACACAAAGTGCTTGACACACATGAAAACTACTAGAGGGGGGTGAATAGAGTTTTATAGATAATTTAACAATTATTGAACTCAAACAACCACAATGAAAATATTGGATAAGGAGACACAAGGTTTAGAGTGGTTCCAACTATAGCAAATACTATAGCCGTCAATCCACTACCCGGTTGCTTACCCAACCGGGATTTGAAAAGAAATTTATTTTATTACCTCTCAAGGAATTTACATAAAATACAATCTCTTTTCCTAAACCCTTCAAGCAGCCTTCACCTAGAAGTAATCGCCAACCTTGAAGCAGCCTTCCCTTGAAGTAGATGCACCAACTCCCGTTGTACCAGCCTTCTGAAGTAGCTTCCCTTGCGATAGCCTTCTTGAAGTAGCTTGAAGTCCCCTTCTCCACCTGAGAAGTCAACCCTCTCCAATCCGCAGCCTCCAACCCTAGGAGTAGCAAGGAGAGTACAAAAGATAAAAAGGAACAAGAAAGAAAAAGGAAATTACAACTTATCCTTTAAGCCCAAGGCTTGATATGCCTAGATCAAGCATATAGATCTCCTAGCCAAGTGTGTGAACTTGTGATTGCTGTGGATAGGAGAATCTAGCCTATAGGACACGAAATTGAGCTAAGGAGAATGTAGACAAATGATCACAGTGCTCAAATTGCTTGCAATAGATTGCTCAAGTATGCTCAAGTGTATTCTCAAGTGTAACAAGTGAATTCTAGTGTCCTATGGCTTGTCCTATTTATAGGAATGGCCTAAGTATGCTTAAGGACGTTCTAGACAACTTCTAGGGGTTTCTAAGTGCTTAACTAGCCGTTAGGTACAAAGTTGTTGCTTTAACAACGGCTAGTTAATTTATTCTGCAGTTGCTGTCAGAGACCATCTCGGTCGACAAATGGTCGACCGAGACACCTACTCGGTCGAACTTTTGTCGACCGACAGGCTCTCTGGAACAAGTGATTTGCAACGTCTTTCTTCAACTGCCAACTAACTTGTCTGTTGTGTCTAACGGCTACTTTGGATCTTTCTCGGTCGAGAAGATTGTCGACCGAGAGTGTCTCGGTCGAGGAGTTTGTCGACCGAGAATGATCCTGTTTCAAGGTTTCAATTTAAGCATTAATTATATGTGTGAGTGTGCAGAGGTGATCCTAATTAAATGGGATGACATGTCTAACTATGGTGTTTGGCTAGGGAAAATCTAACGCTTGATTTACATGCAATTCTAAGTACTTGTACATTATATATTTGTACAAGTTTTTACAACAATGATTACATTGCATGAAAATATAAACAATTTAGCTTGTGGATTTTCCCTAGTTGCTTTGCCATCCATCTTAGTCCTGCACACTCAAGTAGCTCGTTAGATTAATAAGAATGAAATGTTTGTCATAATCAAAACAAAGGGATTTATAGATGTCCAATTAGCCAACAATCTCCCCCTTTTTGAAGATGACAAACATTTCCAAAATATAAATAAGGAAATATAAAACATATGAATTTCATACCTGAAGATTACCTTATGTAGCTTTTCCTCTTGTTTATAAAATGTGTGCTTATTATTCCCAATGAATTATGAAACATGAAATCCAGTTCATTTGGGAATATAGCAACTTTCAATGTAAAGCCAAGAGTAAATTTATGAAACTCATTGATTGAGTTTTTCATAGATACTAAGTTATAGTTTAATTTATCTCTCCCCCTTTGTCATTTCAAAAAGATAACCGTTGAATATTTTATTTTTCTTCTCCCCCTTAATATTATGCTCCCCCTTAAATAGATATCCTATTAGAAACATGGATTTTTGTCTAATTTATCCACAATTTGTTTCTCAATCATTTACAAAGGATGTTAAGCCTTGAAATGATATGAGATTCCCTTAAGCGTATGATGAATGTATATTTATTTCTCATTTATCAAAGGATGTTAAGCCCTAAATTAAATGAGAATCCTCTAATCTTAGAGTACATAAAAATGTCTCCATCCAAATGCAAGGGATGTTAAGCTCTGTTTTGGGTAGAGAGTTCCTTCAAGTACAAGATACCATTTTCAATAAATCTTTATAATCAATGAAAATTTCCAGCTACACATGGTGGTTACAATGTTTTTGTAAGCTTCTTCAATCAACTGGTCAAAGTTGTTTTTATGATCTCCCCCTTTGATATCCCAAATAAAAACTTAAATGCTTTGCAATATGTTTGAAGAGTGTCCATATGCATAAAAGAATACTCTGTTTCACAAATGATGTTCAACATGAATCCTTGGTTTAAAATTATTTGATGAGCAATCATTTGCAGCAGAATTATTTCAGACTTGACAGCAGAGACCTGCTCGGTCGATGATTTCTCGACCGACAGTGTTCTCGGTCGACTAGTGACTCGACCGAGAATGTTTCTGGAGAACTGTTTGTCATAGGTCATTATCAATTTAGCCACAAGGTTTTATTTATTTCTCCCTTTATTTTGTATGCTCTACAATAATAGTCTTTATAATCCATTTATTTACAAGATGTCTCACATGCGAAAAGATATCCATCCAAATCAACAAAAGGATAAACAATTTCATTAATAAGCATGGAACGATAGACACATCATACAGAAGTGATCCATAACAATCATTCAAAGCAAGTCATTACAACTAATATTACTCCAACACTCACTGGAAAGATTTAAGAATTACATCAACGTCAGGATCTTTCCCAATAAATGGCTCAGTTCCATAGTATTGGACCAAGGTTTGCCAATCTAGAGCTTTTGTCTTGGTTAAAGCATATGCTTCCAAGAATGTAGGAACTCGGTCAAATCGGAAATGAGCAACAATATCTTGCAATTGCATAGATGAAAATTGAGTATGCGTTAGATCCATGGATGGTGGAGGTGGAGTTTGATAGTAGTTGTATGAAGGATTGTATGGATTGAGCATGCCTGGATTTAAAGAATATGGATATTCATCGGTTTGGTTTGGGGAAAGGGTTTGCATTCTTTGGTTTAAATATGTCATGGCATGATGATTGTAGTCTAATTGTCTACTAAGGTGATATTGGGAGCCAACAATATAAGTAAGAGTATTTTGAATGGGGTCCTGTGGTAGGGTAGTAGGAGGAGGTGGTGGTATGTCTTGATGAGATGTTTCTCCTTCCACTCTAGCCCTTTTGTGACCAAAATCTATTCCCATTTTCTCTACGGTATTCTTACTTATCTTTTGTGGTCGACACTCCCATGTATATCCCATATCCTCAATGTTTGTTTTAAGAAAATGTTGAGTAATTTGGCAAACGAAATCCGCATATGGTGGGTTGCCAGAAAACTCAATCATGTTTTTAAGAATTATACGGATGAAGTTTGTGGGAATGCGGCTTATGATGGCATAAATGAGGTACATACGGAATATTGGAACTTCAGATTTGTTGGCTCTAGGGTGAATATTTGTAGAAACAATGAGATTTACAATCCTACAGGCTGGTTTGAGATTTATAGCGTAGTAGGTTCCCCTATCTTCATGACAAGTGGTGTTGGATTGAAAAATAGCTCTTTTTATGGCACTAAGGCTAATGGTATGATCATCTTGGGAAAGTAGATTTAGTGGATTTCCGGTGGTGAGATCAAGGGAATCTTGGTATTCATCTATGTCAATTTCTAGCATGTCAAGAATATCCCCTTCGGTAAATTTAAGGCTATGCCCATTGACCATGGTGTAGAAGAATGTGGTTTCATTTTCAGTATGGGATATGAGATTGGCATAAAATTTGTTGACTACCTTAGTGGAATAGAAAGGAAAAGAGGGATTGATGAAGTCCTTCAACCTTTGTACTTCAAAGAGATCCTCCAGATCGACGATGTTGATGAAGTCCATGACTTCGACTGGTCGTCGTGGAAGAGGAGCTTTGGAGGAAAGCCGTAGATACCGATCACCAGCATCTCCATCGACGAAGGCGACGTCGTTGATGATCGTCAGTGGTGGAGTAGCTTCCCGAGCTTCCCTTCCTTTCCTTCCGGCGACCTTCTTCTTCCCACAGGCAGCTGATGATGAGGCCATTTGTGTTACTTGAGTGTGGAGAAGAAGCAAGGAAGGTTGGAGGATGAGGATGCTGAAGAGTAGCACAAAAATGCACTAGAGAGGGACAAAGGAAGCAAGAGTATGCAAGTGTGAGTAAGTGTCCCGTTTTTGCCCCTTTTTATAACATTCCAGCGACCAGGTCGGTCGACGATTCGTCGACCGAGCGTCCGCAACGGTCATGTTGCAGACGCGCCACTCGGCACCCCAACGATCAAAATAACGGTCATAAACGGTCATAACGGTCGGTTTACAACGGTCGTATCCAACGGCTATTTCTCGGTCGAACAATTGTTGACCGACATTGTCTCGGTCGAGCATTTGTCGACCGAAAGTTCGTCCGATATTAAGTCTGTTTAGATTCTGTCGGTCGAGAGAGGTGAGCTGACCGAGAGGGTCTCGGTCGAAGAATTCGTCGACCGACAGACTTACTGAGTAAATTTTTTTTTAATGCAAAAGGTAGATTATTTTTGTAGAGCATTTATATGGATATTCTAAGGGAGTAATATTGGGATAATTTAAGGCTTAAATAATAACAAATGATTTAATTTTCAAGAAAAATTTATATTAAGATTAGGTCCAAAGAGAGAATTTCCAAATAAGCAATTTTTGTCGAAGCTTATTTTAGGTCGCCCTTGACTACGACCATAGCGCCCCTTAGTCAAGTTTTATTTTGACCAAGAGGCAAATTTTGCAGATATTTTTCAGATTTGAATATATTGAGTCTAATATCTGCATAAAATTTAAATATCAAGTTGAAGCATACTACTTAATTGGAGACACAATTAATTATTTCAAAGATACTGAGTTAGAGATTTTGTTGCAAGCAGTAACATATAACTAATAAGTTATTTTGCTGGCTTGCAAACAATTTTCTATGCGCACCCAATGATGAAAGCATGGTATAAAGCATACAATGATAATTCCATTTTATAATTAGTATATGAATAGACCAGAAAATACTTTTACGAATAATCATATGAAAATAGGAATTTTCTTTTCATTTGACTTAGTCTTTAAATCATCTAGGGAACAAACTAATATTAATTTCATTTACATTTGTAATTATGTAGAGTTGAGATAGACATAGAAATATGCAACTAATGTCTTTGGTCATATCTCAACTTGATTTTGTTCATTTAGTTTGGAGGTTTTGGAACCCAAACTAACTCTACATCTTTTCTCTTATAAGGACATGAAAATGAATAGTGACCAAGGCGCAAACAGTAATGACAACATATTGAGTCAACTTCATATCTTTTTCTATGGTTGTGTCCTATGTTGTCATTGGGTGAGGATGTCCTTTTAGGTACATATATAGATTGGGTTTGTGACTTTCTCTGACTAGGTTGTTGATGAGATTTTCCTTTAGGCTTGTAACCTAGTCCCCTTCTCCCAATTTGTTGATAGGGATTATCTAGAATTTGATCAAGAATGCCATGGTTATTCAAACTACGAACTTGTTGTTGTAGCTTGGCAATCTCATCCATTCTTTTCTTAATGTCTATTTTTGCTTGGTCTAGATTGGATAACAATAAATTTCTTTCTTTAACAATAGTGTCATAATCTATATGGGTGCACAATAATGGTTGTTTTTGAAGATCGTTTACTTGAGTCTGTAAGTTTGAATTTTCAACAGAAAGGAGCTTGCAATCGGCTTCCATAGATTTTAACTTAAGATCAGAAAATTTATTTCCCTCTTTAAGATCCTTATTTTCAGATGCAAGAGCAAGAAGTTTAACATTTAGATCATCATTTTCCTTATTTGATTTCTTTAATTTCTTTTTGCACTCAACATATTTATTATGTGTTTCTTCAATAATAGCAACTAGTTCTTCTTTAGATAAATCAAAAAGACTTACCTCTTCTTCTTCTTCTTCACTAGTTGTAGCAATAAAGCATTCTTTGTGCTTATCCTCTTCCTTTGATCTCCATGGGCATCCGGTTGTTTTGTGGTTTGTTCCTAAACACCAATTGCAGCATGTAGTGGTTTTGTCTAAGCACTTTTCACCATTTCCCTCCATTCTTCAAGACCTGGTTAGGGTTCCTTGAAGCCTGCTCTGATACCAATTGAAAACTACTAGAGGGGGGGTGAATAGAGTTTTATAGATAATTTAACAATTATTGAACTCAAACAACCACAATGAAAATATTGGACAAGGAGACACAAGGTTTAGAGTGGTTCCAACTATAGCAAATACTATAGCCGTCAATCCACTACCCGGTTGCTTACCCAACCGGGATTTGAAAAGAAATTTATTTTATTACCTCTCAAGGAATTTACATAAAATACAATCTCTTTTCCTAAACCCTTCAAGCAGCCTTCACCTAGAAGTAATCGCCAACCTTGAAGCAGCCTTCCCTTGAAGTAGATGCACCAACTCCCGTTGCACCAGCCTTCTGAAGTAGCTTCCCTTGCGATAGCCTTCTTGAAGTAGCTTGAAGTCCCCTTCTCCACCTGAGAAGTCAACCCTCTCCAATCCGCAACCTCCAACCCTAGGAGTAGCAAGGAGAGTACAAAAGATAAAAAGGAACAAGAAAGAAAAAGGAAATTACAACTTATCCTTTAAGCCCAAGGCTTGATATGCCTAGATCAAGCATATAGATCTCCTAGCCAAGTGTGTGAACTTGTGATTGCTGTGGATAGGAGAATCTAGCCTATAGGACACGAAATTGAGCTAAGGAGAATGTAGACAAATGATCACAGTGCTCAAATTGCTTGCAATAGATTGCTCAAGTATGCTCAAGTGTATTCTCAAGTGTAACAAGTGAATTCTAGTGTCCTATGGCTTGTCCTATTTATAGGAATGGCCTAAGTATGCTTAAGGACGTTCTAGACAACTTCTAGGGGTTTCTAAGTGCTTAACTAGCCGTTAGGTACAAAGTTGTTGCTTTAACAACGGCTAGTTAATTTATTCTGCAGTTGCTGTCAGAGACCATCTCGGTCGACAAATGGTCGACCGAGACACCTACTCGGTCGAACTTTTGTCGACTGACAGGCTCTCTGGAACAAGTGATTTGCAACGTCTTTCTTCAACTGCCAACTAACTTATCTGTTGTGTCTAACGGCTACTTTGGATCTTTCTCGGTCGAGAAGATTGTCGACCGAGAGTGTCTCGGTCGAGGAGTTTGTCGACCGAGAATGATCCTGTTTCAAGGTTTCAATTTAAGCATTAATTATATGTGTGAGTGTGCAGAGGTGATCCTAATTAAATGGGATGACATGTCTAACTATGGTGTTTGGCTAGGGAAAATCTAACGCTTGATTTACATGCAATTCTAAGTACTTGTACATTATATATTTGTACAAGTTTTTACAACAATGATTACATTGCATGAAAATATAAACAATTTAGCTTGTGGATTTTCCCTAGTTGCTTTGCCATCCATCTTAGTCCTGCACACTCAAGTAGCTCGTTAGATTAATAAGAATGAAATGTTTTTCATAATCAAAACAAAGGGATTTATAGATGTCCAATTAGCCAACAACACAAAGCACTTGACACACAAAGTGATAGCAACTCGCTATGCGTACTGAGTGACGATGGTAGCTATGGGCCTCTATGCCTTTTTTCAGGACGTAATGGAGAAGATGGAACTATTTGAGATTCTGACGCTGTCGCATGAGTCATATGTTGAGCTAACACGATAGTTTTTCACCACATTAGAGAAAGTGATTGATGATGTCGAAAATGCTAGAGTGATGATTGGGGACAAGAGGTGGGTGATAACCTCAAGAATTCTGAATCAGATATTTGCCCCTAGTGAAGAGCTGGCAGACCTCCTAGACAGAGGGAAGACATAGAATGACTCCAGTTCCACATATACTACAATGTGGAAAACTTCACCAGCTAGAGCACATTTGTAGTGGGGAAATCAAAGACTAGTACCATTCACAATCCATTCCTCCACTATGTTCAGAAGGTGTTGGCAAACACCATCTTTGGCAGGTATGAAAACCAAGGTAGTTGTACAAAGAAGGATCTATTTGTACTTGGTTGGTTTATTAAGGGGACGCATGTAAACCTTGGAGCATTATCGATTGAGCATCTGAGGACAATCCCTTCCAAGATCACAAATCCATTTGTAATGGGAGGGATTGTGACGCCTGTAGCCACTATCCTGGGACATGATATGATAGGAGACACAGAGGCAGATGGAGGAAAATTGGTTGACTAACACTACTTAGCCTGCTCTTCCATGATCACCATTGTGGAGTAGAGGATCATTTACCAAATCAACCCACCATACCCAGGAGTCTCCTTTGAGTTTCCCTACCAAGTTCCACCCCTCATGGAACAATATGGACCTACTCAGGATTTTCTAGATAGATTGAGGAGATATGAGGAGGAGCACCCCAGAGGGGATGGCATCCCTGAGCTAATATTGATGACAGAGGGTGTTGGAGAGCCCTCACAGGAAGCTGAGAAGAGACGGTAAGCGAAAGACAGAGCATCATGATGAGTGAGATAGCAAGTGGAAAGGACAAGAGCTTCAAAGCAACATCAGCCCTCAGTGAGTGCATATGACATGGCCACCATTCATGCACAGCTGTAGGGCATTTATGCGACACAGGATAGGATACTGTAGGCACATGAGGGTTTTCATAGCACACGTGATGCATTATGGTTAGATCATCAGTAGATGCATCATTAGATCAACCATTTGTATCAATTTCAGAGTGCCCAGTTGAAGAGAAACCCCCAATGGGGGAAGACTGGTGGGGATCCATTTTGGGATATCAGGAGACTTATCCCCCACCACAGGCAGATTAGTGGGGTAGATACTACTCCTACCCTCCACCACATGGAGGAGTACCACCAGATCCCCTAAGAGAGCCATGATTGTTTACCCTATCATCCTAAACTCTAGGATCATGCTGAGGACATCATGATTCAAAAGTTTGGTGTGGTAGGGTAGGTATGCCCTAGTTTCACTTCGCAATTAACATATACGTATACCTTTTCTTCCTTATCCTTTCTAACTAGTATATTCATCTTTACTACTTTGCATCGGTGCATGCCATGTAATTTGCTTTCTTGTCATTTTTGCATAATTTTCAAAAAAAATACTCTTTTTTCCATTCATTGCATATCATGTAGATTTTTGGTAATTTTTATATGTTTTAGATAGGATTTTCTTATTTACTTTTTAAGTTCAATAATATAGGATTAGATGCGATTAAAGGCAACTTGGCACCATATTGGCCAATTTTGCCCAAATTTGAGATTTCTTTTCAAAAAGTGTGTTTCAACCTAATTTCTACTTTTTGGATTAAAAATAATGTCCTTTGACAAATGCAAGTGAATTATCATTATTTATTGATAAATGGTATCAATTCTTGACTTTTTACATGTGTATCACCTCTCTTGTGTTTGTGAATAATTTGGTTGAATTGTGACTTGAGCAAGCTAGGAGCCTTGTGCCTATGAAATCACTTGATTGACGTATCAATTTCAAGTTGTTCATTCATGTGGTGTGATATTGTTGGATGAAGTCTTGGATTAATTTTCATGTTGAATAGATTATGTTGAGAATCACCTCAGTGACCCTCTTTGACCTGACTATTCACTCACCATCTTCTTACCCCTCTGCTCATGAAATGATGCCAAAGTGCACATATCAGTCGTGGCCACCCCCAAAAATTTGGGGTGGCCACATCTATATCTCACTACTTCACTCTCATCACCATGTGCCCTGTCTACTCCAAGGGCAAAGAAAAAGAAAAAAAATGCAAAAAGAAAATAAAAGATGCTCCTATTTAAGAGCATCTAAATAAAGAAAATATGAGTGTTCTATATAACAACACTCTAAAATCTTACAACAATCCTTTCTTCAATTTTCATACCCATTGAGCTAGGAAACATCAAACCTAGCTCTTTTTGCCCTTTCCCGTAGCCACGCGGGTCATTTGGTGTGATTTGAAACATAAGGTTGAAAGCATGAGGGTGAAACAACACTCCTAGTCATCCTCGATTAATGCCATCATGAAACGGTCTTCCCAGAACCACATGAAAGAAATATGGATAGCTTGTGTGTTTTATGAACTATATTTGAAGTTCATATGCTTTGTGCTCTTTTCATGATTGGTTTTTGAAAGTAGGATAGGAGAGAGGTGGGATACATGTACTTAGTCAACATTGATCTCACTTAGTCAATAATCATCTCTTACATTGCATTTGCCATTTCTTGATGTGAAATAATTTTCTAGAGATTGAGTTGAGAATCATGACGACAAGTATGTTTCAAGTTTGGGGTGGTGATTCAGCCCTATTTTAGGTCTTCATCTTGTGTCATTTAGCATTTCAATCACATCTATACCTGATAGATTACAAGTTATTTCCCTCAATTTGCATATTTGTGTAAAATTCACTTATGGACATTATTTGCATGTTTTTCAGACATTTGGACCATGCTTGATGGAAGAGAGAGAGGAGTGATCCTAGGGTTTCTCTACCCTTGGAGAGACCCAAAGTGAAGCTCGATGCTCCCTCAACCTACCCCTAGTGGCCAAAGATCCATTGAATCAATGAAGTCTAAGAAAATCCAAAGAATCAAGTCAAAGTGTTGATCCAGATCCCAGCACGATCGTGGTGACACAGAACGACCATGCTAGGAAACTTTCCAATCAATAGATTCACCCTCAAATAAAGCTAGAATCACTACGACCATGCCACACAGAATGGTCGTGGTGCACTAACCCAGAACGGTCGTGCACCCTTACACAACCGTGTAGCAGTAGAGGTAGAATGGTCGTGGAGAAGAGAAAACCTGGGCATTTCAAGCCACCACGGTCGTGCTACCCTAGCCCCACCATGGTCGTTGTGATCACCACGGCCGTTCCACCTTCAGTACAAAATTCACCCTCAACCTGTAATCTCCACATTTTAATTTCCACGATCGTTCTACCCCACCATGACCATGCTCACCTCAACCCACCACGGCTGTGGTGATCCACCACGGCCGCACTACTCATAAAACCTAGCTATTTTTGCCACTGCACTACCCAATCTACCCCTACTTAACCTATTGCTTCCCCCACACATATATATAGGGAGGTGGAAGATGTAGGTCGAGGTTAGCTACCTTCTACCACCTCCAAGCTCCCCATTTCTCCCCCTTAGCCATTCCACTCCATTTCCAACTCCATTTCACTCTATTTCACCATTTCCACCACCAAAACCCCCATTTCCAAGCCTTCCATCCAATTCCCACCATCATTCCACACCATTCCATCCAAGAAGAAGGAGGAGTTGACCTTACAGCATCAGGAGAGGAGGATTCACTCATCCACACCGATCTCCATGTGTACTTCTTCCTCTTTCTCTTCTCTTTTTGTACTTTGCATTGTTATGAGTAGCTAGGCCCCTTGGGTAGGCTGTTTGGGGTATAAAATGTTACTTTGATACCATGTTGGGGGAAAATGATATGTAAACTTTGTAATTCCATTTTCTAATGATTATGTTCTATTTCTATCTCATTCTCCATAAATTGCTTGTTGGTTTTTGTATAAAATCACCTAGGAATCTAGGGAAATTGATTATATGTGGCAATTTTGGGAATTGCCCCTAGGTCCAATTCATGGATCCCTAGGTTGCCTCCCATCTTCCTACATCCTAATCAATCTCCCTAAGACTAAGTGAAATATCTAAGTAGCTATATTAGGTGACTCTAGTGTGATTATCATGGAGCCTTCTCAAGGCTAGAATGTGGGGGGAATTGGGGTCCAAAACCCTAATTTCACCTCCCCATTACTACCCTCATCCCCTAATTGCCCTAGAATGTCTAATCTAGAAGCCTAGACTTGACTAGACTCTAGTTGAATTGAGCCAAATCCCTAACCCAATTGAGCCTCACAAGGGTAGTAGGGGTGTTAGGGACTAGTTCTTCTATACACAACCTAGCATTTCCATGGCTAGTTAGTAGCTTAGGCTAATTCACTAGACTCTAGCTTGTTGTTTGGTTTGGATAATCTAAATGGAATCATAATGTTCACATGTCACCTCCCAATTTTAAGTGATAAGTGCATCCCCTAAACAACCCACATCTTCCTTAATTGGTTTAAAATCCTAGTTTCCTTCTTTCTTAGCTAGTGTTAGCTTAATTAGCTCTTTTCCTGCTTAGATAGATTCTTGCCCTATTCCTGCTTTATTCTTGATAGTTTAGCTCTTTTATTTCTGTCTTGTTCTTCTTCCATGTCTTAATGTAAATTGCCTCTTCATACCTACATTAGTCTTTTCTTCCTTAATTAGTCTTAATCTAGTCTAGGGTTAACTTAGATTGCAGTCTTGCCTTTAATTGCTTTCTTGCTCACCTTAGTTTAACAATGAAAAGAATCTTCAAACCCTCAACCCTATTCTCCACAATAGGAACCTAGCAGTTCTAGTGCCCCCTTTTCTTCCTATGGATCGACCCTATACTTTCTGCCCTCCTATACTAGGACACAACCCCGTGCGCTTGTGGGATAGTGTTCTATTAGACGTAGGTGTGTTGGTCTAGGTTTATAAATTTTGTATGTAAATCCACCATGTGTTCCTATCTTGTGGGGGCGCATCTAGTTGAATCTAATCAGTTAGTGTGTGCACCTCTGGCAGACACACCAACCCACTCTTACAATAGATCTTCTGCCTTGAAGGAATTTCCCACTCTTCTTGGATCTTCCGCCTTTGACTTCACCTTCGCCAAGGTGAAGCTTTCACTAAGGGACTCCTTCCCTTCTTCTTCTTCACCTCTCTTAGCCAAGAGAGAGAACCTTCATCTTCATGATAGAAAGAGAGATTGGGAGGTGAAGAAAGTGAGAGCCTCACAAGATATTCATGTAGGACCAGCTCTCTTACAAATCTCCTACTCACTTTAATGGATGTAGCAAGTGATTAAGCTTGAGAGTGGAAAGAGGTGTTTGGAGGCACTCAACTATAATATAGGGACCTTCATAGTGCTTGGCTAACCATGAGATGAAGCCCAATGGGTCCTATTTATAGTTGGGGATGCCTACTAGTTAGTAGGAACACTTAAGGATGAGTTCAGCCATTTGCATGTTGCAACAGATATACTTTCAAGATTTGCAACACTCCTCTAACAGTTAGAAATACTTTTTCTGTACATTCTGTACAGTGTGGTCGATCAAGTTTATTTTTGGGAAACTCGACCAATGGCACTATTCAACAAAATAATTTTGAGTTGTCAGTCTTGTTTACCCTAGATGAAACTTGACTGATAATTTAAAATTGATTTACATGTGCAAGGTGTCGATCGAGTTTGTCTTGAGGAAAACTCAGCCGAACATGGATGTTTCTAAAATCTATCAAGGATGTCGTTCGATTTTATCAGAGATGAACTCGATTGACAATACTCCTTGTAATGAATTTTGGAAATTTTCCATTTGAGTGCTTGAATATTTGTTTTAAATTCTCTTGATTTTTTAAAGCATAATTAGAATTCATACAATCATTACAAGTGATTTATGACATGATTCTAATAGAGATACATCATATTCTATGTGCACTTGCATTAATTTTAACTTGTCTTTCTCCAAATTAGGATGCGCAAGATAGGGCATTTGGAGTGTGTCTATGCCTAATCTGAAACCACTAAAGTAAAAGCATTAGACACAAATAAGTAGAATACTTTAATCATTATCAAAACTAGGGTTTAGTCAAATTAGACCTTGATTCGACACTTATAAGCCATACAAGGTGTGACCGAAGGTATAAAATCCTAGAAGTTGACCTCTTTAGGTAGTACATATCTAGATTTATAGGTTGGAACAATTATAATCAATTGTGTTCATTGGTACTTGCTTAGTCTCCTCATCATTTCTTTGCTTGCTTATTTATACTCAAATCTCAATAGAATTTGAAGGTCTAACAAGCTCTATTCAAATATTTTAGCTCTATTCACCCCCTCTAGAGCCCATTGATCCAACAAGTGGTATTAGACCAAGGTCTTCTCCAACACATTACTCCCACGAGTAGGTCAATATGGAAATAACATGCTTGGTTCTCTCAACGTTGAGGATGGGTTCTCCATGCGTCCCCCGATCATTGATGGCACCAACATCCTCTATTGGAAGATGCAGATGAAATCCTACATACAAGGGATGATCTTTGAAATGTAGAAAGTGGTAGGTCTTCCTTACACACCTCCAGAAGGTGAGATAAGCATTTAGAGTGAGGCAAGCATGAAGAAGGCATAACAAAATGCTAAAGAAATTAGCATCGGTCGATTCCACGATTACACCAGCCAAGTTCAACTTCATCTTCACTTGGGACAAAGATCTTGAGATATTGGAGACTTTGCATCACCTATTAAAGTGATAGAGCAAGTAAAAGAAAGAAAAGTATACTTGCTAAGAAACTCTTTAAAGGTTTCAAAATGGGCTAGAAAGATAGTGATGGTGAAATGTATGCAAGGCTCAATATTCTTATGAATGGTCTTTCTTCATTGAGTCATACCATGGACATAGGAAACGTGAACTCCAAGATTCCCTGCGTTCTTCCTCATCGGTGGTACAAGAAGGTGACAACCATGGAGGACATCATGTCCCTTACAGATGTCCTAGTAAATAACTCATATAAAATTTTCAAGAATATGAAGTGAGACTCAACTCTTAGAAGGAAACAAAAAGAAAAGATGAGCCAGACACAAAGAAGAAGAAAGAGGTTGATTACAAATCTCAAGTTTAAGCACTTGTGCAAGATCAAGTCTTGAACCAATCTCCTCCTTTCTAAAGTGAAGATGGTTCTCCTAAGTGACCTTGAAGCCCACTGCTCAAATGGGAAACACTTTGAGGGTAAATCATCCACATCCACTCCCAGGTGTTAAACTTGTGATCAAAAGGGAACTACAAGAATGAATGCCCAAAAGCAAATTAGCATCACCACAAGAGAATCCATAGGAAGAAGGATGAATGCCATATGGAGGGTAGACACAAGAAGAGGGAAAAGAAAGATAAGATGAACAATGAGAAAATCCATTCACTTGGGATTCTGCTTCCTCAAGTGATTCAAGATCAAATGAAGATGAATGTCACATGGAACTCATGACAAGCACAAGTGAGGACGTTTTTGAGGTAAGGTAAATCTCCATGAACTTTGTAAAGACACTCTTTTTGAAATCATCCATGCTTCCCCTACTTCATACTCAAAATGCAAGTCTTAAAAGAAAAAAATAGATAAATCATTGATGATTTTTATGCTAGAATCGAAGTTGTTGAGAAAAATGAAAATACTTTGAAAGGTAGCGTCTTTGTTGCTTAGTGACGATCCAGGTGAACCTCCACCATCGTCGCATTCACGATCACCTGTCGTCGCTTTGTTAGTTCTTCAGGAATCCTTGTCATCGCCATCAATAATGTTGTTTGTTTGTACATATTTTTTTCAAAAAAATTGGCCATCATTCATCTCATATCCCTGCGACCTCTCAGTCATACATCATCACTGGACGTCACATCTTTGGCTTGTTTGTGCATATTTAATTGTATCTTAATAAATATTATATAAATACGTGTATATTAAAAACTCAACACTTGGGTGCCCAAGCAAAGAAGACCCACCGCCTGGCTGCCTTGACATCCATGACTTAGAATTCCATATCGCAGTTCCGTAAGTATCCGATTTATTCTGCATCTGTAGCTCCCTAGCTGGACTTCTCACGAGCCACGGAGTGCTTCTTGTCTTTGCATGGTGAAAAAAAAGACTGTTTCCACAAACTACTAACAAAGAAGATAATGTAGTGCCACGCCCCCTTTCAGACATTAAACAAAGAAGAAGAAGGATAAATAAAGCACATCCGATTTAGAAGGGAAAAAGCCATTACACAGGGGAAAAAAAGACAAATTAGGGAAGCCCCTTAGACAGGGAAAGGAGACACAAATTAGGGAGGAAAAGCTGATGATTTCGAAATGATATATGGGCACAAGTTAGTAGCTCGCAACTGGTTTCGTTGAATGCCGGTGACGCTTCTCTCGACTGTTAGGTGGGAGAATCAGAGTTCTTCCCCAAATACATGAAATGTTGTGACCGTATGCATGGAACCTATTAATGATAGCTTGATTATAATCGTACTCTCCCATTTTAGTTTCCCGTGTAGTGAGGCTAGATAGGTTTGCTGGTAAAAAATTCTTCTATTTTTATTCAGAGATGGCTTATCCGAAACAAGCAGCTATTTCCAGCTAACCATGCATGGTGTAGAATAGAGATGCCTTCAGACTTATGACACAGTTGCATTTGCAAGTAAAACACACACGCGTTCTTTTGATGTACTGTGATAAGAAAACAGTTGCAAAAAGGCTTCTTTTGTCCTATAAATACAGTTACCCGGTTTACAGGTCGAACAACTCAGCCCAAAACTTAGGCAGAACCAATACGACATCGAGCATTCTTCCTCTGCTGTCTCAGCCACGCCTCTTTCTAGTCCAAGAAATCGTTGTCCGAGAAATGGCTCTCTCCGAAGCTCTGAACGTCAGGATCGTCGGGCCCGACCGGGCCCCAACTCTCGTCCTTGCTCATGGTTACGGCGGAGACCAGACCATGTGGGCCGGCGTGCTTCCAAAGCTCAGCAACCGGTATCGCGTTCTGCTCTTCGACTGGAGCTTCTCCGGCGCCGTCACCGCAAAGATCAAGCCGGCCACAACGTTTGATGACCTCGTCGACGAGCTCCTGGCTCTGGCAGACGAGTGGGGACTTCAGGGTGCCGTCCTTGTCGGACACTCCTTGTCTGGTATGGCCAGCTGCATGGCGTCTATTCGACGCCCTGAAGTCTTCAGCCACCTCGTGCTTGTCGAAGCGTCTCCCAGGTGAGTTCCAAAGCTCGTGCTATTGGGAATTTGATAATGGGTCGTCGACCTAGAAGTGTTGGCAACCAGCTAAATTTTATTAGTCGTTTGGTTAGATGTGTTTTAGGTGTGGACAGAGAAAGAGAAAGTAGTTTTTCATCTTTCGGTACGTGCAGAGGTTAGATACAAGGCGATTAATAACGTATATACAGAAGAAGAGGCCTTAAATTAGGTAAGCATTAATAAACAGAGAACCAGCATGTGCGGGACGAGTGAACGGCGTGTTTGCATTTCAGCCTCCATTATATACTTTTTGGAGAGACCTTAAAAAAAAAAATACTTTTTGGAGAGATTTTAAATTACTTCCTCCTAATACCGAAAAGAAAGTAATTATTCTCTTTTTAACACTCCAATTTTGAAAACTGTAATTTTGAAGGAATAAAAACCTAAAATGAACCTGGCCAGCGTAGCCCGGGCGGTCAAGCCAGCGCGCCCCTCATGAAGGGTCGCTGGTTCGATTCCCCGCTCGGGTCAGCTGTATTTACCAACCTCTTGGGTCATCCGGGCTCTGACACCTGTTTGGAGAGGGGGTGGACTTCGGCCCATGCAGATCCAAAAAAAAAAAAAAAAACCTAAAATGAAAAGGTGTGTATACGGAGTGTCTTGGTCCTGAAATATCTTTAATTTCTTTTGGTATTAATACGGAGCAAACAACTACTTCCTCAAGTCCAAATTTTAGCTAAAAGACCAAGGAAAATTAAAAAGTAGATGTTTTTATAAAGAAACCATAAAAAGTGTTAGTTCCCAGAGGGACGCCGTCGGGCATCTCCAAATTATCATGCTCTGTATCATCCTCGATATACAATCACAATTCATAAAGATGCATATTTTTTATGGTAGTTATTTTAAGCTAAAATCAAAGTTCGACTGGGAAAACGAATAATAGCCGTGTCCAAGTTTTGCCTTTATCCTAGTTATGGTACATAATAGTGGTACATTTTACGATGTCAAGTGAAAAATCGCATTTAACATTCCGCTCCATTGGTAAAGTTTATTTTTAGTTGTAACACATATAAACTCGTTGGAAATAAAAGGATGCATAATAAATTGTGGACCCAACTCCATCGACAATAGATGATTCTAAAATATGATCATACAACTTCTTTTATAAAAATATATTTGTATTAGTAAAAGAAAATATAATCATAGCCAATTGATTGGATTAAATGGAAGGTAAGATAGTGTATACTTCTTTGTGTTTAGGTATAAGAAGTACCGTAGATACATATATTTTGTGATCATACAATCTTGTGGTTGCATAGTCATTAATTTAACGAACTGGACGTCCCTTTTTGAACTCAATGCAAACGCTGGTGTTTCTAAAAGTAACCAACGATCTCTTAGCCTCTATTCAGGCGTGTGTATGGTAGAAATTGACAGGGACACGTCCGGACAGTAAACATAGAACAACAAATTTAAACCCTCTATTCACTACCAATATCTACCGCCTGCCTTGCAATTAGTCGTGCAATGCAAGCATATCTTTCTAATGAGCCGTGCCATGCGTTTATATAAGGGTTGGTAAATTACCAAAAAAGAAAAAGATGTTCCGCGTCACATATGACCCATTTGACCTTTCTAAGGTTGACAGCTCCAGAATTTGACTTTAAAAGAATTCCAAGTTGGTTGAGGAATGGGAAATCTATGGTGAAGGAAAAATATTGAAAGAGAAGAAGAAAGATAAAGAGAAAGAGAAAGAATCCTAAACATCAATTCAAACAGTATCTCATTCTCTGAATTTGTCTATCTCTTGAGATCGACTAATGAAATCCAAGGTCGAAAGCCTATATTTTATACGGATGAGTATGTATACTAAATTATTAATGAGCGTGATTTGACTGTAAAGAAGGATCAAGCAACCGCGAAGACAGTAGTTCCTTCTTCCGATCTTTTTTAGCAGCGAGGCGAACAATTTCTCCTTTATGCATCACCAATCTCTTCATATATACCTTTGAACGTAGAATAACTCTTTTAGCAAAATATCATGAACGTCGAGCAAAGTTCTCCTTTATGCTTATTGGTCTGCATGAGCATATACAGGTACATCAACGACCCCAGCGACAATTACTTCGGCGGGTACGACCCACAGTCCATCGGCACCCTCCTGCACAGCATCGAGACCAACTTCCCGCAGTGGTCGTCGGAGTTCCCTACCCTCGTCGTGGACAAACACCGCCCAGACGCAATCATGTGGTTCGCCCAGTCCCTGAAGCGAATGCGACCAGAGGTCGCCCTCGCCCTGGCCCGCACCGTGTTCCTAAGAGACATGAGGTGGGTGCTGCCGCAGGTGAAGGTACCTTGCACCGTCGTGGAGGCGTGCAACGACATTATTGTTCCCTTAGCTGCGGCGGAGTACATGAGGGAGAGGCTTCCTGGTCGATGCGGAGGCGAGGCGGCCATGGCGATCGTACACTGCAATGGACACTTCCCAATGCTTACTGCAGCGGAGGCATTGACGGCGGCGGTGCTCCAGGCGGTTTCTGAGGACTAATCTCCGGCACTCCAGCGGCTGGCCGTCTGTTATCTTTGTTGGATTATTGGTTCTCGGGACTAATCTGCGAGGTATAGTATATTTAAACAATAATTGTGACAGTAATTGCTGAATGAGGACTAAGCTTGGGGATCAGATTCCCTGTGTTGGCAATGCTGTGAGCAGAAGATCTCAATCACACTTGTCTAGAAGTGGAGTGAAGTCATGCTTAATTGCATCCCAGTGTAAGACTTACGTATTCGGCAAAGAGCCGCAACAGGGACTCGTCACAGAAAGTTTGGTCCCCTAAGCTAGCTTGACCTAAGCTTGACGGGGTGTGCATAAGCTAGTGTGTGGTATATTATTGGCAAAAAAACCTAAATGGCACATTTGCCAATTTTAATTACATAAATGGCATGTTCTTGAACTTATTGCCCAAAATGGCACATTTTGGAGCAATACGTCCCCTGCTGGGACGCATTGCTCTCCCGCGAGGCAATGCGTCCCGGTGGGGGACGCATTGGTCTCACAGGAGGGCAATGCGTCCCGAGCCGTGACACATTGCTCTGTTGTGGGACCAATGTGTCCCCCGCCGGGACGCATTGCCACGCGGGAGAGCAATGCGTCCCGGATGGGGACGCATTGACCCCACAGGAGTGCAATGCGTCACGGCTCCGGACGCATTACCCTCCTGTGGGACCAATGCGTCTCCAGGTGGGACGCATTGCTCAATGAGTCTCCATGCAGGACGCATTGGAGCAATGCGTCCCCATGTAGGACGCATTGGTTTTTTTAATCATTTTTTGCAGTCACTGATATGTTATTGATATGTAAATTAACAATATTGATTATATTTATACATTTATAATTCGTTCACTTGTATTTGGATGTCTATAATATACTCAATTATTATAAATTTGTCAATTTCAATAGGTCGTAACATGCATATGGAATATATAAGTGTATTGCAACCAACATTGGTTGGATCCTAATTGATTATATAATACGAACTTAATCTAAATAAATGAGATAGCAATTAAAAACAAGGTTAAAACATAAACCAACATGACGAGAAAATAATACACAATAGAACAATATGATAGATCCACAACAACATGATCCAAAATGAACCAATGTGATATCATAATATGATAGATCCACATACGATGTCCTCACAAAGGCATACATACAAAACTGTACAATATATAAAAAACTAAGTATGTCGTCCTCGCCCACGACGTCCTCGCCCACGTCCCTCTACATCAGGATCCTCTGTACCGATGTCATCTGGAGACTGCTGAACTGGGGACAACTGCGTAGGAGGCTACTGGCGAGCATCAGGGAAGAAATGAAAAGGTGGAGGTGGGGTGAGGGGTCTAGGAAAACCAGGATAGGATGCATCAGGTGGGGTGCATCCTGAGAAATCAAACGGAGTAGGTGAATATGTGACATAAGATGGTGGTCGGCACTCGGGAATAATTGCTGGTGGGAATGGAGTGTATGGAGCAGAAGAAGAACTTGCTCCATGGTATGATGGTGGTTGAGGTGGGGTGATGAATGAGGAATATGAAGCAACTCCTGAAAAATATGGCCCTGTCGGTCCCCATGACATGAACTGAGAAGTGGGAGTGGGAGTGGGCTCAACAGTAGGAGTAGGAGTAGGAGTAGGAGTAGGAGTGGGTATGGGATCCCACGGCCGAGAATAGTCGGGAAGACTATCAAAGTAACTCCCCTGGATGGTATAGATGTTGTCTCTGATCTGTGCAGGGGTGTGCTGTACTGCCGCTCGGATCGCCACATGTGTTTGTACCTGTAAAATAAAGTATGTACACATAATAAAGACCAATTACATATATTACAAATAACAAAGATAAATAATAACAATTTGTAAAAGAAAATAATAATGATACTCACAAATTCCTGCTGACGATAACTTTGTGGGTAGTATATGCTTGGAGGCATAGCTGGAGGGGGCACAATGTATTGTGGATGATACCATGCATAGTGAACCTGAGGACTGTAGACTGTATCAGCTGGTGGAGCGGGAAATAAGCTCTCACGTCTGTTGTTCCACATCTGCACCTCCTGCCTATAATGAAGCATCCAATCCTCAGCCGCATGACCCCTCCCATCTATCCGGCTAAGCTTCGGCAGCTCAAGAGTAGGTTGTACTTGAACAAAGCCGAACTGTCCAAGTACTCTGTCGAGAAAGTGCCACTCCACTATTGTGTAGCACAACAGAGGCACTCGTGCCAACCAAATATCACTACCATCTCTACAAATGGCAGGCAATCTCTCGAGAACCTCAGCAGTGTAAGGAGTCAACTCTATCTGTTATTCATATAAACAACGTGTATCATATAAAATGGAGTAAATTGTAAATAAATAAAACATATCAAACAACAGAGGTAAGTAAGTTATACCTGTGAGGGTAAAATCTGGTCAAATGCTGAATCGTAAAATTGAATTGTTCCCCTGATAGTTTGACTCCTTTGGACAAAGGTAGGCCACCTATTAAATTGAGAAACTAAATTTAGATAAACACTACATAATATTTAGACAAATAAAAAAGTTAATTGTATTGATCTTTAACCTGTAGCCCAAGGGAACATCTTCTGGCCAATCATTCCAGCGCATTCTAATTGTACCTGGGCGTCCAATTCCCAACCTCTCCCAACACCACAACTGTAATAGGCACACACAACCTGATAGATGGGCTGTTCTCCTAGACCGGGTGGTTGCCTTATACAACTCCCTATATAAGAAAGCTAGAGTTGCAGCACCCCAAGATAGAGTGCCACAACGTTCAAAATTGGACACAAGAGGGAGATACCTAACATGAACTCTATCCCCTGTACTATCTGGGATAAGGTAACTACCTAAGAAATATAAGAGATATGCCCTAGTATACCTTGTCCTCATTTCTACTTGTTGTTCTTCATCACCCGCGGTCAGATCCATATCCTTGAAGGTCTCACACAACCAAATCAAGGAGATATGCCCCTTAGACATCCCATCTGGTGCATCTCCTAAGAAATTCTCACAAAGGTGAGTCCATGAAGAAAATTGCCCCTCATCTACACCTAAAGGATATGAAGCTATAACCGGTGGGCCATCAATCCTCAGGCCTAAAAGAACTGCAACATCCTGAAGAGTGACACTCATCTCAAAAGGGGGAAGCCTAAAAGTATTGCTAGAGTTGTCCCACCTATTAACTAATGCAGTGATTAAACTAGGGTCAAGGTGGATACATGGTAGCCTATGAACAAGCCCAAAACCAGCTATGGAAATATTGTCTAAAACATCCTAGTCAGTAATAGGCCATTGTACCAACATAATGTGGTGCTGGGAGAGTCGGTAGGTTTCTTCTCTAGGAGCCATATCTATGAAAAGTGAAAATATTTCATTAAATGAAAAGTGCAAAAATTACATTACATGAAAAGTGCAAATAGTGTACAACATTTAAGATTGTCAAGATTCTTCATTAGATAAGATGAAATTACAACATGAACAACATGAATTACATGAACAAACAATATAAAAATACAACATGAACTACATGAAATTACTGCATTTGATTCAGTATCTCATCTAGAGGTTCATAAAATGGCCACACTTGATGTACCACTCGATGTATCTCTGGATGTGATACAACTAATTGGTTTTTTACTTGTTCGTTGATTGGCATTGCTTTCTGTTTTGTGTGATCCCAATACCAACCAGGTAGCTCAAGAAGTTCTTCATACATGTGAATCATTTGCTTTAAAAATTGCCAATGAAATTTTGCTTGTTCTTTTGTCACTATAAATCCTAACTTGTTGTGCAACAAATCTGGTACATCATTCCAGTCATCATCCAATAGAGTTTGATGAGCCATTTTTCCCTGTAGGCACTTCGTAGCTATTATTTGGATTAACTCTACGGACATGTGAAATGTCCATGTACTTCGATGAGCCATCTATAGAAATTGAAATTGCAAACATTACATGACTTTAGTGAAATTGAAATTACAACCATTACATGAATTTAGTGAAATTGAAATTACAACCATTACATGAATTTAGTGAAATTGAAACTGTAAATATTACATGACTTGAGTAAATTGAAATTGCAAACATTACATAGCTAGCCATCATATGACATTAGGACAAGTGCGTCTATTATGGCCCTTTCTGCCACACTTATGACAGTGATATGTATACTGATTTGGATCAACATCCATAGTTGAATGCCTTCTCTTTTTCTTTGGTCTTCCAGCTTGCCTTCGTTTCCTAGGGGGTAATAAGGGATAAATACCTCTACTTTCATCAAATTGAGGCCAATACCTCTTGTCGGGAATGCCACGAAATTCAGTTCTGTATGCATTTAGATAAGCCTCATTTGTATAATATGCACTCACGAGTGCATCAAGATCCCAATTGACAGAGTCTGCAGCTACCCAAACATGAGAGCATGGAAAATGCCATTGTTGTGGAAAACCACAGCTGCATTGACTGCCACCATTTGGATGCACTATTACTTGAAATTTATATCCATCCATGTCACCAACAAGCCATTCATCATTGTTCACACGGATGTGTATTTTCAATTTTTTTGCATCCTCTCGAACATTATAAAGCTTATCATGAACCTTAAAGGGCCATTTAAACCCATCTTGTGCACGTTTATTTGCGAGATTACGCCTATACAGCCACATAGTCACAGAGCGATAGTATGTGGCAACAATTAACGCTTGTATTGGCAAACCTCTAACACCTTTTAAGACTCCATTATAGCCTTCAACATGATTGGTAGTCAATGACCCATACCTGCAACCTCTGTCATATGCGAGAGCCCAATGTACTGGATTTTGGCCTAATAATTACGACTTCACTGCTGGTTCTATGGTTTCTATAACAGTCATATGACGATCAAATTCATGTGTATCAGATGTGGATCCCACCTTCCACATAAGGTCCCTCAACTCCTTGGACTTGAACTTCTTATGGAAGTTCTCCCGAAGATGTCGAAGACAATAACGATGTTGAGCCCAATGAAATTTTGATTGAAGGGCTGGAAAAATCCCACTCATTAGATCAGAAATAATACACAAGTCTGTACGTCGTGGAATGATTGGAATACAAGTTTGTAGAGAACCAAAGAACCACTCCCATGAGTCCTTATTTTCTTTCTCGACAACAGCAAAAGCAAGTGGAAATAGACCATTATCAGCATCTATGCCACATGCAAGGAGAAGTATGCCAGTATATTTTCCTGTTAAAAATGTGCCATCAACAGTAAGAACAGGCCTACAATAGGCCCAACCCCTCACAGCTGGACCAAATGCCCAAAACACCCGCTTGAATCTACGAGTGCCTTCAGTTTGAAGGATATAATCATCAATAAGGTGGGCATATATAGTTCTTGGAATATATTGTGTCAGAGAAATTAGGAACGACAACAAACTATGATATGATGATTCCCAGTCTCCAAATATTTTACAAACAGCCTTCCTCCTCGCTACATATGCCTTCTTGTAAGATATATTGAGCCTTAGTTCAGCATTCACCTTGTCACGAATTTCTCGTGTTGACATATCCAGTCGTGATACTAGGATTGGCATTATCATTTGAGCAATATAAGATGCTGTGACTTGGTGATGATCATGATTCATAACAATTAATTCACAATTGTGGCCTGCTTTACAATGTTTTATCTTCCACATGCCACCTGCTTTTTTGGACTGGAAAGCGGTCAATCTCCAAGGACATCGTTCATCATAGATACAAGAAAGTTTAAGATGACGATTATTTGAGCGTAATGTACGGTACTGGACATTCTTTTGTACCGACCATTTTTGGAGTGTCTCAACCAGTACAACTTTAGATGCAAATAAAGCACCCTCATATATAACAACACTGGAAGGATTGTAATTGAGATGAAATTCATGACAAAAATCTTCCACCCAGTCATCATCTTGAAAAGCTTCATAGTTGGAATCAATGTGTTCATGTTGGGGCCATTGGTTGTCAAATATGGATGGAATATGACTCAATGCTGCAATAGAGTCAGGGAATGGATGTGTCATGTGTGTGCTGATCATCGGTTTCAGTCAATGACTCATCCTCAGGTGGTTCACTGTTATTACCACCTTCAATGTCACTATTGTTATCACCTTCATGATCACTATCATTATCACCTTCATGATCAATATCATTATCTCCCTCCTCAACCTCAACACCAATATTCTCAGTACTAAGATTTTGAGAAAATTCAGGTGGTTGACTCCACTCAGCAGTTAAATTGCTAAGAGTGAATTGAGGTGTAGGACTGAATTGAGGTGGTTGACTCCATTCAGTAGTTAAATGACTTTGACAGAAATGAGGTGGTTGACTCCGAGAGAATTGAGATTGAAATTGATTCAATAGACTCATTAAACAAGGTTGTTGGTGGATATATGTTTTTTCAAGAAACACATCAATATAGGCATCAGCTGAAAGTGATAACAAGGTTCTGTATGCATCATCATCATCAACTTCTACGAGCATATGATTTTCTCCAGGGAAAAGATAAGATATTTTGATAGAGAAGTGGTTGGGATTGATGTCAAGTGTTGTATAGATATATGATTTTAGTTCAGATAGGGTATTAATAAGTGAAATGTTTATGGGTCTAACAGATCGACTAGAATAAGACCCATCAGAGAGAAATTGCCCATCATATCGCATCTTCACAATCCGTGAATTTGAACTAGATGCCATGTTCCTATATTTTAGAATATTATATTAACATCAGAAAGAAATTCATATTTTATGACATTATATCAACATAAATTAATATTTTAGAGCAATGACATCAATTTGGAATTAAATTTATTGGATTATTTTTTCTATAACATTAACAGTGAAGAACAATTTTGCTAATTTTTTCAGTAAAATTAACTAACATTTCAACTAACATTTCATAACAACAATTTTGCTAATTTTTTTAGTAACACTAACATTTCAAAATAACAATTTTGCAATTTCGAACAATAATTTTTCAGGTATTAAGTAGCCTTCAATTGTCATTTTCTACATCATTATTTCAGTAATGTGCAATTAAAGAGTAACTGTCACACCCCAATCTCACACTAACCACATACCACGAGATTAAGGTGCGACAAAGGAATTTACACACAAGCCAAACCATCCATCACTTTTTAAAAACATCTTAAAGACATTAAAAAGATAACCTGATTTAGGCTGTAAACTAAACCAAATAAACTGCAGAAACATTTCTATTTAAACTGACAGGAGATATAAACAAAGTCTACAACAAATTACATTGTTCAACATAAAGTAAACATAACAGTTAATTTACATCTTTATACACACTACACATACACACTCTCTCTCACCCACACCATGTCCCAAGGATCAAGGGGAAAGACTAAGAGACCTCTAACTAGACTAACTACAAACCTTCTATAGACTAGACGTTAGGATGAAACGATCCTTCCGATTCCTGATGCAGATGCTGACCTAAAAATGTTTTGAGTAGAGGTATGAGCCTACTCGCTCAGTGAATAGTCTTTCATTTAGCTATCACTAAACAACTCATCAGTTTTATAGAATTGAAATAAACATAATTACAGTACAAACAGGGCAGTTCTAATGACATAACAAATTTACAGATAACAATTTCATTTCTATGCAACATCAGATAATTTAAATAAATAAACAATTATAGAGAATTGATACAGCATTGCAAATCTCTTAACATATTAAATTTACTGTGTTCCTATATGATTACACTTTTATATTATTATTATTATTATTATTATTATTATTATGCCCTAATCATATGCAGTGTACTCTGCATATGAAGATCCGTAGCGAACTACGATCTCACCGTACAAGACTTAGCGACACACCCGGGAAATGCTAAGTCTGACGCCAGCCCTGCTCTGCCACAGGACCACAGGCTCTCCGGCCTACAGGCTCTCCGGCCTCAATGCACTACTCCGAGTGCTCTAGACTCCTCCTCTAACCTGAGTACATAGGCGGAGAGTCTCACGGGGTTACCTCCATGACTCCGCACGGATCTTGTTGTAATAACCCCCAATTTTTTTTTCTCCAGTGCCACCGTGACTCCGCACGCGTTGTTGTTGGACACTGCCTCTCTATCCTCGTGTCTCCATGACTCCGCACGGATAATGTTGCAACACGAGTTTCACCCCTAAGAAGCAGATCTGTCAAAGGGGTTCTACGGTGTTAGGGCACCTAAGTCTATTAACTGATTAACATATAACCATTTAAACAGGAAAATCACATTTACTGATTTCATATCAGATCACAATACACTGTCATTCTAAACTGACAGAGCAATATATTTTAAATCATTGTAATTTCTGAGAAATTCTCATACCATGCATTCAGACAAATTAGAAATGCATAAATAACCCAACTTATTTCAATTTGGCACATACATAGCGAATTTACGCAATTGAACATCTTATTGCACAAATTAAAGAAATTTGCTTCACATATGAGAATCATACTCAACAATTATCAATTCTCTAAATTTCTCGAAAAACGTGCACATTAACCCAAATCCTGGTTTGTGCATCACTTAACTCAATTAAGAGTTAATTACATATCACAACACAATTTAATAACAATACTTGAGAATTTCTGGTAATAATTCAGAGAAATGTGCCATTTCATGTAAATATCAATTTACACATATTAACGTCAAAAGATATATGCAATTAAGGTTTTCATGCATATTTTATTTATTCATATCAACTTTGAAATCGTACATCTGATAATTTATCAGAAATCTTCATTGTCTGGGTTCATACCCAAATCATACCATTTTCAGACATGAATTTCTAATTTCAACATTCAAACAAGCAATTTAGGTTCCAATGAACCATATAAATCTACCGATTCAATCCACACTGATCAATTGCTAAATTTAATCATATAACAGCGTCTAGAAGTAATTTATGAAATAAAAAGTCGGGCGACGCCAAACGCCGCCCTACGCCTGATAACGCCTGTTATCAGCGTAATTCGCGCACAAAATAGAAAATATTCAAACGCCTGAGTTTATTAATGATAAATAAATGAAATCCTACTCACAGCGATTTGGACTGTCCGGATTCGTCCGGAGATGCGTCCAAGGCCTGATTCCGGGCGAATTTCTATTGTCTTCTTCCTTTGGTATTTGGATTTCACGGTACTGTTGCTAGCAGCTTCACGCACAGTTGACGGAGATGTCCAATCGATAGCCGAAACTGAATAGAAGCTAAATCTTCTTGCTTGTATCTCCAAAACGGAGCTCAAAATGGCCTCCTTTATAGCCTTGGCGCCCAAGGTGGCCTAGCTGCTGCAAATCGCAGCTACGGCTTGCTGCAGGTGCCGGCCGCCCAAGCTGTAGGGCCGCAGGTGGCTACTAGCCGGAGAAGGAAAAGGAAGGGGAAGAGAAAGAGAGGAAGAAGAAGAAGAAAGGAAGAGGAGAAGGGAAGAAGGGAAACGAGCTGCTGGGAGATGGAGCTCCTAGGCTCCAGAGAGTCGCGGCTCTCCTGTGCGCCGCTCAACTGTTCAAGCGGTCGTCTACTGAGAAAGATAAGGAAGGAACGGAAAAGGAAAGAAATATAAAGCCAAAAATTGGGAAATTTACACTATAGGTCCAAGAAAATTAGAAATGATATAACGTTTTTCTCGATAGTCCGATTTGAACGATTTTTCTTGCAACATTTCAAGCACGAGGTCCTCTACACCCTCAAAGCATAAAATCATGCTAATCAGACCATTTCACCGGTTCAAAGATCTAATTGCATTTGTGATTATTTAACTCACTTAATCATCTTAATTATGCACTAATTAATCTTATGTGCTTGATTCAACTAAATCAAGTTAATGATGCACTAACCATCACATGAGCACATAAGTTAGATCAAATAACTTTAATTAGGCTCAAATAATGATGCTTACCGATAAACTTTGAAACGGGTCATAACAATAACAATGCAATTATTTCAGTTGTAATATTTCGTAAGTTCATATTTTGAAAATTAAAAATTTGGTAGAATAAATACCTGAAATGGAGAGTTATCTGTTGACAATAGAAGAATAGAAGAAGAGAAAGAAGAAGCTCCAAATAGTCTCCGAACAGCAGAAGATATCAGCTCCAAGATCGCCCGAAATAAGCTAGAAATCACCCAAAGCAATAGAAATCCGAGAAAAGCTCCAGAGCAACATGGGAGTATAGAGCTAGATGAAGGAAATGAAGAATGGTGTGAGTTTGGGGGTTGTTTTCAGCCAATATATATAGGGGAGCAATGCGTCCCGGTTGGGGACGCATTGCGCCCACGTGGCAACGCCCGACGCCGCGCGGCGGCCCCAACGGTAAAATAGCCGTTGCACTGGGAGCAATTCGTCTCCGTCCGGGACGCATTGCCCGCGTGACAATTTTATAGCCGTTGGGCGCGTCGCGGGCCGCGACGCATTGGTCCCACAAAGGGCAATGCGTCCCGAGCCGTGACGCATTGCACTCCTGTGGGGTCAATGCGTCCCCATCTGGGACGCATTGCTCTCCCGCGTGGCAATGCGTCCCGGCGGGGGACGCATTGGTCCCACAACAGAGCAATGCATCACGGCTCGGGACGCATTGCCCTCCTGTGGGACCAATGCGTCCCCCACCGGGACGCATTGCCTCGCGGGAGAGCAATGCGTCCCAGCAGGGGACGTATTGCTATAAAATGTGCCATTTTGGGCAATAAGTTCAAGAACATGCCATTTAGGTAATTAAAATTGGCAAATGTGCCATTTAGGTTTTTTTGCCTATATTATTTGAATAAATTACTATGTTCTACAGAAATCAATATGAACATATTTGACATTACGTTTCTAGACGAATGTGGAAGCGCATTTCTAGCTTATTTGTAAAGATGCATTGTACTATTTGTGGCCTTGTGGGGTATATCAATGCATTTCATTGTATCCATACTCGTAAAAGGAAAAATGATATAGCTAAAGTCTAAGATTGCACTGATTAAGAAATGAGACTGTAACATATAAATGTTTAAAATTGCCAATTGGTATTTTGGAAATAACTACATCTCTTCTATCCAACACTACAACGGTTGATACAATAATTGATGACAAAGAAATCTTAAACATCCACATTCCTACTTCTTTTTATGTAAATAAGGGAATATATTGTTAAATGAGGTGAAAGTTTAGCCAAAGTGAGTTATATTGTACAAAGAGTCAAGGACCCATGCCTTCAGCCTCACCAGTGACAACCATAAGGGGATTTTTACAATAACCTTGTATATGGGGAAACTATGCTACAATGCCCCAATGCTTCATGTACTCATCCCGCTTCATATTCTTCTATCGGTGTAGTTGCTCCCCTGAATTTAAATAGTATCGTAAGTAAAGATACCCCAAACATAACATGGCTTTGTTGTGGAACAAGATTTGCTGCACCCAGTTTAAGAGGGTGTACGCTGCTCTTTGATTAATCTGTTAACATGTGTAATAGTTGATAGACATTAATGGTCAATATCTCCATTGCACAAATGATTTCTAACGTGATATCCAACGTGATATCTAACCGCTACTTTTAAATTTTCCACCGCAATTCTACTAAGTCATGAATGATCAATATCTCCATTGCACAAATGATTTCTAAATCCCTATTCACCTATTTGACTTACACTACAATCTCCATAGTGTTTGACCATTCTCTATGGCACCATGATGATGAGGTTATACCTTTTTACGGTTTCCAATGGACCGAAAATTCCTGTTAAAGGATCTCATGTTTGTTCCCAATGCTGACTCCATCCGGTATGCACTACTTTTTATTTTTGATTGCCGGCCCCCAACTGAAATGTCAAGACGTCCTTGATGCAAATTGCAATCTGTTTCCGAAGCAGTTGCCGCCACAAAATGTGTATGTGTGTTTACAAGCCAAGTTGATGAAACCAAACAGCTTCATCCGCTGACGCGCTTGAATATCGTTCACAGATCATCAACATGTAGCTTTACTCGACTCCTCTGTCCACTCTAAACTCTTGCCTCTTGGGCCGAGTTAGAGGTTAGCTCAGCTACGATAATGAGAATAACACCTTTCCGTGTGTAGTAGAGCTTCAACCATGTGAAAATATCACCCAGACAGTAGAAAAATGACTGAGAAAACGTCATTAGAATATACACATCCAGGCGACTCAATACACCTCTTTTATGGGGCGGACAACTCTTACAACGGAGGAAGAGACAGAGCTTGTCTGAAGTGAGCACCCTAACTATAAAAGAAGAAAAATTCTACTTATAACCCTCCACGTCCCCGGGAGCCTACCCGGTCCTCGGGACTGGGCTCCTGCTGCACCAAATGTGCATGTCAGCAGTAATTAAAACAATAAAGGATGAGGGAAGTAGAAGAGAGAAAAAATATTTTTGTCCATAACTTTCAATCCGGAGCATATTTTGAAATAAAATAAATTGTATTAGAATCCTTGTAAAAATACTTTCCAAAGAGACTAGTGTTGACATATTTTGAAATAATGATAATATGCGATAAACATACTACCATATATTAGGATATCATACACATGTTCTGGATACAGACGTACAGTACTCGTGAGTACTGTACTTTTGATTTATGCTTGATATATAATTTGTTAGGTACTGTACTTATGTGTCAGTAACTGAGTTGAAATTAACATGTGAGTACAATACTTATGGTTGCATTTTATAGGTGATTTTTGCCCTGATGCACATTGTACTTTTGAGATCATTAACAAGTAGGTACTCAACTTATGTCTGCATTATGTAAAAGAAATTGTCCAGATGACTAATGTTGCTATGCGATTCCGAAGGTACTGTACTTATACTTCTACATCATTTATACGATTATACTTGGTTTTATAATTTGGTAAGTATTGTACTTATGCTTGAGTATTAACAAGTGGCTGCAATACTTATGAATCCATAAGTACAGTTTTCACGAGTATTGTTGATCCTCCTTCATTCAAAAGTACAGTACTCACGAGTATTGTACGTCTGTACCCAGAACATGTATATGGTATCCTAATATATGGTACTATATTTTTCGCGTAATATCATTATTTCAAAATATGTCAACACTAGTCTCGTTGGAAAGTATTTTCTACACATATTCTAATGCAATTTATTTCGTCAAAAAATACGTTTCAGATTAAAAGTTATGGACAAAATCATTTTCTCTCTCTTCTTCTTCCCTCATTCTTTATTGCATTAATTGCTTCTAAATGCTATTGCAGGTAGTGGGGCAGGAGGTGCTCGGTTCCGAGAATTGGGTATACGAGCGGATACTTGGTTTTATAATTTGGTAGGTACTATACTTGTGCTTGAGTATTAACAAGTGGCTGTAGTACTTATGGATCCATAAGTACAGTACCCACGAGTATTGTTGATCCTACTTCATTCAAAAGTACAGTACTCACGAGTACTGTACGTCTGTACCCAGAACATGTGTATGATATCCTAATATATGGTACTATGTTTCTCGCGTAATATCATTATTTCAAAATATGTCAACACTAGTCTCGTTGGAAAGTATTTTCTACAAGGATTCTAATGCAATTTATTTCGTCGAAAATTACGTTTCGGATTGAAAGTTATGGACAAAATCAGTTTCTCTCTCTTCTACTTCTCTCACCCTTTATTGCTTTAATTGATGTTAAATGCTATTGCAGCAGTTAGTTGGCACAACAACCAGTCCAGTGGGTGGCTAGCCGGTTGTGTGTAGCGTAGCTCTAAAAGAACTTGTTTACAGCAAGCGTGTTCAGTCTATTCTTAAGATACCTTCTTAAAGGCGGCCTCTAGAAATCCATGTTATGTGCCTCCAATAAATATGTTGATCCGATTGTAGACGGGCATTGTGTGGGTGCGGGGAGCGAAGCCCCCCCCAACAGTATGGTACGATCTATTTTTCCGGATCCGTATAGGAATCTGATTATGGTTCTATATCTATAAGTAATGCGCCCTGGTTAGAGTGTGAAATCATCATGTATTCTGTTTACCAAGACGGTAACCGCCATATTTAGGGTGTCATCTGCCTCTTTTGAGAACGCTCCTCCTTGTAAACTTTCTCTGATATAATCAAAATCTCGTCCCCTCATGTGGAGTAGGACATCCGACCAAACCACGAAAATCCTATTTTTTTATTGCGTGATAGTTCTCTTTTCTTCTCGTCTTGTTATTCCGCATGTACTCGTTGTATTCTACCATTCGAAAACCTTACAATCCACATGAACTCAAAAAGTTCTAGATCTAACTAAGAACTTTTCCACTTAACTTAGGAGGTCAACGTGAATAATATTTTGCAATTTGGACACCGAAGACAACCGCTTAAATGCAAAATCACCCCAAGTAGGCTTCTTCACTGCCTAACTTCTTGAAATTGGCTTTGTAAGACTATTTCTCGCATACCTTCTTGAACTCAGAACCTAAGCAACCGAACTGTATTCACGAAGTTCTTAGATTCAACTCAGAGATTTCCAACAGAACCATGGAGTTGTTAGTGAAGACACATTTTACAGTATAAATTTTGGACAACAGGATAACGTCAAAATCACCCACTTCAGTTTCTTGAGTCTATTTTAGCAAGTTTCTCTCGAAGTTGGTCCCCAAGCTGCCCAATCATTTAGAAAAATTCAAATACATCTTGGAGCTTCCCTCAAAATTACGTAGGTGCCCATGGAAACATTTTCCTAGTTCGGACCCCATATAGCGTGAAAGCTGCAAAATCACACATTCCAGCTTCTTCAGCATATCTTAGAAGATTTTCTCGAATCCTGCTCCCAAGCGGCCCAATAATTTGGAAATTCTAAATCTATCTTGGAGCTTTCCCTTGGAACAAGGGAGGTGTACGTGAACACAATCTTGTAGTTTGACCCCATAAGAATAGGATAACGACAATTTGCCTTCTTTAAACTATTTTAGCATATTTTCATAGATATGGCGCTCAAGCGGTCCAAACATTTAGAAAATTCCCGATTATGGAACCTTTCTCTCAAAACCAAGGAGTTGGACATTAAGAACAATTTACAATTCAAACCAAAACAATGGGTTACTTGCAGAATCAATCAAATAGTGAATTAATATCAAATCCCCAGAGACATACCTATGACCTAGAGTATCGTACAATATCTATTGAAAGCAACATTAAAATCAATAAATCAACCTTCAACCCCTATGACAAAATGAGGGATAGGGGGGAATAGGAAAAAATCACCTTTAATGTGACACCCTGACACAACAAAGTGAGATTATTGAAACAAAACTACTATTAGATTAATCAACCACCTAAACCAACATACTATGTAAAACACATGTTAGAAAATCTACTTCCAATTTGTACAAATTGCACAACGGTCAAACATACATTCAACAGTAAAAAGTATCTTAAAAACATAAAGTTCATTAACCACTATCACCACTTGTATACAAAAGATATGGGATCATCATAGTTAGAAGATATGCATCTGTACAAGGTATTCAACTGAAAACAAGAGTCATAGATACATATGATTAAAACCTTCCTTTGCAGACTTGAGAGTACGTAGACAACTATAAGACACAACCTAAACCACCGTCACAAAACTCCAAGCTATGTTGTACACTAGGGAATAACTCTTCTCCATAGAAACCTTGGCCACGTTGTTAGTCACATGTAGATAGACACAAGGTGAGAACCACGAGGTGAGACTCATGTCCTTGCAATATAATGTAAACAACTGGTGACATTTATGACTTACGAGATGACAAGATACATGAAAACTAAGAGCAAAATATAATATAATAAGGTTGCAATAGTCTTTGCATGATTTGATAAAGAAATAATTGTACGATAAGAAATGATAAGTAAAAACTATATAGGTGTAAGTGCACATTGTAAAATTACAAAGTGAATTTGTCATGTAAATCATATATGTATATGTTATACGACTGCTATTTCATGACAAGCACTAAGTAGTTTGAGACATACCAAGTCAAACCACATACTAGTGATTGAGAAATTTCCTAGTCACCTTGTAA